>ML976985.1:416585-526462 GCA_010015675.1 Byssothecium circinans
TCTACTACGTGTGACCCTTTGCCCATACAAGTTAGTACTACAGGGGGGTCGGTTTCAGTTGGCCCATGGATTGGCCCGGGCCGCCCGGGCCAAATAGATGGGCGGCCCATCCATCCATGGAGTTCGCTGATCCTGAAAATCGTAAAATGCATCAAGCCAACGACAGTCTCTCTTATCTGCGGAGAAATGTATTTTCATTGGTGAGTTTTTCACAAAGAGAAACGTTAAAGCCTGTGCGACTTACAATTGGGGTAATAGGCTCTACTTACTCCATCGTTCGTTAAAACACTGTGGCTATTCACTCTGCGCGATATTCCTGCACTTATCATACCGCAAACGACCTTCGGCATCACAATCGCATTATCTGGGAACATCACCACTAATATACCTCAGCATTATTTATGGATCATTAAACGAATTCCACTGGTGGCTTTCTGGAATTGGATCAACGTCCTCCTCTTCTCCATCTCCAACCAGCGGCTACCCGATTCTCTTCTCGAAGACACTTTGAACAAGCCCTGGCGCCCATTGCCATCACATCGAATAAGTCCGGCTCAAGCAAGAAGACTGCTTCTGGTGGTCATCCCTCTCGCACTCCTTGCAGCAGCGTTCCTCGGTGGATTACCTGAGCCCTTGCTTCTCATGGTCATGACTTGGATGTACAACGACCTAGGTGGTGCTGATGAAAGCCCTGTCATCCGAAATTTACTCAACGCTTTGGGAATTGCCTGTTACAGCTCCGCATCTGCCATTGTTGCTTCGGGGCATGATCGGCAGAACCTGAAAAGCGATACACAACTCTGGTTGCTTGTTGTCGCTGGTATTGTGTTCACAACTCTCCAAATTATGGACCTTGCGGATATGGCTGGCGACGCCAGTCGTGGTCGAAACACCCTACCACTCCTTTATGGAAAAGATACTACGAGGTCTACAATCATCTTTTTTGTTCTTGGATGGTCGATCATCTGCCCTCTCATGTGGGGAGTAGGAGTTGTTGGAAAAGCTGTTTGTGTTGTCGCAGGATGCTGGCTTTCTTTGAGAACTCATCTTCGAAGGGGGATTGCAGAGGATAAAGTAAACTTTAAGATTTGGAGTGTTTGGACGATGGTTTTGTATCTT
Source organism: Byssothecium circinans (assembly GCA_010015675.1). Lineage (NCBI taxonomy): Eukaryota > Fungi > Ascomycota > Dothideomycetes > Pleosporales > Massarinaceae > Byssothecium > Byssothecium circinans. The sequence goes on from ML976985.1 coordinate 417,705, forward strand.
CTACCTCTGATGAAAAGATTGGGGCTCTGAAGGTATCTCTTCACTGATTGTACGGCGGCTGCACTTGCGATAACTCACCATTTTCTTCGAATTTGGAATCCTTAGGCTTGAAGGCTACCTTTTAAAATCGAGTTAGAATATTTTATGGGAGTCCAATAGTCCTGTGGAGGGAAACGAATCCATAAACCCCTACTTCGACAACTACACACTTCCAGAAGGCTCGTGGATTGCGTAATCACGAGAATGAATCAGCGTAGTAGCTGCTAATCTCACCCGTCCAACTACTACATAATTTTACACTACCAAATAGGGCCATGAATCCAATGAACGGGCCATATGTGCCACCTAGCAGCTTCCAACGATGTTCACGCTGTGGCACCGAGAGCGTCTTTGAACCCAAACGTGAGTTTGCCAATCGCGATCCCTCTCGGGATTGTGCGAGGTTATCAGCTCAGCATAGTTAGGCAAACGTTCAGTAAATTAACGTGCATATGCTGGTCAGACAATTGAGGACCTTCCCTTTTTCGCCGTTCAGCTGCTATGGAACGAAAAGGCACCTCGAAAAAAGGCTCAACTGACAGGCATTCAAGTTCGTACATGCATATGTAGGTTGAAGCAGGAAAGGCAAGACTGTTGTGGAAAGCCGACCGGGCTTGGAGAATTTTTTGACCATTTTGGCGCTTACACCCATTTGATGGATCCTTCTAATGTGGGAGTGTGGCAAAGCGAATATTGAGTGCCCAGAAACCTATACTTTTGTATCTCAAGATTACAAGAATTGACCACCAAAAAGCACCTTGACTCCTACGAATCCATACAGACACGCTCTAAACAGATTAGATCAAGATGTATACCCCTTTGTATAGTATCGTGTGTGGAGTTTTATGTCTTTCTCTTGCATACCAAATCATTTGGTCGTTCAGCACACCATCGCCAGTGGCAGCAAAACTTTTGGCTGCTGTTATCGTTTTCATTGAATGGGTAAGTCAAGTGGTTGTTTGTTCATTCCAATAGAACGATGTTAACTTGGTACGGTAGCTATCATTGGTCGTTACATACAGACTCATGCTCCACCCGCTCTCCAAATTCCCTGGGCCTTTTTTCGGGAAGATCACTGACTGGTATTCCATATATCACTGCATCCAAGGTGATAGGCATCTCAATTTTCATCGACTACATCTCAAACATGGTCAGTTAGAACTCTGCAGCAGGTTGTCGCTTAACTAATTGAGATGCCTAGGCCCGGTCGTACGTTACGGCCCCAACCGTATATCGATCAACTCAGTCTCCGCCCTCCAAGCCATCTACGGCCTCCAAGCGAACACACAAAAAGCAGAATGGTACACCGTTTGGAAGCAATTCTTCAAGACAGACATGTCCATGTCTACGATTGATAGGAAGAGACATGCAGTGAAGAGAAGGATTGTGACGCGAGCTATCAAAAGCATCTCAATGAAGGAAATCGAGGGGAAAATCTTGAAGAATGTTCGGACTTTGTGTGATCAATTAGCGGCTGAAGACAGTGGGAGTGACTGGAGCCAAGCCAGAGATATGACAAAGCATGTGGCATACTGTACTTCCGACATCATGGGTGATACAACTTTCAGCAAAAGTTGGAACCTGTTACATAGTGAAGAGAATCGGGATATGTACTACATCCTTCCTCGTGGTATAGGTGGTCTCTCACTTGTAAGTCGACATGCAACCTCCATCAACATGTGGGAGAGACATTGTGCTAATCATCGCAGGTTGGTCATATGCCAGCGCTGATAAAGCTTCGCATAGTCCAAATCTTTCGGCCTGACCTCGTCCGTGATACGTATCGTTACGAAACGCTCAGCAACCAGACATCCGACTGGCGGACGGCACAAGACAACGACAAGTACCACGACTTCTACGGTTCACTCCTCAAGGCTCGTGATCCAGAAACGGGTAACAAACTTACTCGAGACGAGCGCGTTGCCGAGGCTGCTCTTCTCATTGTTGCTGGGTCAGATACTATGGCCACGGCGGTGACGTCGGCTATCTTCTATCTGCTTCATTATGCAGACACTTTATCACGGCTACAAAAAGAAATCCGGGACACTTTCGAGACCGTTGAAGACATAACTATTGGTCCCGTACTATCGGGTTGCCAGTACTTGGTCGCGTGTATTGATGAGGCTATGCGACTGTCTCCAGGGGTGGATCCGTGCTACAACGCGAGGTTCTTCCTGGTGGTTTGAACGTTGACGGCCAGTGGTACCCGCCTGGTACTGACATTGCGGTTCCCCACTATGCCTTGCATCATAATGAGGCTTACCATATCGAACCCTTCAAGTTCATACCAGAGCGTTGGATAAAGGGAGGGCTGTGGTCGGAGGCAGACATTTCGACAACACGATCGGCATTCATCCCATTTGGAGTAGGTCGTACCAGTTGCGTTGGGAAAGAACTGTCATACCAAGAGATGACTATAATCATGGCCCGGATTGTGTGGCTGTACGATATGCGCCTTGCACCGGGAAGTCTAGTTGGTGGTGGCCACGAAAGCATGGGCTATGGGAGGACGCGCAGCAATGAATTTCAAACGTGGGACTCCTTTGTCAGTACACACGAAGGCCCGATGGTCCAATTCCGGCTGAGGAAGTGAAATCTAGGATTGTTGACCAGAGTCTTTGAGTGCATGGCGGAACACAACTTTCTTTTGGACATATCTGCGCAATAAAGAAACGAGACGTTAAAAAAACTGCCGTCATTACCCTCACTATTCCACGAAGAGCACATATGACCAGAAGATAAAGGGGCATCTTTTAGAAACATTCCTGATACAGTTGCTCAGGATTGGTTCTAATCTTCTAGAACTCATTTTCCAGTTGATTCTGTTGTCATTCGAACACAAACACACTCGCCGCTGATCCTTTGAAAGTACACAGTAACTATCTCTTGTCGGTGTCTCCATTAAGCCTAATGCTGTTGTTGCGGTCGCTATAGTTGCAGGTTAGCCTTCGACATGCTACCGTGGGAGGAAGTGGGAGTGAGGGGCTCAACGGGAGTCTCAGTTCGTGCCTGCTCTTATCCCAAAAAAAAAAAAAGAGGTTATATGACACAATGCGGTTACTGATTATCATTACCATTAACTAAAAACATTGGACATGCACTAGACGATATGAAGCAGAAGGATCTGAGTTCGTGGCGATGATGAGAAAGTTTCGGGCGACGGGGAAGCTCGATCTAACCATTATCAGACTAGCGTCCCACTGTCACGTTTTTTCGCGACACCCTTCGAAACGAGCTAGACGTCATCCACACCAACGACGTGTTACTCATCCCTTGCATCCAATTGCTTACGAGAACAATCTTCCTCCCAGTTCATAAAATGTCTAGCGAAGCCAGGCACCCAGGAGCAAAGACGGCACCCTTTTACATAGCACAATCCAAAATCTGTGTAAATGCGGCCGGTCAATGCATCGGAGATGGGCTCTTCTCTGGGCACGACTTCAAGGCTGGTGAATTCATGGGCGCGAGAAAACGACCCATGATTGCATCTCTTGAGACGGAGCGGTTGAGGGACACCTGCGCGAATTGCTACATCTGGACAGAGGGATCCTCGCTTGGTTCCAGATTATATGTGAAAGAGGGGACGAAGGTACAGGCCTGTGCAGGCTGTAAACGCTTCAGATACTGTAGCAAGGTATGAGTTTATTTCACATTTCTTCGCCACTCGCTGACAAAATTAGGCATGTCAGAAGGAAGCATGGACTCGTGGCCACAAGCACGAGTGCAAGAACCTCCGGTCCGTTGGTGATCGAGAGCTCCCCAAAGCCGTCCTCGGTTGCATGGAGCTTCTAGTCCGAAAGAAACACGGGTTGATATCTGAGCAAGAATGGGACATATTATGTCGCCTCGACACGCATGCCGAAGACTTCCAGCGGAATGGCAAGTACGGCGGGATCGAGCTGATGGCCCTCGGAACGAGCGAGTTCTCTTTCACACAAGACACTTTCGACAAGAAATTTGTGGCTGCCATGTACGCAAGGATTCTCTCGAACTCGTTAACGCTGATAACGCCAACCTTCGATCCTCTCGGCATTATGGTCGATCCTATTTTTTGCCATCTCAATCATTCATGCGATCCTAACGCTTATCTAGTCATGGATGGGCCTGAGATTGAGCTTCATGCACTCAAAGATATCAAGATGGATGAAGAAATCTACATCTCCTACGTTGACCCTACAAACCCTTTCGCGCGAAGGCAAAGTGAGCTGAAAGAACGGTGGTTCTTCAACTGCAAATGCAGCAAGTGCAAGAAGGGCCCAAAACAACAAGAGGATCTGTTCCTTGTCGACCCACAAGACGCGCCTGAGAACTGCAAAGAGTATGCAGATTCTCTGCTAAAGCGAGCGGAGTCGCCAGCGAATGATCCAACAAACTACATTGGAGACTCGCTGGACGAGCGAAGGATGGCTGCTCTTCAGGGTGAACTGTTCAACGCCTACGAGGAACAGCAACGAACAGACGATGTGAAGCATGCGATCAAGATATGTCAGAATGCCGTTGAACTCTGCTCCTCGTCCGGTCTATGGCCTCAACACCGCCAACCGTTACCAGCTCTCAGGGACGATCTCATCGTACATCTTCTGGCGGACGGACAGTTCGAGCTGGCGTGGTCTCACTGTATGAAACGACATCAATATGTCACGCCAACATTGTATCCCCAGACCCATCATCCCATCCGCGTTGTGCAAACATGGCAGATGGCGATGCTGGCACAATATCTGGCGAGCGCGAGTAAACAACTCGCACCAGGGATAGATATGGCGGTAATCACGGCCATGCTGGTTGACGCTGTGCACACTGCGGCGAAAAGCAGTCACGGGGAGTACAGTGCCTTCTTCAAGAGCGTTCAGGGCAAATTTGCCGAGGTTGAAAGCGAGGTGCTGGCAAAATTTGAATCGAAGGATGCTCTGAAGGCGGCTACTAAGATGCAAGAGAAGCATTTGTGGGAGATGGGCGATTGGGCAAAGTATTGACACAGTCCGGCATCCGACCGCTTCAACACAGAATCGAGTCTCTTTCTAAGCTGCTCCACGGCAGATCTTGCAATGCCTCTCTCGCTGGCCATTTCTGCCGCTTTACAGCCCCAGCGCAAAATACAGTCTGTGTGGGAGCGAGGTGAGAGCGGATTTGACTCTCACCTTCCCCGCCTGGTTACACATCTTGCCTCGCCGCAACTTGACCCCCCGCTCGCCTTCACTCTCAGCGCACAGCTACCCCACTGTTTATAAAAGGTTGCCTGCCACCCTATCCGCTCCATCTCTTCTCTACCACACTTCTCAACGTCCTCGCGAATCGCCCTCCTTAAACGCCAAGCACCACCACCCTCAACCCTTCCGATCAATCAATCAACTGCCATGGCTAAGAATACCGACAACGCCACTGTTGGCGCTAAGGTCGTGCCCGCCGACTGCGTTTCAGTTCTCCTCATGGCTATCGGTAGCACCTCCATCAGCAAGGCCCAGTATGATATGATGTCGGCACTTGACGGCACTCGTACCGCCTCCTCATTTGAGCACCAATTCCGCTCCATCACAGCCAAGGCTAAAGGTATGTCAGAAGTCTGGCAAAGTCAACAGTTCTGGTTACTCACCTCATACAGACCTCAAGACTCGCGTCGATAGCGGCGAAACCTTCGTCCCCGTTGCCCCATCCAAGAAGCGAGGTATGCCCACTACCCTTCAATGAAGACGATAGCTGACCATTGTCATCTAGGTGCAATTGACAACACCCTCACTCCACCCATTACCCCAAAGAAGCCCAAGCTTACGCCAAAGCCGCGCGCCAAGAAGAGCAAGGTCATGGACAGGGTGGAGTCGCAGTCGCCTAGCAACGACGTCGGCAACTTCGTCAAGCAGGAGAAGATCGAGGTCGATAATGAGGCTTTTTGAGTGTTTACGACGCCCTCCTCGTTGAAGCACTCTTGGATGAGGTTTACGGAGTTCAGAGACGATAGGAAAGGTCATGGAGTTGAGGTCATGGTCCGGTCTTGACCATTGGGTTATTTGGACGGGTCGGCCATTTGTCGATCCACCCATGGCGTTACCTATTTGCTTCTTACCAGTCACCGGTTTGTGATTCAGAGTGACAGACACAGTCTGTATACGAAATTTCAAGCACATACATACATCGCATTCCCCATCTTCTGGCGTGCCCAATTCCGTTCGAAGTGTGTTGTTAGAACAGTAGCTGACATTTCTCAAGTTTATTCGTGAGATCTTGGCAGTGATCTCTTCACGCAAACCTTGATACTGGTGCATCACATTCTCCATCTCTTGCATGCCGGATCCGACTCTGCGCTCGTTCAGAGGTTTCATGGTCGGCATGCAGCCTAAACGCCTTTCACAAGGAGAATATTCGGTCGATTGAGTACCGCCGAAGATGTCGCTCCGTAACGTTCCGCACCCGTTGGATCCTTAACATCGCCATTAACATTCACCTCACCCCAATCACCCGCCCGCCAAACAGTGCTGCAGTCACTCTAACCGCCACACAATGAGGCTCTTCAAAGAATCTATCAAAACGCGCGAGATCCAGATTCAGCCTGTCTGCCGCCCGATTATCCATCATTTTCGATGGTTTTTCCGCCGGAAAGGAAGAAAGAAAAGCGAGGTTGCGCCTTCGTTGGTAGCCGCCAAGGTTACTACCGCGCCGGTAGCAGCCGGGGTCATATGCGGATGCCGCCATCAATTGGTGATTCATCTCCGGTCGCACAATGTTGATCACACAGGCTTTTCGGCCTTGCGAGGCGGCGTGGGAAGGGAGTGGTGTCGGGAGTCCCAGCATTCACCTTTATGTACGCCGATGACGGCATTTGGGCGGTTGGCTCGATAGTCCGCAGGGCGTTCAGGCGCTGACCGGATTGGGAAGGCATGTTTGAGTCGCGGTTGCCAAGGGTGAAGTGGAATGTGGAAACAACATTCACTTGATGAGAAGCGTTGCAATCGTCGCCATTTCATCATCGTGCAGCTGATCTTACCGATATACCACTGCGTGCACGAAAGCTCTTCACATCGTGGTCGCGCGGTGACCGTCTACCCATCCTGTACCTGCACCCCCTGAATTTCCCCGGATATTGGGTGGACACGATGCTAATCTCGATGCGGCTTGGCGGGCTGCACGCACATCACCGCTGGTGTCCGTACAGGCATAGCGCTGCCAGCCAAGCTCTCGCGCGTGAATGCACGTCCGCCTCCCAGCGCCCAAGGAACAGGAGGTGCAAAAGGGGCCGGGTCGAGTTGCAAAGCAGCACGACGCGATTGGGTGCGTGAAGCCATCGTATTCATCCCAGCCGGTGATATGCGCTCTCAATGGACAAAGGCCCCGAGCCAGGCTCTTTGCGGCTAAGTGAGCAATTTACATTCCTTGTTCGTTGCTCTGGGGGCCCGTCGTTCGCTCCTAAACAGTCAGCTGCCGTCTTTCTTAAACTCACCGGAGTCTCGTTTTTCTTCTGACCTTTACTCTCACTCCGTCCCTCGCTACCTATTCTCGCTGTACAGCACCCACACTCGTTCCCTCCACCGAATATACTCATACCCAAGTAATACTTTTTAATACACCACCTTAGTCTCCACCATGCGTTTCTTCGAAGTCGTCATCTCGGGCGCTGCCCTGATTGCCGCTGCTTTCGCCGTCGAGTTCAACGACGTGCCCAAGAACATTGAGGCAGGAAAGACGTACACCATCACGTACTCCCCCAAGGACAACACTCCCACCACCCTCAAGCTTCGTCAGGGTGACCCCGGCAACCTGGCCACCCTCCAGACCATTACCAGTACGTTCCCTCCACAGAATGCGCAGAAGACGCGGCAAATGCTAACATGATCGTGTAGCCACTGCGACTGGCGGTTCCTTCCAATGGACTGTCCCGAACTCGCTCCCCAACGCCCCCAACTACGCGCTTGAGATCGTCCAAGGCACCGGCACCCCCAACTACAGCGGCCTGATCCCGCTCACTGGCAGCACCGTCTCGTCCTCGGCCTCTCCTTCGTCTTCTGCCAGCGCCAGCGCTAGCTCCTCTTCCGCGTCCAAGAGCTCCTCTTCATCCGCCTCCAGCGCCAGCTCTGCCAGCTCCGCTAGCTCCTCCAGCACTGTTTCCCCCTCCCTGACCGCCTCTCCCTCTGTATCGGGCATCCCCACACCCTCCTCCGGCTCCAACAGCACTCTTTCCAGCACCAGCCGCACGCCCACTGCCTCTAGCTCCCCTGCGCCCAGCAGCTCAGGCCCGCCCCAGAACAACGGTGCTACAAGCCTGCTTGCCTCTAGCCCGATTGCGCTGATCCTCGGCGCTGTCGCAGCCATGGCTTACCTCAACTAAATCTGTCTTTCAATGACATTCTCTGTTTATGCTTTTCTTTTCTACGATACTATTGAGGGCATTGGATAATGTGCGGGATGGAGGTGCTACTCTTATGGTGTTTTACTTTTAATGCATGAGCCTATGAACGCGACAGGCGTTGGTTGGTTGGTGCCTTTGCGGAAGAAAGGTTGGAGAGGTGGGGAGAGGGTATGGCGGCTGTATAGTTTGCCTGGATTGGTCGAGTAGACGGATGACCCGTCGATAAAAATGAAAACGTATGAAAAATCACTGTTCCTCACTTTGATTTTGCCATGGTGATGCGCGTCCCCTCAGCTCCGTGTCTCATTGAGACAAATCCTGCGTCGATAATTTAGGTTTTATGAGATGCTGTCTCACAATGAGTTCTAAGGTTCCCTTGCTTGCATCCGCCTGATGCCGGTCCGGCTTGGACTGCTACTCTACGGAGTACGCAGTCGCACATATCCTGCCATCAAGGTCACGACATGCAGGTATCACTGCATTGACATACAAACCATTCATGCGTGTTGTATGTCGTGTGATGCATTCCCACTCCCCGCGATGCACAGCAGAGCAGACCCCGTTGGTACTCCGTTTATTCTCCGCGCGCTCTCCGCGCGCGTCGTCCTCTTCAGCCGAACTCGACCATAGTCGAGCTGCTCGAGCTGACGATAGACAGCGCCACATGCAGTTTAACCTTCCCACCAAAGTTTGAAAAAAATAACCCTGGAGCTATTATTATTCCGAAACGCGCGATGCAACGGTCTACCCAACCCAGCCCATCTGTTCGCGTCAGCAACCGGCCCGCCTTTCTCCACTCCTCAACGGGAGGTTCCGCGTTCGTTGGTCAAACAAGGACAACCACCACCACCGACGTCGCTTCGATTCGATTCGATGAAGATTATTCGGTTCGCGCTTTATCGATTTCCAGTGGCGAGGAAGATGGTTCCACGGTTGTGTGAGGGGGGTGGGCGTTGTGTTAGTCATGCGCCCCCAGATTCCATGCCCTGCATTTTGGGGATGCAGTGCGAGGCGCTGAGCGTGCAGGTGTTGCCACTTTGTGTTGCGTAACACTGTACTATACTGTAGGTGCAGGTTGCGTGAGGGATTCAAAGGCAGAGGTTTTCTTTTTGTTAAGGGGTATCAATTATTATTATTATTATTATTATTATGGATGGGGACGTCATGATTCATGATTTGAGGTTTGCCCGGAGCAAAGGTGTGGAAATAATACACGCTTTCCGTTTCCGGTTTCTGCATTCAGCATTTAGGGACAGACGCTATGCATGCATGCATGTATTTCTCACATGTCATTGTAATATCTCGACCGTCTCTTCCCAAACAACAGATACACATCAAGCTCCAGCGGGTATCTTGGGGTTTATCATAGACTCGCCCTCATTAATCATCGAGATCTCAGCGAGTTTCTAGCATCGGCGCTGCTGTGGCTTCACCGGTGCTTCACCGATGCCCCAACGATCGTATTAGTTAGAACTCGGGGCCGGAGCGGCGTCAGTACCCCCGCAGTATTCCTACACACCGTTCAGTCTCCCTAGACAGCCACGTGACAGCCTATCAAACAATCCACTTGTAAACAAGGGCATCCATCATCCTCCAAGCCATTAGATCCAAATCCAGAACATGTGAATGGTTCAGCCCTGGCAAATACCTGGCACAGCGTACTGTACGGGCCCGAGTCTCCACACGGTACTAGAATATGCAAGCCCGGATTTCTCCCGTGGTAATTCTCAGTCCCTTCTCGATTGGTTGAAATCTGCTCGATTCCTTTTTCGTATTTATGTGGAGGTTCTGGGCGTGGAAGGCTCAACCTTTCCGGCCCATTCGAGAGCCCTATGGGTCCTCTTCCTGGTCTTGTTGCCTCTTCTAGGGCTTCCACCTCACCCCTCTCGTATCACTCCCGTAGTTGGGACAGGCGCTCTAACTCTTTGCGGTCCTGCTCCTTTTGGAACCATTCTCTCAATCCTTCTAGAGTTTGGTTCGTTGGGGTTAACGTACGGCTATCCATGGTTGGTTCTTCCGGCCTCGTTCGCATCCACACTCTCTTCTGCACCTCAGAATGAGGTTTCATTGGTGGCTGGCTGGCTGGCTCAGATGGTGCTATTGGCTGACCTCGAGCACGGTCTTCCAGGCCGTTCGCACTTTGGCAAATGCATACCTTCCCTCCTCGCTCCTCTTCGGTCATTTTTCATGGCTGGCTGAAGGGCGATCTAGTTCTTTTTCGCCGTGACTCTGGGATAGCTTGAATACATATAAAATGAAACATGGACCGCTGAGCAGATCGGTGCATTTGCCCCCCATCTGTATTGCAAACTCAGCCGGCCAAATATCAGTCTCACAGAGCTATCTAGCGCACCATGACTTGGGATACGAGGATTGTTAACAACCACTCCACGGATATTACGGTACTATTTAGTCTTTAGAGGCTGGACTTGGTGCTGACGACGTGCGCAGGTCAATGACACTAATCTGGGTTCTGGTGCAAGTACCGTGCTTAGCGGTGTCAACGACGTGGTTGTCGCTGTCAGCTCAATTGGCACTGTCCGACTCACAGAACCCGGCGCCGATGATTTCCACCAGTACATCTCGACCACATGGGCTGTGAAGGTTGTGGCTTCTGATAATGCCTACGTTCGATACTGGGGCTATGAAGGCCGTCCCACTCTGGTACTTGCTATCAACGAGGATGACACGTTCACGTTGCCTGACCAGAACAATACTTCCTTTGACCACATCCCAATCAGTCGACCTCCGCTTGCTCAGTATGCCGGACAATACGACACAAATACCCAATGGTGGGGTGGGTTCTTCTCTCCTTTGATTATCAACCAGGATGGCACCGTGTCTGTGGGTCCATCCGGCTTGTCCGGACGTCTGCAGGTTCAATATGACTCTAAAAGAGCACTGTCTCTCTGGACTGGACGAAATTCAAAGATACCAGTTTCAAGACTTGGTTTTCTCTGACCGGGACCGGCCAGAACATATCATTCGCAGGTGATTTAAGCCCCCGACCGCAAGATGGAGGCACGCATTTCACTGGCTCTCTGTCCACAAACCAAGCGGACGCTTTTCATCTCCACGTACTCAAGTATGAATTCCCGCTGTACTTCGACGCCTCTGGGAGGCGTCCGCTCTCATTTAGAGGACCTGGCGCTTTGGCCTGCAACACGAACAACAGCCCTTCCTCGCTCGATTTCTTCCGTCTGGCCCCGCTTGATGCGATGGATCGAATAAAGGGTTATCGGCTTTGGTGCAATGGCTTCTATGCGGGCACAGCGGACACAATGTGGCAAGGCGACCGTTGCATCTCAGGCACCAAGGATACTTCGAAGGCGATCGTCTTCAAACCAAATCTAACGTCTTCCAAGCTGTTCAAGCTTGGCGCGCCTGACTAAATCAGCCCCTGGCCTCGTAATCCACCTCTGACAAGTCCAGTGCTCGCCTGCGAACTCGATTCCAGCGCTAGAACCCTTATCATGAACGATGCCCTAGGGCCGTGGTTTTCTACTCTCAGGGTGCCACCTGTGTTCACAGCACGCTCAATATATGACACAGGTACTCGCTATCTGCAGTGCCACTACTTCTTTCTTGCGGTCGACTTCCCGCTAATGCTCACGAATGGCGCATCACTTCAGCTCTCTGGGGGTACATTCGTCACGCCAGATGGGGATGGCTCAACCCTCTTCCGCTTCACTCCTTTGGACGAAAATAACTACAAGCAAGGGTACCGTGTTTCTTCTGGGGGCAATTATATTGCTGGAGTCGGTACTTTTCAGGGGAAGACCTGCATCAAAACTACCTCGAATTCCCAACAAGCCGATATCCTCAAGCTCAGGATCCTTCCCGATTCCACTTTCATGATTCAGAATACAACAACCCTCAATGCTCTGTCCCAACCCATTGACCAAACTGGGCACGGCCAGGCTGACCTGGATTATGAGCTGCCAGGAGATAGAGGCGTGTATTCCGGTGTCAATCAAGTATTTCAACTTCCCACTTGGTCAATGCGACTGATGCAGATGGCCTACCTTCCCGCATCGGTTGAATTTAGCCTGGCGTGATCGTCCAACAACAAAATAATCTATGCTGCTACTGGGTCGCTCAGTCTTGCAGCAGGGGATTCAATTACTGATACTCCCTCTGCGGTCGTTTCAGTAGCACCTCAAGACTCTTCAAAGGCGCATTCAGGCTACCTGATGACGGTTGGCGGCTCCAAGTACGTCAAATATGCAGGCAGCGGTGTGTCAGTGAGCCTGGTGGACGATGCTTCTCAAGCTACACCGCTATGCATCGTGCGCCATGCAGACTCTACTCTATCCTTTTGGCATTGCATGTCGAACCATGTTTTGACGTCTAACGACGGCAACACTGTCGTTTTCACCGAGCTTAACGACGATGCCTTGGTAGAACCATCCTGGAGCGTAACGGAACCGCTGCAACACAGCCATCCGGCGCTTTTACGTACGGCAGCAGGTGTCTCCAAGCTCGCGGCCACATTAGGAGACACAGTCCATATCAAACCGATTGTATCAATGCTCAAACGCAATCTCTACGGCAAGAAAGGCATCACCTGGAATGTCTCGTTTAATAATGCTTTAGCATCGGATTGGTGGATCGCGACTCCAAATCATCCTTTCGTCAATTATGCAGATTTCGAAATGCCGGTGAAGGATGATCGTGCGACGAATGATTTCAAACTCAAAGGCCCAATCTCCTGGGGACCCTGTTGATCCCAAACATCCTGCTGTGGCACTCGCCTCGAGCGTCACACAACCAGGTGGTCAGCCGCTGGTCTTGCATGCCGGCCACTCCCGTCTCATCTACGAACAGATGTATAAAGTCATGATCTCTGCGGACAAGTTCGTTGACGTGATGAGCCTTATTCGCCGGGACGCCACCCCAAGCGGACAGTTCCTTGCAGCGTTTCGCAATGCCGTCACTTACTTGAGCAAAAAGCCCACAGCACAAGACATCACAATTCGCATTCTCTTCGGAATGCCTGGCGGCGATTGGGGAAAACCGGGAGTGATATCTGGCACCGGTCCCTACCAACCTGCGGGAGATGTGCTGCAGGAACTCGTCCGAGATGTCCAGTCGTCACGAATGAATGTATACATTGGGTATACCACGTCGACATTGGCATGGAATCATGCCAAGATGATTGCAGTGGATGGTGTAAAAGCTCTTGTCGGAGGACATAATATGTGGGATGGGGCATATCTTTGGGGTAACCCGGTCCAGGACACGTCAATGATTCTCTCCGGCCTGGCCGCAACCGACGCTCACCAATTTGCCGACTGCATGTGGGATGCGCAGATGAAGAGGTACTGGGCTCCGTTGCCTGTGACTACTATGTCGGATTATGAGGCCCCCTCATATAACAGCAACATCAAATCTTTCTCCATGCCCGACAGGGTAACCAACTCTGGTTTCAAGGCCGTTCCACCAGCATACGCTTTCGCAAAGGTGATTGGTGAGCGGAAGGATGATCCAAACAGAACATCAGGCAGCGGCATACCCATGGTCTCAGTTGCTCGTGAGCAGAACGACTTCGCGGGTTCGGCAGCAAGCGACAAGGCGCTCATTGCCTTGCTTGATTCCGCATCTACCAGTATCCACATTTCGGCCCAGGCGATGAAGAACCACTACGGTTTCGGAGACGACTGGAACGAGGATTTCCTCAAAGCTCTCGCAAGAGCGCTCGTGCGACAGGTTTCTATTAAGCTCTTCATGTCAGATGCCACAAACGAAGGGTCCTACCAAGGGGACCAACCTGGCAACGTGATGGGCCAAATACAAAACCGCATCGAGGGAAAGACGCCCCAAGAAATCCAGACGCTGGTCACAAGACTCAAGGTGCAGTCTTTCCCTCCTTCCACCTTCTGGGGATTCAGCAACGGTGCGCCCGGCTGCTCGAACCACGCCAAGGTGATCGTGGTGGATTCCCGCGCGGCAAGCATTGGATCACAGAATTACTATCCCAGCTCGAGCGCGAAGATGGCCGAGTTTACCTACATCTTTGAGGATATCACCAAGGCCACCCAGCTCATCAATGGATACTTCACACCCTTGGCTGCGTGGTGTGTGGCTGCTGGCCCGCCCCCAGCACTACCGTCTTCGGCTCCGCCACGGTACACCGTTACCATCACTGGTATCTACTGTCAGAAAATCTCAGGCGGCGGGTTGGGACGATTTTCCCCTGACCAAGTGTACTTGAAAGGAGCAAGCGGTGGCAAAATCTGGCCCACCGATAATCGGTTTCAGGTCATGAACACCAACAATGCCATCTCGTCCTTCAACGTGGCGTTGCCCAGCTTCACTGCATGGGACAATCCCGCCACCGTTGCCGCTTACGAGTGGGACTGGCTCTCGGACGACCATCTAGGAGACTGGGAGTTCAAGGCGAGCGACTTGCAGGGCAAGGACATGAGCTCGCGTTATAACATGAAGGGCAAGATGGACTCTGACACCGAGGCATCCTATTATTTGTATTACACGTTCCAGGTAACATGACCCAGAGGTGTGCGCTTGACCAAGCGCTGCGGAACTATCACCTACCGCCACACGGTGGTCCGCCCGGGTTATTGTCGTTTGATGGCTCCCGGGAACTCGGTTTGTGTTGCTGGTAGATGTAGCATTCGTATGGATCTGCTGGAATAGTCTCACCTAGTATTGGGGCGGAGTCGAAAAGATATTGTGTCGCAAAGCATGCCGTAGGTTTTGCACATGTACTGTGGGGTGAAACTTCAAACCCCGTCACTTCTTGGAAGGAAACAAGTCCATAAGACGTCAGTCGATAAAATTGCATCGTTTGAGTGAAGGCCACTGATTAGAATCCACATGTAGGAAGGAAATTGCTTGAACGTATCAACCGAATTTTACTAATTACGCTACTAAGGTATCGAAATATGCTGGAAAATGGATACGGGCTTTCTCAAGCACAAAGATCACAAAACAAAACCCAAGAGGCTCAAGTGCCAGCACTCCTCCTTCCCATCCTCGCCTCCTCCGCCCCCAACTCAACTTCCACCCGTCGCGTCCAAATTCTTCAAACCCTGCCCTGCATCCCCTGATACCTCAACTGCTCCACACCAACACTCCCCGCCAACTTAAGCGCCCTCAATCCCGGCGCCCCATGCGCATCCCCACTGAACTTCCTCCTACCACTACTGTTGCTACTGCTACTACTACTCAGAGCCAGCGAGGCACGTGGCGAGGCCGGCAGTGGCGTGCCACTTCGCGGCGGTTGGCGGCGATTCAAATGCAACGTCGCTGCATTCATTGCATCTGCTGGACTTGCCCGGGTCAAAGCAGATGTTATGGAAAGAGCCGGCGAATGCAGAGGAGTCAGAGTCGGGGTGTTCTTAGGCGGTAGAGCGGGTAGGAGATGCGCGTGTGCTTGGAGCTGGCGATGGTTTAGCTGTGAGATGTTCTTTTCGAGCGAGGGAGTTCGGGCTCTGACGCGGAGCGGAGCGGGTGCTGGTAGTGGCGATATTGAACCGGGGCTGGCGTTACCGCGGAAGCGGAGATTGTTGTTGCTGCTACTTGAGATGGAGCTTGGTGTCTTTGTGTGAGTCTGTGGGGCGAAAGAGGGCGCCTGTTGGGGATGCTTCCCGTATGTCGCCATTAAACTAGCGAAGTCGTATTCGGCGGGCAACTTGCTCAATCTCCGGATGGTGGACATGTTGTCGTTGATGAATGTTGACATGCGTCGAAGCGCACCGCCTTGTGTAGACATGTCGAATGTACTCGGTGCTTGTGAAGTGTTCGCAGCCCGGGCAGTGTGCATGTCTGCTAGCCTTCGTGGTTGTTGTATTTCGGAGCTGGGTGAGGTCATGATTTGAGAGTTAGATTGTAAAGTATGCTGCGCGCTGGCGAATATGGAGGCAAAGTCGACGTTCAACTCATTCTGTCCTGGGCGTGACCGAAGTCCAAGCGACGTCCCATCACTCGCAGACATTGACGGAGGTTGCGCTAAGACGAAGAACGACCCATCTATAATCTTTCTGCGAACGTTGTTCCATCGAGTGCGAGCAGGATTGCTTTCGATCTCTGGTCGGTAGATGGATTCCTGGGAAAGGGCGGCATAGTAGGCTTCCAGACGCGCGGCGATGCGTTCGAGGACAGTGAGAAGATACGAAGCTAGTTTCACCTGAAAGCGTAAGCGAGGGATTCTCCACATGCATGCTAGAGCGACTTACATGCTTAGAAGCTGCGGGCTCATCCATTGCAGCGACTAGATCGAAAGCGTCCATTCCCTGTGCAGCCTCGTCCCTGATCTGCTCGAGAAAAGAAACGTCCAGCTCCGTTACTGTCTGAGCGTACCGCAGGATTCCGTTCTCATGGAAACGTGCCGACTTGCTGTTGTTGGAGACGAATTGCCCGATGTGGGAGACTTCTTGCATAGCCTTGCTCGCATCTGGAGAGGAGTGCGCTCGAGTGATCATCCCGATGATATCGGGAAGCCTAACAGTTGGCGCCAGAGCATTCGCCATCGCAAAGGAGAGCTTCAGGTATATCTCCTGGAGCTTGGCCTGTGTTCTGTTAGCGAAGAAAGTGATTGTAATCCGATATTACTTACTCCGAACAAAGTTGAGAAGCCATTCTGCATCAAGCGACTTTGGAATTGATAGAACTTTCTCACCCCGCCGATATTGAAGAGCCCCCCAGAGAACCACACTTTCGAATCCTCGAGAATGTTATTGGCTTCAAAATAGAGTGTAGTCAAGCTTTCTACACTGGTTCGCAAGTAGAGGTTCCACATGTCATAAAGCAGGCTGATCTCGGTTGAGCGAAAGTCGGGTTTCCTGGATAGGTGGCCGATGAAGTATTTGGAGAGAAGCGATGAAACCTCAGGGTTGGTCTATAGAAGTCAGCGTGGTGAATGTACTTTGGGTGAGGGATGCGTACATCGTGAGCGAGTTCATGAAACGTCTTCGTGGCATCTAGGCCGGCGCTGGCTGCAACAATCAAAGTACCACCTGGATGCATGGGCAGAAAGTCTGTCACGTCGTATACTCCACCATGCACGCCAATCCACATGCGTGAGCCTTTCCGGTGGCCTGTATGTGCCGCCAGCTTCGACATTGCAATAGTCGGGGTCGAGCTCGAAATTGCCCTAGGTGTCATGAAGATATCTAGGGAAGAATATTAGTAAGGCATTCCACCACAGCACATGGAGGCACTCACCAAGCATGAACCTCCGTTCTGCAAAAGCCGTGGCCAACAGCGAATCAGCCGTCGACTGTGTAGAAGCTTGGTACTTGTATATAGCCCGCTTGATGCCCGACATAACAGTCTCGTACACAGACACAGAACCGCAGATGTACATATAACCACCCAGGCCGCCTTGTGTCTTTGACATGACCAATTCAGAAACAAGACGACCTTGTTCGACGATAGTCGAATCGATGTAGCTCGGCTCCATATCTTGCTCCACAAGCTCCCTCATTGTTGGGTCATACACCAAGCCTCGGCGATCGCGTGAAAACGCAGTGTGAAGCTCCAACGACCCGTACTGTACCAGACCACGCAACTCAGCCTCGTGGAGGAACTTGTCGCGCGATTGAACGCCAAGAAAGAGTATGTTCCTTCCGATGCCTTGTTGGACTCGCTTCTGCCAGAAACCACGGAAAGGAGCAATACCTGACCCACCTGCGAACATGGCTACCGGAACTGTTGTCGATGGTGGTAACTGGAACTGAATGGGACGCGATACTCCAATGAGGACGGATTGGTCGTCCGAGCCGTCACAGGGAATATGTTCGACGGCAGGGGCTGGGTTGAGAAACCCGCTCGATACCCCGTACAGAGGAAGGGACGGTTGTATGTTCTGGAAGATTGGATCGCGTGCGGATTCTGTACGCGACACTGTAAGGTCGATGAGGCTCGGTAGTAATTCATTGGAAGAATTGGAAATGGAGTATGTCCGCGGTACTTCCAAGGAGATCAGCTTCGGTAGCCACGCAAGGTTGGAAAGATCGAAAGCACGGTCCCAGATATCTTGTGGTACCTCCGCAATAGCAGATTGAAGAAGGTCCCCCACGCTTCCCTTGATGGGCCATTCATTCGCGGCGAGAAGCTTGAGTGTGATTTGGGAAGAGGCACGGAGCACTTGATGGATCTGACATGTGTTAGTCTGTTGAAAAAAGAGTAACAGAGCGACCATACTGAGATAACGAGGTCCTTTGTCAGAGGGGCGAGATGACCGCGCCTGAGGACCTCCTTGACAGTCAAGCCAGCGCTGGGAACCTTGGAAACCAGTTCAAGATGCTTGGAAAACCGTGCCCACTCAGAGCCTTGCTCGACGGGAACAACTGCATCCCACATGTCTTCGAGACCTAGAGCAGCTGCGACCTTGGCGGTCTCATAAGAAGGGTTACATGGCATGACTGCCAAACGGTCACCTGGAGTTGTTAGTATAATAGGGTAAAGATAGAGACTTGCAGTAGGCTTACCAGGCTGGAAGGTGATACCAGTATCGTGCAAGTCGAACGTTACCATACCAGTCGACCTATTAGGATCTTGGTCTATGATTTGTCGTTCCAAAATCCGAGCCTGGAAGCGACATTCTTCAAAGCTGCCGCGCATCTGGTGGGGTTGAACCTTGACCTCACCTCGATAAGGATCTAAACGCTCCTTCATTGAATCAGATAGGGTTCGGTGAACCTCTTCCCAAGCTCGACCTTCCTGATCACCGCCACCAGCATTTCCGTTAGTTTCTGCCCGGCCAGTCTTGGCTACGACTTCAAGGAAGCCATAAACCTTGTACCTATGTGTTCCCATGAATCCACGTTCTCCAGCATACGACTCGATGATGCCTTCCAAAACCCCAGCAAGTCTGGGGTCACCACTGGCTTTTACAAATTCCGGAATGCGATAGTGGTTTTCAATCGCCGTGATGAACGCTCGGATGTTAAGCGGTAACCATCGTCGCAGGTGGACGGCTTCAATACCGAGGACTGTAGGTTGGATAAAGTCAGTTGATGTCTCACCTGTGACTCAATCATTGGCCTGACCTACAAGACGTATACTTTGTTCTACCAATGAAGGCATCCATGAGTAAAAATAACGGAAGAGCAAGTCCAGACAGAGCTGGGACGCGTTTTGAGAGTGGAGCGCTGAACTTTGCATATCTTTGGCCCCACTCGACGGGATTCGCGAACTGCTCACCAGCGTTCGGATTGACACTGATTTTGTGAAAGACGTAGGCTAGCTGGTCGACTAGCTCCTTCAGTGCGACGAGCTCATGAAGAAGAGCTTCTGGGTTGCGGTTCATTACAGATTCCTGGCATCGAGTGATGGTCTCGACACCAGTCTGAAAGCAGCCGTGTACCTCAGCCATGCAAAGAAGGAACATCGCTTCGCCGCGGTCGTTGAAAACCTGTAGTGGTTAGCCTAGCATCGAGCATGTTCTATGAAATGCCTACCGGCCACCTCAGATCCATGTTCTCTGTACGAGCAACGTAGGGCTGTACACTGGTCGGATCCCGAAACTTAAAATTATAGATTGACACGTCGAATTGTGTTAAATGTGGCAAAGCTCTTCCCATCCTTGTGCAGATTTGTCGAAGGGGAATGGCAATGTTCCTTGGGATGCCCTTAGTCTCCTCCTCTTCATCGTCGTCACCTTGGATATTCTTGAACGTGCCCTGTGGTGGTACTACTGCAACACCTTCATTACCATCGTTCATTTCCTCATATCTGTAGACGCTGGCTAGGATTCCTAGGCATACTGTTGCAGCCCACAATGCTCGGTCGGGAATCACGTCGGGCGTGCCATATACGAGTGGCAAGGCGAGGATCGAGTTGCGCATGTTTCCTCGAGCGACTACACCAGGCATACGTTCGCACAAATCTGACCATATACGGCCCGGCGACGCGCGTAGAGCAACAGGCGCATCGCTTGGGTCAGGTGGGAGGAAACCGTATGCGGAGGAAAGGTAGCCATCCTTCCATCCTGTCTGCGGTCCGATCTCTTCCGCCCGCATGAGTACCCTTCTCGCAGGAGCACCGAGGGCGAAAGCGAGGAGGTCGTCATCCTCCGGCTGGAGAATATCTGCGTTTTTCAGGCCCTTGGTGACTTGGCGAGCAGGAGCTTCGGGCATAAGCATCTCATTCAAGGCTTTACGCTCTTTTTCGTGGAGTGTATGGGTATCTCCCGAGCCCTGTAAGGTGTTAGAAAAGCCTTATTTATTGCTGTGGGCACTCACATCAGAGTAGACAGTCGGTGCTCCCATGTTCGGTTGGAAAGCAGCGAACGCACATCCACGAGGTCCAACACGACCTGCTGGACATCCACTGGACACTGAGCCGGTTCGATGGCTGACAGGACATGTCTGCTCCATTCTGCGGCAGTTCGAAATTATATTATTGAAAGCACGTCTCGCGACCGGCGCCGGATTAGAATTTAACAAGTATGGCACCGGGCCTAGAAATTAGCATATAGCAAGAGGAGAATTAGAGGTAGAAGCCGAGCATGTGAGAGAATCACGGTGACTTGGAGATGCACATGTTTTTGACAGTCGCAGACAGGCATTAAGCTCTGACCTGCTTGTGCCCCCTTTCCACTACAAGTGGAGATCATGATGATCCTGTTCATCCCCCGGGGAGGCTCAAAAAGGACGAGTCCACACACTCCTCAGGCTGCCGAGGACTGGGAGCGACTAAGTTACGGGCTCGTACTGGCCAAACCCAGTGTACGTGGAGCCACGCAGGGGTCATTTTGCTGGAAAGAATCTGAAGGCGCTTGCAAAGGATATTCAGGATGCTCGATGCACGGTGTTGCGGCAGTGGTCCAAACAGCCAAGATGTGAGAAAACGGCAACAAGCGAAGACAGGCAGTGCCACGACGTCGAAAACCTTGAAGTAGCGAACAGGAAGGAGCGGCCACGTCGGTGATGCCTGTTTCGACCTCAGGCACAAGTCTGTGCGAACGTGAATTGGTAGCGGGATCTGGGGTCTTCTGAAACCAGGCGGCACGAGCGTTCTCTCGTGAAGCTCAGCCAAGAGCTAAGAAGCATCAGAGCTGCATGAGGCGCTTCCTTCATAGAAACTTCCGACTTTATATCGCTCCATGCCTTCGATTTGTTTCTGTGACAGTGTTGGTGAGTGGCTGGCCTGGAATTTGTGAGGCATTCGTGCAGCTTGGGAGTGCTTGTGGCAGATGATTCGGCATTTGGCATTACGAAATATAAACATTCACAAGAGAAATGGACGCGCGTCCACGGGAGATAATAATGGAATGACATGAGTGTGAAGGTGACTGACAAGAACGTTGTCAAGATTGAGGTTGAAGTTCCATTCGATGCGATGTCGCGATTTCCTGAGGATAAGTTGAGGTGATCATTTGACGGCGCGCTAAGGCTACCATGGTACCCCAACCTCAACCTACCGTAATAGGAAGATTCTGAAGAAGGATCTGAAAACCATCGATTGCAGAAAGTTTGAAAATCGACGATTGTAATTGGGAATTCAATCATCCCTACACCTGGTTCATAAACTCGGCATGTGTGGGGATGAGCCGAGGTAGATGACGTCTTCCCATCGCACTCGGATGCTGGCGCGCTTCACCATCAAAAAGCTACCACACGAGTGCACTTTGCCACATTAATCAAATGTTCCAAAGACTTTCATAACTATTTCAGATTCAAACTTTAAGCGTGCGTGCTCAAGTATAGTGCCCCTTATGTTTTCCACCCTCGTACCTTAAGTCAGTGAGTGAAAGGAGGACAGCAATCACATCCATCCTCCGTGAAAAGAGGGAGAACAGAAAACATAATAGTCTCCATCATACTTTTCTCTCCTCCAGATCTCAGATACACAACATGGATCTGACCCAACTGGTCTTTTGGTCCCCAAGATCCACCAAGTCCAAACCCTCACATTTATCTCCGCTAATGCGGTTTCTAAACAGGCAACTCCAAGCCGGGCTCCATATAACTTTCAGTGACACGTTTTCGACGCCAAAATGCCGGAAAGCACCATGGCGTACTCCTTTTCCGAGTTCAATCCACTATCGATAATATGATATTGAGAGCGGTCCTCTCCGCAAACAAAAGTCATCCATTGCTTTTCTCGGACTTTCTAGACAGTCCTCACCACGACAATGTAAACGCATGGGAAAGAAACTCTTCAAGAACAAGGTTTTGTGTCAAGGTTGAAGAAACCGCCAGAGAAAACTCTCATGGGGGGAAAGACATACGTTTCTGATACCCCCAGGCACCTCAGGAACCGAAGACTCCATTAATTATCATAGGTGAAACTTCCACATTTTTCTCGGAGACATTTTCCCTACACCTCTCCCTCAAAGGAAAGAGAAGGTAGGTTCCAAGAGTGATTCCAGCACAAAAAAACACCACAAGCTCCCCTCCCATGCTTCGCCACTCAGTCTCGTTTCCGAACAATCTCCTCTCCACAACATCCGTCACCATCCTCGTCCTTATAATTTCAAGTTTCTTACCCCTTCCCCTTCCCCAACCCATAAGAGCCACTCTAATCCTCCCCGTCCCAATCGCTCAATCTCTCCAACATGCCACTCCGCTTTGCTGATTTTCTGGTCTCCCCAGCTCTCCTACCCACGGCATCCCTCACGCATGTCCTTTATTTTGGAAAAAGGGGGATACACGCTGGATCTCCACGTGTATCTGTACCTTTCAATTTTCTGGGTTTTGGACCACATGCAATAAAAGCGGCAGGGAAAAACATATTGGTCTAGCAAAATCGTTTTTGAGAGTCGCCAAAGCGAACATGAGTACTCCAATACTGACTTTTTAGAGCCCAGTGAAGAGAAAAACATGGTTTGGGAGGAAAGAAGAAGATAGAGTGAGGTGGAGAGAAGAGGGGTTTATATACTCGAGTGCAGGAACTTATTTAACATGAGATGAGACGAAACTTACGCACGTTTGAAAAGAGTTGTACGGACATATTTGTCAAAAAGCTCGTAGCGCTCTCCATGGTCTAGCGCTGGTTAAGTGTTCGCAGGGCTTTTGGCTTTGTGTTCAGAAAAATGGAGGTGCAGATAACACGAAGACCAGATATAGAGAAATCAAGATGAACAGTTATTCGTAGCAATGTACTCATAGGACACCATGAAAGCACTACAGAACCCTTGCACTTGCCCACTCACAGCTCATCCCGTTTCGTCCTCGCACCCGCATCTCCATGCAAGCTCTTCACATCCCTCTGCTTCTGGTCCTCAAACTTCCTACTCTCCACGTCCTCCTCCCACATCTTCTTCTTCGGATTCGCAGGTTGCTGTTCGCCTCGATCCGGTAGCACCGTCCCATCACCCCTGACCACTTGTTCTTTTTGCTCTTGTGCCTCCGGTGCCTCCTGCACCACCTTCTGTTGCTGTTCCTGGTTCTGATTTTGTTCCGCCATTTTCCCTACCGACTGTGAGAGCGACTGTGGTGGACTAGGATCCTGCTGTGCGTGACCACGACCGCCACCACCGACACGAACGTAGTTCTTGTTGTTCTGGCCGGGGCTTTTGGGTCGGCTGGGGATATTGCCCGAGGCACTGGGTTGAACAATGAGGCTTGTAGAGGGTTGTGACGAGGCGGTAGCGAGACTAGAACTCGCTACGGAGGAAGTGCCGATCGGTACGACGGCAAATAGGATACGGAAGACGACTTTGAGCGGCCAGATGAGGAACCAGGATATGGGACCGTACAACCACCTTCGGAAGACAAGCCAGATGACCGTTGTGATAAGGATGTAAAATGTAGTCTCAAGATACCATGTATCGCTCTTCTGGCTCTTGAGCAGTGTCGAAACTAGGGTCCTGCTGTTCGCCAACAGCGACGTCAGGTCCGAGTACTTCTCGCCTAGGTCCGCAAGAGCAGCCGTAGATTGTTCGAGTGTTTCTTGTGCAAATTGTGAGCGCGAAAGCTCGCTTTGCATCAACTGATGCGTTCGTCTAAGGGCGCCTGTTACGTCTGCAGAGGCTTGGGCGATGATCTCGCCTTCGGACAGTTGGGGGTTATTGCGGCGTCGATGGGTGGAAGATGGGGTTGAGGATCCGGATTGGAGATTTGAGAAGAGAAGTTCGCGCTCTCTGAGTTTGGCGCGATCGGCGTTGTGTTTGGCGGCTAGTTGGGCTTTTCGGAACTGTGAGCGTGTTCTGCAAAGATATTAGCATGGAGGAAAGCAGAGATGGATGGGATGTACATACAATCTCAGATCCTCCGTTAACCTTGCAAGCAGGACAGCAAGTCTACTCCGCTCACTCTGTTTGTCACTTTCCCTCTCGCTATCCTTTCTTGAATCACTGCGTCTGACACCAAATGCGCTGCCCACACTGCCACTATTCCCTGAAGCAGAACCCAAGAAGTCCTCAACCTCCTGTCGAAGAAGCTCCAACTCCTCCTCAAGCCCTTTCAAGCCCTCGTGTATCTCCGCGCTCAATTCCAACCGGATATCACCCTCTTCGCTATTGAGCGGCTGGCTTCCGGGTTGGAAGTCTAATTTCGCAAGGCGTTGAACGAGCTGGAGAAGCGCTTTATTTTGATCGGATAGAGAGGTGAGGCGAGATGTCAGAGTGTGCGTGGTGGAGGGGAGTGGTGGCATGGTGGGACGGTTTTGGAAATGCGGCCAGAGTGGAGGTAGAGGCTATGACGGAGGTGCGACGGAGAGGTCGGCCTTTCAGCGGTTCCGCGGTGGTCTGTGCGCTTTGAGATTGTTCTGTGAGATGGTGATGGATCATTAGGAGGGGACGAGAAACAGCTTTTGCTTTGCCACAGATCAGGCAAGGCTTGGTATGCTATTCGGAGCCATTGTGTTATTGAGTTGGGTCGCTAACATACAACAGTCATTCCCTCACGCCCACTACCTCCGCCTCCTTCCTCACAACTCCCACCTCTACGATGATAACCCGATTCCTTACCGACGTTCGTGTCAAGTTCAACCCCTTCTCCGTGCGCTCGAAGCCCGCCCGCATATTCCTCTCCCTGATACCACCGAATGCGCGCGCCAATGGTTTGACGGTCGCGACACAGATGCTGCCGAGGACGAGCAAGGAGCCTGCAACGTTGGGATTGAAATTCAGTATGGACACTTACGTCGCGCCATGTTAAATCAGAGCTGACATCGGTGTAGAAGATGGAAAGGAGATGAATCTGGAGCTGGACAAGATGCGGATAACAGAAGTCATGGAGGAAGTGGACAGACATTCACGGCAGCTTGCGAGGAAAGAAGAGTTGACGGGCAATTGAACCAAGGAAGCATTATATAAAGCGAATGTACGACTATTGTGTACGTGAATTACATCAAATGGAGTTTCGCTATGCTGAGGGTGTGCTCTTTATAACTAACACGTTAATTACTCTCCTTTAACTTTAACAAAACATAGAATTGTAAAGCTAAGCCTGCTCTTTTACAAAGGAGTAGGAAGAGGTTAAAAGGGCTTCGTTGGGTGTAGGTAAATATGAGCTGAAGATTTTTGGTGTGCGGCGAATTGGTTTAATCGCGTGGGGGTGATATCATAAAACTTTTGAACAGCGAGTTCATCGCCTTGTTTCTATTCAAGCCTTTTTGACAATGACTGGCTATGGATGCATCAATTGCTGGTTGCGCTATGGATTGTGCCGCCTTTTTCGGCATCCCTATAGATGAGATGCCACCAAGAGTCCTGATCTCATTGTGCGCGCTTATGAGTACGCCGCGTCCTTCGTAAAAATAGCCTTATACAAGCTCCGCTATGTTCCCTACATCTAGCTGGACGGGGCTCCAGAGATGAAGAACCACTTGTCGATGCTGGGGTCGATCGGGGCCGGAGCCCGGTTCTCGCCAGCGGGGATGCTGAGCTGGGTGGTATCGGTGCGCTCTTGGGAGTGACCGACGGTGCCGTTCACGCTGTCCAGTGGTCAGTACATCGCCAGAAGATAGTGACGACGAGCTTTATGCAGGATCGCCCCTACCCGATGTTCGGAGAGGTGTGATGGGATAACTCACATAGAAACATCGCCCTTGTGGGTCTTGCCAGTAATCAGGCGCTCCCAGGCCTCAGCGCACTCGCGAACAATGTCCATGGCGTACTTCTTATTCTTGCACTCGCCGGAGAAGGCGAACTGGTTCTCAGGCTTTCCATCAGGGATCTTGTAGATACGGAACCATTCGTTGGTGGCCCTCAAGAGGCCGGGGAGGTGGCGCTCGACATCCTCGACGTCGTTGAGCTTGGGGGCGAGAGGGTCGTTCACGTTGATCACGATGATCTTCCAGTCGGTCTCCTCCTCGTCGAGCAGAGCCATGACACCAAGAACCTTGACCTGGATGACCTCGCCGGGCCTGGACACCAGCTCGCCAATCTCGCATACGTCCAATGGGTCGTTGTCACCCTTCGCCTTGGTCTCGGGGTGGACGACATTGGGGTCCTCCCATGTCTGCAGAAGCAATCAGTGCCATGTCCGATATCGGGTGCGTCGATGGCGTCGTACCTGGGGGAAGGCACCGTAGTTCCAGAGGTAGCCCTTGTGTGGGAAGCAATTCCTCACGTAGCGAAGCTTGCCCTTCTTGATGTCTTGCTTGATCGGGTTGAGCGTCTCCTCCTTGGAGATCTGCACCAAGTGTCAGTAGGAAAATGTCAAGGCGGGGTATCCTCAGGCCGCATTGCTCATTGGAGTACTCCGGGAGGACAGAAGGAAAAGAACACACCTCCATCTTGGCATTGGTCCAGCGGGGCACCTCGACCACCATGTTCAGGACCGTCTGCTGCTCATTGGCATAGAGAGGGATGTCGTGGAAAGGCGAGACGGGCACGCCATCCTTCTCGATGAAGATGCGGTGCTCGAGGGTGTTGGCGGCACCGATCCGCCTGGCCGTGTACCCTGATGCCATTGTAGCTGTGGTTGCAAATGGAGTAGAAATATGAGTGGGATGTAAGTGCGCTGCCACCTGCAGCGTCCGCGAGTTGGTTTTGTTGACCGTTGCGGGATTGGTGGGGTTCGCAGGCGCGGCGGAGGGGCGTGGGCGATGATTAGCCAGTGTGACGAACGTCACTGACGCAGACGGAGACGCAAACGCAAAAGAAGAAGGCGGTGGGAAGATGCAATATCGGCGGGAGGCAACACGACGGCTGCCCGGATTGAGCCGCAGCAGACAAGATGGGCGGCACCTCATGGAATTCAAATAATAGTTCAACACTAGCTCAGACCAAACAACAACTTCGATTGCACTGTGGATGGATGCCGAAGCCGAGGGCAAAAAAAAGTTCCCGACCCCTGTTCCGAGCAATTGGGCGCGTCACGTGCATGCACGGATCAGCAATGGAATCCTCAACGTCAAAAGGAGACAGCGACAAAGGTCTCTATTTTCCTTATGGGTATCGAATTGCGTCGCCAGCTCACCACGCTAATGGCCTTGGAAAGATTCTCATAGCCCTACAATGGTATCCTGATGCCGAAGGCTGCTAGGCATCTAATACAACTTATGAGGACGCCAAAACCCCGGTTGAGAGGCCGCGGTGCTTGCCATGTCAGTCCTGCCACGCATCTGCTCCTCCTCATAAGCTTCGTCTAGATCAACCGGTAGACCTGTAAAGTCCACCCCGTGGAACATTGCCTCCGTTTCCAGCCCCCAACTCTGTCCGTCATAGTCCATCTCTTCCGCATCAAAGTACTCATCCTCATCTAGATACGGCTCTTGTAGTACATCGAAGTTACGATTGACCGGCTTCTGATCAAAGAAATACCCGTGCTTCGGCTGCTCATAGATCACTGGGCCCGAGTAGCTAGGTCGAAGAGGTGGACGTACTTCCTCCACACCAATGAAGCGTACCGTAGGCGTTCTCTCAACAGCAGAGAGGGGTCCATGGAGCGCTCTTCCACTTCCACGAGCCCTGATGTTTGATGGGGCTGGTTCTGCATTCGTCGCAGCGTTGGTTCTCCGCATCTCATTGAACTTTGTGTTGCAGTCCAGTATGAGTCTTCCGAGGCTGGAAGATGCCTCTGCATCCCTCTCTTCTGATGTCACATTCATTGCCTTATGACCATGGTGATGAGTTCCATGAGGTGCAGTCTCCTGCTGCGGGCTGGGGAGATCTGTGTCCCTTGAGTGCGTGAGAACATCATGGTATGAAGGCTCGATGCACTGATCTTGGGGGTTTCCAGGCTCGGGAACAAAAGGTGGCATTGACAAGGGAGAATTGATACTCTCTGTCGTTTGGCGTTTAGCTGCTCGGTCAATGAGATTGATGCGTTGTGGCGAAGAGGTGTGTTGCGGGAGTGAGTGCGACCGTGAAGGCCGGCTATTTGCTGGAGCCAGCGAAGAAACTTGGAATCGGGCACGACTACCATCAGGCATCCGCCTGATCACGCTGGTGGTTGCATCCTGCGAGTCCAACGCTTCCCGACTAGCAAAGGTCCCTTTCGTTTGCTTATCATGTATGGAGTCCAGCTGATCAGTATTGGATGTAGACCCCATTCGGCCATGTGCCGGCATATTGCTGGGTGCACGTATCGATTCCGACCACGAAATGTAGCTCCCACTTCCATGGCACGGCCCTCTGCTTCTGAAGCCCAGATACGAAGCGTTATCCGTTGATTCGACCGTTGGAATGGTGTTATCAACTGCAGATGTTGACTGCTGCTTGCGACGATTGTTCTTTGGCCGCCTCTCCCGGGGAGAGCCCTCCTTCGCTTGGGTATTTACGTCCCTTTCTGCTAGCGCTGGTCGTACGGCTGCGAAGTATGCAGAGATCTCGGCCTCCTTTGCATGCGATCGATCCTTTTGGGCCTTCTTCTTGGACTTCTCTGGCCGAGCGCCAGGTTCTGCTTGAGCTCTTTGACTCTGCAAAAACTTCATCTCAGAGAAGACGAGGTCGGGAACTGTGTCCTGTCAGTGATCGGTGTGAAAGGACGCGGGGTACAGAGTGGCTTACGGCCACGGGCCTTGACAGGCGACGACGCCCTGCCCTTATTGAATAAACCCGGCTTCCCATGGGGCTTCAACTGCGCCAATCATCAGTACACCAGTATGGGGCAGCCGCAAAGCATCAAGCAGGACGTACGATCAGTCTGTCTTTTGGGACATTCTTGGCATGGAAGTTCTGGGCGATACTACTCTGCTTGTCGGCCTTCTTACGTCTGTTCTTGCGCTTCGTCTTGGTAGATTCTTCTTTCTGATGCCGGCGGCCATGCATTCCCCGCTCTTTGCCATCCTTAACAGTGGGCTCGTAGCGCTCGGGGCGCGTCTTGCGTCGGGGCTTGCGTGCGTACGGTTGGCTTGAGCTGCTGCCCCCCGAGCTGGTGGGGTGGGACGCATCGCTTTGGGCGCTATCGTCCGTACTTTCTTCGAGTTCGACTGGAGGAGACGTCTTGCGGCGCGACGGAGCGGCGAGGAGGGAACTGTCAGAGGTGCTGAGCTTCCGTTTGCGCTTCTTCCGCGAGCTCCGTTCAGGCGCCTCTGGACGGGCACGAGGGACACGAGGGGTCTCGATAGGGCTGGGAGGCTGCTGTGGGAGCACCGTTTCGTCCAACCACTTCCGGATGTCCATGCTAAGGCACTGGGACGGGGCGGGCGACGAGCGTGCCGGGCCGCGGTGAGAAACAGCAATCTAGACTTCAGGATGGTCTCCAGCTGCTGTCGTACTGCATACAGGCAAGTAGGCGGCAGATGGGTCTATGCCTGTTGGAGGCGTCGGTCGGTGACGAAGATTGGTGCTGTGCAACAGGTGGGTTTGTCCAGATGTTACACGTTGATGTGAAGGGCAGCGTCGCGGGAATGATAAGGCCAAGGAGAGGGGGCATTGGCTGCGACATGAGGAAGGGGCGGGTTGGATGTTGATGTTGCCATTGCTGTTGGAGTGAGGCAGGCACGGGTGAGGCAGCAGTCATCACCCACCCATAACACCTCACATGCAAGTTGATGTGCAATCCAAGATTGATACTTCTGGAGAGACGGGGCCAGCAAGACTAATCTTCGGACAGTGTTTGTGGAATGGCGTCACGCATCTGTCTTCGTCTGATTCGCCGTACCGCACTTGAGATGCAAACCACCAGCTGATGCATGAGAGATTCAAGGGAGAGGAATGTAATGCTGGATATTCTACGTACGGTACGGGCGATGCAATCCTTCGTGCTGTGTAGTACCTGGGTAGGCTCGACGTTGAGTACTAGACTACTAGAACATAGTGCAGCACAACAGTCAAAGTCCAATGCACGCACGGGCCCAGGTGAACTCTGAACTCTCCACACTTCGGCTACGATATGATATATCCATGGCGAGTCGTGATAAGCCCCCGAAAACCCGCCCTCTGCAGCCTTCAATTCGCCAATGGCCCGGCGTGTGGGCAATGAGAATCCTTTCCTTTCCGTCTGGCTGCGCTGCCGTCTTTGGATATTACGTGTGAAAAGGCTGCGTGGACGCACGTCGGGAACGCTGTCTGTGAGCCCTCGCAGCGCGCGACCTATCACGAAAAGTCTCACGCTGCTTTCCTGCATAGGCCGAGACGGCAATTCCTTGCAACGCCGTGCCATTGGGCTTGTCTGCAGTGAGCTAGCGGAGGCTGCATGAAAAGCACATTGGAGGACTGGCACGGGACGGCACTAACTCAAACTGCACACAACCAAGTTGACCCAAGTGTGCGAGCTTGCAGATATCGACGCAGACACGCATACTGCGGACACCAGACACGCAGACGCGCCCTAGTCGGAAGGATTGATGGATTAATTGAAAAGGCTCGACCGCGCCTTTGCACCCGCACGCTGAGTGCTCGCCGTGCTGATACCATCTGTCCATTTCCATTGGGGGAACCTGCAAACGACCGCTCCTGCCTCACCCGGCTGCCGCCTTTACTTTTGCTTTATTGCGCCCGGATCCCCTGTCTCTGCCTGCTGCTCTTACCTCTTGCCAGTGACCAACCGCCCAACGGACGATTGCGTGCGTGCGTGCGTTCGTTGCTTAGAGCTAGCGCTCTTTATTATCGGAGGGGTATTTCTTTCGTATCCTGCCTTCACTGCCCCGCTCCCACCCTCACCTTCTCACCTCAACCACTCAACCACTCAACCTCAACCTTGCCTACTCGAGTCGCCTCTTCCATCAACGTGCGCTTACGGCCGGCCTCTTCAACACCACACTCTCTAAACACCGACAATTCGTTTGCGCCACCTACTCGTGCTCGCGCAATAGCCCAGATCAAATGTTCGTCCTGTCGTCTTGCTCTTGTGCCACCATGGCCTTACTGCCTGGCTGCTTCCACTTCTGCTCCTGCTCCTGCTCCTGTCTTGCCGGGGGGTCACCCGTCCGCTCCTTCTCCGTTCCAGTCATGTCATGAAGCCCTCTGTGTTCTGTACTTTTTCTCCGCGTACCTTTTTTTCCGTGTACGAATGTGCGAGTTGAGACAGTTCAGTGCTACTACCATCGACACCATGTCCAAACTCTTCGTTGGGTGAGCCAACTATCCCTCCCTCACTGAAAGCAACAACTGACAGAGAGCAGCGGCCTTGCCTGGCACACCGATGACCAGACCCTGCGCCAGAAGTTCGAGGAATTCGGCCAGGTCGAAGAAGCCGTGAGTGCCCATTCCAGTGGACTACAGCAACACCACTTTCCCCGCACCCGCCATGGCAAAATTGCCGATAGGCGAACCGCCAACTGACCAAGCTCAGGTTGTCGTCAAGGACCGTGATACTGGCCGCAGCCGCGGCTTCGGATTTGTCCGATTTGCTCAGGACGCCGAGGCCGACACGGCGATGCAGAACATGAACAACGTCGAGTACGTCCAGACAATGATAACTCTCTGACTCAGACTCTTGCTAACACACGCAGATTCGACGGACGTACCATCCGCGTTGACAAAGCCTCTGATAGAGCCGGAGGCGGCGCTCCTCGCGGTGGAGGGTACGGAGGTGGAGGCGGTGGTGGATATCAGCGTGGTGGTGGCGGCTACGGTGGTGGTAACGGCGGCGGATGTGAGCTCCCTTGATGATCACTCTTGCTTCTCCTTCGCTAACGGTTATTGTAGACGGAGGTGGTCGTGGAGGTGGTGGCTACGGCGGCGGAGCTTCCTGGGGCCAGGGCGGCAACGGCGGCGGCGGCGGCGGTGGTTACGCTCCCCGAGGCGGCTATGGTGGTCAACAAGGCTACGGCGGTCAAGATGGCCAAGGTCAAGGCGGCGGCGGTCAGTGGTAGATGTCCGTCGTCTTGACGCTCGTCTGAGATGCCGACTCGCGGTTTCCAATAGCCGGAACCGCTCTTTTCCCTTCTCACTCCGATATACTTTAATCGGCGCTGGCGACTATCACCTTCCACGATTCCTCTCATTGTCCTCTGGGCAGGACGGGTTCAAAGATTGCGATTTGGGATGGTAGCGGATGAGATGATTGATACCCATCAGAGCGAACTGCTACCATATATCTGACTGCCTTGTCTTTTGGAGTTTTAGGCTCGACACTCGTTACAAAAAAATTGCTGCCTTCGTCCGTAGGTGTTCTGAATGTCCTTGTGTGAGTGTTATAATGTATACTGTTTGGCAGTTGCTCTTTGATTCATAGAAGCGCCGGTCATAACGACGTATTGACTTGATCACAGTATGACTTGATTTTGGAGTACCGGAAACTACTCCATCAATTTACGTTTTACTACAGCGGTATCTAGGCCAAAAAGAGGTAAGATCGTCGGTTCGTTCCGTCCCCAGCGTTCCCCCCGCATCCTCATCGAGCGTGCAACAACCTGAAAAAGCACGGTGATCAACTGATTTCAAGAAGAAGCTTCCTACTCGAATGCCTGACCCGAGTCGAGGCTAGCGTGCAAGCAAAAACCAACGAAAATCATGGAGGGGTATGTATCAGGCGTCCATTTCAATCAAGCGCCGGCTCAATTGCTGGGTTAGCCCCCAGGCTCAAGCAACAGCTCGCACCGCCACAATGTACGGCGTGCGGTTGCTGCCTGGAAGGAATCGTGGGCAGCGACGATCGTGCGTTGTGGTTAATGTCAGATCAGATTGTATACTTGCTCAGCCTTGAACCTCACGTCCCAACCTTTCCACGTCCTCCATCCCCACCTCTTTCGTCCCTTGCCCCTTTGGTTAAAACAGAACGCGATGAAGGGCTATGACGCTATTGATATGCCGCTGCTGCGCAGCAGAGGGCCAGAACCTCAACAGAGGAGGCCACACAGCGTAAAAGTTGCCATGATAGCGGCCGCGACGTTCATTGCTTCTCTCTATGCGATTGGGAACATTCCTCCTGGGATTATGGAGACGAAGTGGTTTGATTCATGGTGGAGGGTGGATGATGAGAGATTGATGAACAATAGGCCGTTTGAATTTTTTGAGGTATGTCTTATTCATTCTACCATCTGCTCTAGCTGAGATCCTAGATTGACGCAAAAGAAACACTTGAATTCCACCCCTGTTTCGAGGACTTCCAATGCGCGAAGCTCAAGCTTCCACTTGATTACTTCAACGGCACCTATTCGAACGACACTGTCAGCGTTGCCGTCGTAAAACTCTCAGCTAAGGTACCACTGGATGACCCCAGCTACGGAGGTCCGGTTCTTATCAATCCGGGAGGCCCCGGAGGCTCAGGCGTTGCTCTTGCGCTGGGAATAGCCTCGCAAATGCAAACCATTATTGGGCCAGGTGATGGTAAAGGGAAGCATTACGATATCATCGGCTTCGATCCCCGTGGAATCGCATTTACAGAGCCTGCTGCTCGATGCATGCCTAACGCTGCTGCTTCATGGTCGTGGAGACTCAGACAAGGTACTGAAGGCATGCTTGACAGCTCCAATGCTGCTCTAGGACGTCTTTGGTCAATGACTCATGCTTACGGCGCAACGTGCGGGAAAGCGTCCGAAGAAGTCGAAGGATCGGACATCAAGCAGTATATGTCGACAGCATCTGTGGCTAGAGACATGCTCGAGATCGCTGAAAAACATGCCGACTGGGTCAAGGAGAACACGGCTGGATCAACTGTGTCTAAGGAGGTGAGCGATTCCAAGACCGTCAAACTCCAATATTGGGGGTTCTCCTACGGGACCTATCTCGGAGCTACATTTGCCGCTATGTTTCCCGATCGCGTTGGCCGCGTAGTATTGGACGGTGTCGTCGACATCCACGACTACCACGACGCCCTCGGCCAAGGAAGTCTGCACGACACAGAGAGGAACATGAACAGCTTCTACACTTTCTGCCACGGAGCTGGCTGGAGACTCTGCCCACTCGCCTCATCCACGGCTAGCGCCGAAGATGTCAAGCAGCGCGTTGAAAAGATCATCGAATCACTCTACCACCATCCCCTCGCCCTCAATACGTCTGAGCACGGCCCAGAAATCTTCACATACAGCGACCTGAGGGGAATCATCTTCTCTGCCCTATATCAACCCCAGTTTGCCTTCACGTTCGTCGCTGACATCCTATCGGCTGTGGAGGACCGAGGCGGTGCCGTCTTGAACTTTCTTTCTTACAGCTTATATCCTTCGCACATCTACCAATGCCCTCTCGGTAACGCCTCCGTTCACATCCCTTATGACCAAGAAGTCCCTACTATGGCCGTCCTATGCGGCGACGGTATCGATCAGACATCGACCGATATCGAGCAATTCGAAGAATACTGGCATTTACTCCAGGGCATCTCTCCCGCTGCAGGCTCGCTATGGGCTATGCTCAAATTGACGTGCGTCGCATGGAACATCCGCCCTCTATTCAATTTCGGCAACGATGAAAACTTCTACGGCAACACAAGCAACCCAATTCTGTGGGTGTCTACAACCGCCGATCCCGTCACACCGCTTAAGAGCGCAAGAGAAATGCACAGCAGATTCCCCGGAAGTGGGCTTTTAATCCAAGACAACGCAGGCCATTGCTCCTTGTCGATGCCTACGGCGTGTACTTATGTCCGAATCCGAGAGTATTTCCAGAACGGGAAGCTACCGGATGAAGGCACTGTTTGCGTTCCTCCGACTTCGCCGTGGTCGCTCAACTCGACAGATCCTGATTCGCCTTTCTATGACCCCTCGCTGGGTCAGCCTGTGTATCTTGCTGAAGAGGAGTTTGAAGTCGGGATGGAAGCTGCGAAGGCGCTGGAGGAGTGGGCTGCGGGCCATGATTTCTTGGGCCGGCATTTGGCGGGTCCGAGGGTTAGGGAGACGATGGCAAAGGCTTTGGTGCGGGACTGGGTTGCGGTTGATGGTGTGGATGGTTTTGGTATGTAAGGGTGAAGAGACCTGTAGAGTACGAGACAGCCGGTGCGACGCGGAAGGCAGCTTGAAGGCTCATAGATTTTGGCGGGTATGGACAGAGTGAAATCGTGAATAGAGACAGGAGTTGGATACACATTTTGGATACACTGTGAAGGAGTTGGGCACGCACTCACTTTCTTCCTATTATTTTCTCCTAAACATTTATATCCTATTGACGAGTCTTCCGCCTCAACTTCCCAGCTTTAACTGTGCCGTGGCACAGAGTGACCAATAGCTCAACCTATAATCACGGGGTTAGATTAGTATATAGTAGCTAGTTTCAACACTAGCTATAGGTATGTCATGTTTACTACGCTCTT
Source organism: Byssothecium circinans (assembly GCA_010015675.1). NCBI lineage: Eukaryota > Fungi > Ascomycota > Dothideomycetes > Pleosporales > Massarinaceae > Byssothecium > Byssothecium circinans. The sequence goes on from ML976985.1 coordinate 453,573, forward strand.
TAATTAGTATAGAAAAGAATATAATTAGTTAACGTATTCCACCACCGAGCGCGCCAGTTTTCCTTGGCAACACCAACTTACTCAACTTCATCCTCATTATCGTCCACATCGCTACTTGACATGATAAACTGAGTACTAGCCTCCGACTCAGAAGAACCCTCTTTATCTGCTCGACATGTTCTCGCGTTATGCCCAGCCTTACCGCAGTTGCCGCAGTGGCGAACACCTGGTTGTCGCACTTCAGGTTCACCCTCCACCCTCGCCCTCTTACGGTTCTGAACGGTTCCTAACGGTTTAGAACTGACCTGGTCTGCTGTAGGACCAAACTCCATAGTACCACCCTTCTAAAGATACTTGCGTTTGCGTGTTTTACGCTTAGTTACCGCCGCAAGTTGCTGTTCAAGCTCTTCAATGCGCGACTTCATGAGCGCAGTATTATGCAGCACTAACTCAGTGCCTTTAACGAGCTGCGAAAGCCCATCCTGCGCTGTTCGTGGTGACCGAGTAATAGAATCACGTACGAACTTTGACTGTAAGCCAAATTCACGTGTATTACTTGGAGTCCTCGGTAGCCATGGCGTCTCTAGTGGTGAGGGTCCTGGTGGGGTGCGTATACGCACATTAAGGTGATTAAGTACCACCTGCGCGTTCAGAGGGACTAGCCCTGTTGCCTCAAAGGCCTTTCGACAGTTCTGAACCGTAAACACGCTTGAAAACGCGTCTTTAAAGGCTGGTAGGAACGCTTCCTTGTTAATGTGAAAGACGCGCTGTTGCGCCAAGCCCCGAACGATCTTAGAGTACTTGCGCTTGAGCGGCGAGAATAACACCACATCAAGCGGCTGGAGGATGTGTGACGAGTGCGCTGGCATACAGAGCGTAAGGATCTTATTGTCGTGACAATAATCCTTGAAATCTTGATTTAGGTGGCTTTCGTGGCCATCCAAAATCAGCAACCGATAGACGCCGACAGTTCTCGCCTTTGTATGCGCGTTAAAGTGCTTTAACCACGCGAGACCAAGCTCATTGGTCGTCCATCCATTCTCTGAGACCAAGAGCTTCTAATCGCGTAGTATATCGGCTTCCTGGTACCACGAAGAGATGTGGACGCGTCCTTTGTATATAATGAATGGCGGAGTGAATGTACCATTTGAACATATACTCTGGATGTCTGTCACCCACTCCTTATCGCCTGGCTAAACTGTTGTAGGCCTTTCTCGCTTCTCTAAGCCAGTAACCACTTTCATAGAGCCAATAATACCCATCTGAAAGCCGGTCTTATCGAAGTTGTGTATATCGTCATCGTGTACGCCGTACTTCGCTTTAGTGTCCTCTACAAGCTTAAACCACGCGCTAACCACCTCAGGATCTTCCTGTAGAGCTCTCTGACGGTCCTTCGAACGGTTTCAGGCTGTTCGTAACGGTTCTGAACGGTTCACGAACCGTTCTGCCTAGTTATGGCCAACCTTATCTCCACCCCGTTCACCCAGTAGTTTATTCGCCATATCTGACACTTCGCCCAACGTAGGCGCAAATCCTCGCGAATCAAGGTCAAGGATGTATTTAACAAGCGTGTCCTCTTCGGTCGAGGATAGTTTTGAACAGTTCGGAACTGTTATAGGTCGAAAGGTGATTCCGCGCGCGCGTCGAGAGAGGGACTGATGACGAACGTTAAAGGCTCCAGCAGCGCGTCGGAGGCTTTGAAATTGGCCTAAATGGTAAGCTTGAAGGGCAAGCTCAATTCTGCCTTCTTGTTGAATAAGTAACGTGTTTGTTGGTTGAGGCATTTCGTGATGAGTGTAGTGTTGGTGTTGCCAAGGAAAACTGGCGCGCTCGGTGGTGGAATACGTTATTAGTTTCTTAAACTCCTTAATAATAGAGTTAGTTACTTATAAATTTCCTAAACTAAAGTGCACTAAATATCTAGATTATTAATAACGCGTTAGGTAGTAAGATTACAAGTAGATTTCTTAAATAAATAGCTAGACCTCTTAAAGAATATTTAAGCTTTATAGACATAGTTACATTTAGTACTCTTTAAGAGATAATTAGGCAGGGACCAGTGTTAAGCTGACAGTAGGAAAATGATCGAGAGGGTTTCATAGATTTCTTTAATTCCATTACAGTAGGCAGTACAATAAGCAATATGTGCATACATACAAACAGACCTGCCCCAACCCGACCTTACCAGGAACACCGTACTCCTACTGAACAGAAAACTCAACACCACACCGCTACTATACAGATATCCTACTCAACATTTCCCTGCTCAAGATTCTGCCGCTGCTGCATTTTCCTCCGCTGTTCACTGACCACCATCTCAATGAACTTTTTAGGGAGACTTTGATGCTTTTCTCCCGCGAGACGTGCACTTGTCCGAAGATACCTGTCGCTCCAAACTGCCCAGAGTTCTCGATCCTTACTTAACTCTGCCAGAGGACGCGGAAAGTATGGATCATTCCGGAAGAACGAGTGCACGAGTTGCTCCAACCCTTCCTCATTGGGGCAGAAGTCTTTGCATCGATTGAAATCGAGCATCCACATATGCGTAATCCTCCTTTTGAAGTCGGCTAGATGTGCGCTCCATGTGGATGTGTTCGGTGCCATTTTATTCACTTGGGCAGCAGTCAAAGGCTTCGAAATAATTTGGGCAGGATCTGGAATGCGGTTGGGCGCAGATCCAAGCACAAATTCGACGTCATTGCCATCAATATGCACAGCCCAGTGCAATATTGCCATCGCATCGGCGATGGACTTTGCGAAGCCGAGAACGTCCAACTCCAGCGCTTCCATTTGATCCAAGTGGAGGTTGAAGTTCCTGAGCTGGAAGAACCTTAAGTTTCGAGATTGGCGGCGCTTTCCCAGGTAAAGCCTTACAAGGCAGTCTTGGTTGGAGATGTCGTTTTTGATCACCTCTTGGTGAGACTCTGGACAGTATTGCGCAATCAGGGAGTGACGAATTGGCTTCGCCAGAGGAAGAATACGCTCCGCGCAGAGAAGGTTGGATGGCGTCTGACTGCCATTTGGGAATCGATACAAATTCTCGGACCAGAAGTCTTCATCGGCGGAGCCGACGAAATATTTGACCCTTGGAACATGTGTATCGATTTGGTCTCGACCAAATTTATCGAAAACTTCCGAAACCCTCAGATGCATGTTGTAATCGTCCCACAACATATCTGTGGATTTTCCAGGATGATTTGCAACTTTGAAGATATCCACCGTGCCCGGAATTTCAAAGACTCGCCCACATGTTCCAGCGCCTATGACTCGAAAGTTTGATCTTGTTCCTACTGCAATTTGCTGTCGCTCTGCGAATGACGAGGAAGTCGAAACCTCGGAGTTGATGGAAAGGAATCTTTTGAGTGTGTTTTTCGCATCCAACTTCTCCTCAAGCATTATGTTCTCCATGCCCCAAAAGCCCAAAGCCCATAAAGCGCAACGGAAATTGTGTCAAGTACGGCTTTCTGTAATGTCTCATAAGTGCGTAGGGGATGCAATTTTATTCTTTTTTCTCGTGGGAAAAGCAGTCGTGTATGTACTCCGCACTCCCGAAATCCTCTGTTTGTGGTTTGGTATCCAAGGTGTACTTGTAGGACTAGAGAGAGCACACAACAACTCTCCATGAATGGCATATTCTAGACTTTTTTACTCGAAAGGGTAAGTAAACATTGACAAATTGATTGCGAGACCATAGCCATGTCGACGAGGCGTTTTTAGTCTGACAGCATGAATAGGTATAGTGTTTCGTTTTGGCAGTGTGGAATTTGGCAGTGCGGGAATACTTTAAGCGGTGAGGGTAGTTGGGAGCTAAACAGATTCCATAAAGGCAGAAAGGATCTTCTTCTCAACATGTATAGCATTCTGCTCTTTTTTCTGGTCGTTGAACGTTCAATATTCTCATTCTCTGCATGCACATGTATCCCTCACCTGCATAATAAGGGGAGGGAGACACAGGAGCGACACCATCGATCACGAACGTTCACCTTTTAGTTCCATCCTCTCCCGTCACGGCATGCTTCCCTCGTTTTGCGGTAAACTTTGAACTATTACTGGCCCAACAGGCGTAGTTAGTTACCCGCTTTGGTTGTAGTTTTTTTCCTTTGGAGGAGACGCTTGATTCACGAATCCCACAGACTCCGAACCCTTCCATGCCCAAAGCTTTGGCGCGTTTCTCGTCGTTCCGCATCCAAAACATTAACTGGAGTCCAGTTGCCTTCTAGATCCAGAATGTAGACAACAAACATGTCTCTCTGAAGTACTCAAATAAAGTTCAGGGAAACTTTCAGGCGTACAAGAAGGGGAGAGATGGCATGTTCCAAACTTTCCGGTTTCAACACATATCTGCCCGTGTGTTTAATGGGAGGGAGGAGAGCTCAAAGAGCTCATAATGTGGTTGAATTCCTTTTTTTATTATTGCATTTTCCCCGTTTTAGTGAACGATCCGCTGGACGCGCGTCCACATTTTTCCATATTGCAATGTTCTCTAGTAGAGAATCTTTCCCGGAAAGATATCTATATGCTTACAGAGCCTAGCTTATTTGCACTGGCCATTTATCTTTTGAATTCTTATTTTCGTTCATGTTCTCAGAAGAGGACGACAAGGGGCATGGATGAAATATATGCTTCCCACACTGTGCCTCACGCATGTGATGCTTCTCCGAAAACCTTTTGTTCTTCCCCGTACCCGAGATATTTTCACACTTATCAAAGATTTTACCCTCGGACAGACAGATAAACGCATGCAACCAGAGTATATTTACATTTCCACCTCCTCTTTCGTTCATCAATTCAAGGCCCAAGAAGTCAAGCAAATGAGAGTGAAGACACGCTGCTTATCTCGCACTCATTGCGACGCTGTTTCAAAGTCTTTTATCCTCGTCTCGTACTTTAGAAATTTTCGCTCTGGTCTGGTCGTGTTTCTCGCTCTCGACTAAACAATGCGCACAGAGGGCTTTCACACCGGCCATTCACGCTTTCAACTTCTGTTTTTCTTCCGGAGAGATATAGGAGGGAGTGCGAGTGCGAGTGCCAGTGAATGAAAGATATATAGTGCTCATCCCCCACTCATGATGCCTCATTCCATGCATTCTTATTTTTATCCTTATTCTCATTCTCGTCCCCTGGAAATCTTTCGACTCTAGTCGGCTTTCCTGTCCCCCGACAGACAACACAACATGTCCATCCCGATAACCCTTTTTTGCGCCAAATATGCTTCCTGCTGTGTACTGATTTCTTTCATCACTTTCGAAAAGAGGAGGAAGGACATGAGAATTGGGACACGGTCCTTGGACCTCCCTCATTGCTTTCATCTTCTCTGTTTTTGTTTTTATTTCTTGACCCCGACCAGAGGGAAGATACAGTGCCCATGTCGTTTCTATGCAGGCCGTTTTAGTTTTGCTGCGAACGAACCGCGGATGCGTCTGCGTGTGAAAGGGGGAAGACGAAAGGGAAGAAGAAGAAGGGCGGCCAAAAGAGCTTTATATACCCTTCGGGGAGTATACTAATTAGTAAGCCGTACCACTCATCTTAACATACCTTGGACCGTTTTCATTGAGAGAAACGAAGCGACAGGTTTTGCCTCTTACGTGTCATTTCCCACCCCCAAGTCTCTCTCTTTCCTACCGCCCTGACACAGACAGGGCCACATCCCACATCACCCTCAAAACCCATTACAGCTACGATCAGCACCTCCACACGAACAGCTATGTATTTCCCCCCAATGCCCAACCTCAACTCGACTCCAGACTCCCACAAGACACAAGATATATCCGAGATCATCCACATATAACCCTGTCATACACGCCTGCACATGTTCACCCTCTAACACCAACACAATCAGCAGGAAACAAACCATCGCCGAAGTGATTTTAAAATATATTTATATATGTAACTTATACGACGTGACATACAAGATGCAAATGCTGCTGATGAAATGACATCTCCCTGGTATCTCTCCATCGCTCCCTCGTTTATTTCATCCGTTCGTTCGTTCGTTCATTCATGCTGTAGTAGGAACCACTAAAGAAAAGAAAAGAAAAGAAAAGGAAAAAAATCATCGTCCTTCTACAAAAGAAGAAGAATAGGAGATTACATGGACAATACAGTTCTGAAAGCGCTCAAATAAAGGGGGTAAAGGGGGAGAAGAAGAAGAAGAGTGAATACCATACCACAAATACTCATCAGATAATCCCCCATATTATCCATTCGCCCCCATCATCAACTACCCAGGCGAAGAAAAGAAAAGGGAAAAAAAAAGAAAAAGAAGCATCTACACGCCCCCGTCATACGACGAGATCACCAAGCCCAAGTCCCCTTCTCGCCCGTTCATTCCAGCCACCAGAAACCCTCATATCGACATTCATCTCCCCATCGCCAGACCAATCAATATACTCCTCGTCATAGAACGCGTCATCCCTCAACTTCGCACACGTCGTTCCTCCCCACTGTGTCCGCTCTAGCTCAATAAGCCCGCCAAACCGCCGCTCCGTATTCGCGATGAAGAGGGATTGTCCATCAGGCGTCATGCTTACGCCAGCCATAGGACCGAAAAAGTCAAAGACTTGTTTGGAGTCCCACGTCTGCGCGTTGATGATGTTGACATAGTCGTCTGCTTCGGCGGCGATGAGGACACGCGGGCCGCTGCCGACAGGCGAGAATTTTAGTACCCGTGGGATGGAGAGTTCGGAGGGCATGACGGTGAGTGGCCTCCGCCAGAACCGTGCATCCCATACGACGATGGTGGAGTCTTGAGCCGCGGTTGCTACGTGGATGCCATCGTCTGCCCAAGCGCAGGCAAATGCGTCGTCGACGTGCGCGCTGAGTGTCTCGAACGGCAGACCGGTTTCGGCGTTTGTGATGAAGGTTTCTTGAAAGTCGCCGACTACGACACGCATGCGGCCGTCGGGACTTGTCGCTGAGCAGTTGACGGCGGAGGGATAAGCGAAGGTGTATCTGAATGTATCCGTCATGCAGTCCAAGACGCGAAGGCGAGAGTCATTCGAGCAGAGGACGGCCTGCGGGGCGTATGAGCTTCGAGAAGGGAATAGATGTACATGATTCGCAATGTACGACTTCGCATCCGGAGCCCAGTCCTTGATCAGGCCAAAGTGCGCGCGAGTATCGAGTCCAGAAGTGAGATCTGTGATCATGTAGTCACCCTCAAACCCACCAGCGACTAGTACGTCGTTCTGGGCGGCAAGAGTAGTGATCTGGCTCTTGTTGCCATTTACCTTTTGCTTGTTCAGGTTGATAATGGGAACAGCTGGCGACCCTTGGGCATCTGTCCGCAGTAGCGCGTCCCTGGTCGCATAGAACACATCGTTCCTTGAAGTTGCTGTCATGACGTTGCGCAGCTGGAAGTGAGGACAATGCGCCCGATGTGTCGTATTCATTCGTCGAAAGGAGAAGAAGTTGTCCCTGTTGCGCAGCTGGTGCGTATGCGACATGCCATGGCCCTCATAGATCTTGGTCTGCAGCCTTGAGCGCTCATACGCGGCCCTTTTCGACCGTATGTTGGACCGCGACGTACATTCAGTCCAATCCATGCCCTGAAAATCGCACTTCTCGCCGTCCAAGTCTTCCTTGTTGATGGCGGATTTTTGGTCCGCACGATCCGAAGACAGGAACGCCGTCTTTCTCAGGTGTTGGGCAGGAAAGTATAGGAGGAAGCTCTCAATGTCTTCAAAAGCAGCGGAATCTTGAATGCTCAGATGGTCGACGAAGCTCGGAGCCCAGCCCTGATGCCCCGAATTCGGCAGCGGCAGCGCAAGGGTGTCTGGTATTGCTGGAGGGGCTGTCGATAGCGGAGGCGTAGGTAGCTGCTCCATACTGAGATCCTCAAACGCCACAGCGTGAGGATGCAGCGAGATGTGCGTCCCCAGATCCATCACCAACTGACTGAACCCCGCGGGTATCCCCGGTGTGTGGTATTGTGCGAATGGCGGGGGCTGCGCGCTAGCCAAAGATATGCCTCCAGTATCGTCGGCATCGATGAGCTCCTCCGCATCTTCGCCGTGACTAGTCGGCGGCCTGCTGTCGGATGACAGGGTGGCGAGAGTCGCGGCGGCGGAGATTCCGTTTGGCGACGTGGGCTCGCTGTCTGGCGGGGCTGAGTGGGCAGAATCGAGAGGGAAGTAAGAGGGTATGGCGATGCTCGGCGTGCTGCTGTTTGCAGTCGGGGTAGAAGTGGACGTCGGTGCGGACTGTTGATTGAAGGAGGAGGATTCGCTGGCCATGGAGTCCAAACACGCTGCCACTAGAGAGAACGCCCTTCTCTCTAAATATCTAAATATCTGCCGCGCACAAATTGCCCCCTCCTGCCTGTAGTCGCTCGAATGTGGCCCCCCCAGCTCTTGCAGGTAGTCGACGTACCGCGGCTTCTAGAATACAATCGACGAGGGAGGCGCCGGGAAAGGTGGTAGGCAGGTGACAGACAGCAATGCAGGCACTGCCTGCGCGGGCTACAACATGCGAGGATGCTGTATGGGATGGGGGAATGTCGATGCAGGCCCCTCGCTGTTCGGGATTGGGAGGGCAGTTTGCGCTGTCGCGGCGCGGCGACTTAATGCTGGGTAACGTCGAGGCCGCCCGCGGAGACGGGGAGCTGTCAAAGACTTGCCTGGGCCCGCGTCTTGCCGATGCCGATGCCGATGCTGATGCGGATGCTGATGCTGATGGACTCCGATGGAGGATGGGACACCTTCGGAGGGAAGACGATTTGATTAGTTGTCACTGTAGAGTAGATATGCGACGGCGATGGAGAGTGAGGATGATAGAGCACATGCGGCGAAGATCCCCCAGACGCCGCAGAACCCGCGGGGCAGCCCATCGCATCGCCAGTGATCAATCATCGCATCCCACCCACTGCCTCACTGTCAGACTGTCAAGTCCCTACACTATTCCCCCCAAGTGCATGTACATGTACATACATGGCACCACCACGCACCAGCATGCTCAAACAAATGCCACCCCCGTGCCACCACGCACAAAACAACCCCCCCAAACCGACCGACTCGCTGGCCCCATTGGCACGTCCCCACCAAGTAGCCCCTCGTCTCGCCATCATATCACTTCGTATCCACTCCACATGGCCGCAATGCCAACTCGCAACGTCCTGCAAAAGCCCCCGTCTGCCGTCGTGCTCAGCTTGTGACCACCGCGGGCTGCGGCAGATGCCTGTACGGCTGCACAGTCTTCCCTAAACGATGGTTGACAACCCTAGCCTTTCGCTTCTTGAGGCTGCCCCGTCGTACGCGCTGTCTTCGTGGCCCAACCATTTTGCCGCCTGGCCATGTTCCAGCCCACCCCCGTGAATGGCTTGGTTACCTTACAGCACACGGCCTGGACAGATGGGGAAGCATTGTGCCTCTCCTTTTTGCGGAGGGGGTTTGGCCTATTCGCAGGCCGCCTGTCCGTGTAACGCTCGTCACCTGCATGGCGTGGCTCACCGCTAGCCCACTGTTCAATGGACGAGGCAAAAGAGTCGCAGTGCTGAAAAAAGAAGTTGGTGCATAACAGGAATATGCATCATTACCAATAAGACTACAATTACCGGCCGCTATACATGCCGTCGCAAATCCATACATCTACAGGAATAATCCCTCGCTCGTCAAGAATTATAGACTAAAAAGAGAAACACCCCAGAACAATAAAACGCTCCACGAGAATGCATGCAAGAACCTAGGCGATGCATATGGCACAAAAATGCACCGTGCGGGCCGTCATCTTCATCCGGCTGTTCACCCCATGCCGAAATGCCATCGAAACAGCCAAAGTTTAATCATCATACTGCGGAGTATAATACCCGCCATGCGAGGCTTGCGTCGGTTGCGTCCATGTTGTGGATTGCTGAGCCCAACCTCCGCTTGAATTACCACCGTTCGGCGTTTTAAGTCGGCGTTCTGCGCGTGCCTCAAGTCAGTCTTTGCTCTGCATCATCATCGGAAAGTTGGAGTCCCTCTAAGGGAGGCATCAAAGGAAGGGATGCTGAGCGCACAGCGTTACTTACCGGCTTCGAAATCGTGCCATCGTTTCATCGTGATCTTGCTGCTGTCGAACTCGCCCTCATATTCCAGGCCCGCCTTCTTTGTCTTTTCGCCGGCAGTCTTACGAGTGTCACCCCAGCTGAAGTCGTCAAACTTCCAGAAAGCATACGTCGGGAGTACAAAATTCCAAATGGGCAGGGAGAGTAAGTAGACCAGCATCCAAGCGACATAGGACCATCGGTGAGCTGTAACAACGATGAGAACGGCTGGCAGACCTAGAATAAGAGCAAGTAGCACAAGCGGGATAACAGGCACCGTCGTGTGTAGGACGGCTGCTTTGATGGAAATGGCGACTGAGGACAAGAGGTCAGCAAATCCCATTCATCGGAGGAAGACAAGGCTACTTACTCAAGTAAAAAGTAAAGGCGATGGCGGCGGGCAGAACCAGGGTGCCAATCAACTCGATGAACACGACAAACTGCATGCTGAAGCAGAAGGTGCCACACAAATCTCGTACGAGCACCAGCTCCATCAAGTTGTGGACCGTACTATTAATCCATCGCCTACGCTGCGAGAGTAGAACGCTGAACTGGTCGGGTACCGTGGTTTTGCAGACGGCCTGAGGGACGAATACCTGTTTGCGCTTGGGAAATGTCTTGAGCATCAGTGTTGACAGGTACCGATCCTCGCCTAGGAGTAGCAGGTTCTTCTTGTGCAACGTGTCGACCACGTTTTCAGAGTAGTGCTCAACAACGTCAGGGTTCGCCAGAATAGGCACCCAGTAGTTTTGGCCACCTTTGGGAGCCTTGATGCGATACATGCAGAAACATCCAGGTAGACAAGTCACACCGCCAAAGACCGATTCGAAAGACTTTGCCAAATGATGTGAAATGAAGTACTCAAACACCTGGATCATCGACACCCACGAATCTCGCTTGTTGGCAATCTTCGTCTCGCCGCAGAGACCCATAATCTCCGGATCTTTGACCATGGCAGAAATCATGTGCGTAAGACTGTCGGGGAAGACCTTGGTGTCGGCGTCAACCATGAGCACAATCTCGTAAAAGTCGGGCGAGATGCCGGTAATCTTCCAGATACCATTGAACATCTCAAACTCAAGCTCTGTCATGCGCTCGTCAAACATGACCTTTTGCAAGAACGACATGAGGATGATCTGACTGTCTCGCTTTCCACGATTACCAGGCTTGGACTTCTTCGCCTCGTCCGGAGTACCGCATTTGACGACGACCATCATAGGAACACGTTGTTGCTTGTCAGTCGGGACTCGGGGATTATCGCCGTAGTCATAGAAGCCAGAGTAAATTTTGGCCATGTTGTGTCGCTTTGAGCCGCTGGCGACCGCAACATACGAAAAGGCTTCGACTTCATGGGGCAGTACGGCATGATCTTTCATCATACCCAGCGCAATCTCCGGGGTTGTCAGGTCTTCGCCAGCTCCCTTGATCATTCCATCACAGATAACCAATATCAGCTTGTGGCTGTTTGGATAATCGGTAGTGGCAATCGAGTCTAGGGTGGTTCGCAGACCCTCATGGCCTTCGGAATAAGCAGTGACGAGACAGATAGCATGAGCCAACGGGTAGCCGAAAGGCTGCCATTCGGGAGGAGGCTGAGGGACGACGGCTTCGTGTATGAATCCCGCTGGACCAGGCCCTTCCACATCACCCATGACAGAGTAGCGGCTCTGGTCGGCGGTGCCAGAGAGAAGCAAGCTTGAGCGACTTTCCTGGACAGAAGGCTTGCCACCATACGGGGGAAGAGTGCCGTGGCTGGCATTGGGCTGGCGGTCCATGCCACTTCCACCGTGGGACGACATTACGCGAGAAGATGTGCTTTGGCTAGTCATTGTCGTAGGAGGTGCGCGCGTCTTGGCTGCCTTTTCTACAGCATAAGGGCTGGTGAATCTGGATGTAGTTGGAAGCATACTGCCACGTTTGTTCATCTTCTCGGGGCCTGCAGTGTCCATCAGTTTAGGCGGAGGGCGATAGATGTCATTGCTCCATTCTTCGATTTGCTGCTTTCGTTGCTTAGAACCAGTCTTGCCTAGAGATGATTTGTCGGCACCAAATTGCTTGCTGATGAACCACTGGAAGGCCAGCGCAAGCACGAATTTGGCAATGACAATGGCCAGAATAAATACCAAAGAGACGTAAAGAACGACCTTGGAGGCAATGCAACCGATGCTTTCGGTGTCGATGGAGCCGACCTTGATAATTTGAGTGAAGCACCTGGCAACTTGCTTTTCGTAGGACGAGGAAAAGGCGCGGGTAACGTCTACTCCCTTCACGTTTGGATTCTGACGAATCTGGTCGAAGCGGTCTGGTATGTTGACCTGAGTTCGGTTGAACCAATTGAGGAGATCAAGGTCCAGCACGTCGCCGCCCCAAACCATGAGATTGCGAGAACTGTTCTTGATATCGGCCCATGTGAAGTAGACGTCTCCAGCTGATTTAAGGCTATAGAAAGCTCTGCGGGCAGTGTCCAAGGTGTGGCATTGGAATCCATCATAACGTCCGATGGTTTGGTTTGGCTTGCTCGAACCGTCCTGGTTGAAAGCATTGCAGGGAAAGTACCAAGACATGTCTCCGGCAGCGTTGGTGGTGATGGGAGAGTTGGGCGCCTTTGTGATGAGTCCCTTGCAGGCACCGTTGACATTTTGGAACAGGAAACTTGCGTCCATGCCGCCAAACTTCTGTGGCAGATCAAACAGAACGTTGGCACCTTGGGGAATGCCTGCAGCCGTGGGATGATGCGATCCCGTCAGGTCATAGGCTTTTCCATGCACGATCAAATAACCATTGCCGACCTTGTTCACTTGCTGACGCACACCTCCTCCGTTTGGGCAAACAGTTTCCGTAAAACCAAAGGTGAGAAATCCGACTATGGCGCAAATGGAAAGAATGATGCTACACAGTCCTATCTTCTCCCTCCATGCACGCTGCTGGGCCTTTTGTGGCTTTCCAAAGCATCGCAGGATGGCGTCTGGGACCCAGAAGGTGATGATGGCGCAATAGATGTTCCAGAGGCTTGGTGGCCGCAGTGAATCCTTCTCTTTCTGCCTCTGCTTCTCCAGCTTCTCCATTGTCTTGCTCCGGGTCAGCCGGCGCTTCGGCTTTTCGTTCGCCATGTCATCATCAAGGGGCGCCTGCTTGTCGTGGTATCCACCTCCCGAGGCATTGCGGAGATGAGGCGGCTTGAGGTCAGTCGCGTCTGAGCTGACGGTTTCTTCCTCCATGTAATCCTCCCTGATCGGATCGTTTCCCGTTGTCGAGGGCTGCACCGTCATCTTCTGGGCATGTTTACGGTAGTAATAGTTGGGATGGTTCGGTTCGATTCGCTGTCGCTCCGGCCGCACCAGGCTTCGCTTCCTACTCATATCTTGCGGGCCTGAGGCGCGGTTGCCGTGGCTCATCATAGGGTCTCGATCCATAGGCACTGGAGTACCCGGCGAGGGCAGTGGCCGCGAGGCCATGGAATAGGACGCGCGTTTGCCCGTGGTGCGGTCGTGCGATGTCTTATTTTCTACGTCCGACGGTCGTCGCTGTCGGCGCGACGGTGATTCTCGGTAGGCATGGTGCTGTTCTCGCCTGGGCGAGGAGGCCTCTGGTCGCTGGGGCAAAGACATTGCTGAGGAATGCCGGCAGCCTGCGTTCCGCAGCGCTCAATGTAGGTAGAAAGTCGCACCTGTCGCCCCTGTATGGACTTGGCCCTACGGCACAGGTGCCGTCAAAGAATATGAGGATACAGGCGAGACGCAGAGCGAGGGAAGGAAATGCACTCGAACGGCGGTTGTTTGCACGGCGCGGTCCTCGTGAATCACGGGTCCGAGGTTTCAGCGAGTGACGGCTTAATGCATAGATGAAGAACTACCGGTACGGAGGGAAAGAACGACGAACGACCATGGAAATGAGAGACGTGGAAACAGGCTCAACACAGCTGGCGGGTTGCGGTGCCAACGCCAGCGGAGTAAGAGACAGAGCCTGAGCGGGAACCCCTGATCGAGGCTGGACTGCGGACGAATGAGCGAATAGGCCCCCCGCGTAGAGAGCGCCAAGGCTTTTCTGTTGCTCCAGAGACGGCAAGAACAAGAGAGTGGCGCTTCTTGTTGCGATCTTTGCTTTTTGAAGACATTTCACTAGTTATGCACTATTGAATGTTTGCCTTTTTAGAAGACGACTATGAATCGAGTATCGGATGACAGAGTATTGAACGTGCTCGACGTGCGTTTGCGTGAAGCAACCGGGCGAACCATGGTACACGTGACACGGGGCTCCATCTAACACACCGACCAGCTGTATACGCTATCTCGCCATGCTCTCGTGGAGCGGAGAAAGTCGGCTAAGGAAGAAATTGAAAGGTAGTTTTTCTACGTATAGGGGTTGCATGACTCTGCCAGAATTCAGACGGGGACTTTAACAAAGTACGTGCTACTGCTGGCTTTACAGAGCCAGCTTTACTCCAAAACGCTACTTCGTACTCCGTACTGTCTTCCTTTATTACTAGTGCGAGGTTGCTGACTCCGGCGCATTTGGTTGTCCATGGATAATTTCACTCACGCTGATGTGATGCGGGCATGGACGGCCACATGTCCACAGCGGACAATTTATTGGTTGACAGGGCCTACCGCTTACGTGCAGGGCCCTACATATCGAGGTGTTCTCTCGTGGAGCAGAAAAAGCGGGATACAAGACACTGTCAAACTTATGTAAGGGGAATACAGCGCCTAGTACTTCACGCAAAAGACGAGCGCTCACTGTCTTGAGAGTGAGGTTAAGTAGCTGCGTTACATCCCACTTTTCCTGCTACGTGAGAGATAGTATTGCTAGAGAGCATTTGAAGTTATTGAGCACATGCAGCTTGTTTGCCATAATACCGGAACTGAACCAAGGCCCTTTACTTCGGAAGGACGTGGATGCCGCCGGCCGCATAGTCAAATGTTCTCGGAAGACTGGACAATTGCATCCGTTTCCCGTATCGTTGCAGGTAGACGACGGGCCGCAGATGCAAGATACGATTCCACTGCCAAGATCGAAGCATGGGGCTAAAGGGAAGCGTGGCTTGTAGTCCATTCTCCCCAACCATCCAAACCATTCCAACGCCTCGCCTCTCAAGGCGAGACGCACGCCCAGTCATGGTGTGCGAGCAGGCCGCGTTTCGTAGGCTCGATTCCCCACGCTTGACAGAAGCGGCCATGTCTCAAGCTCGCACGCCCAGACATGTCAGCTCCTCATGCTCATGCAGCGATATATCCATGCGCTGCCCACCATCTAATGTGAAGCTCGTCGTCATTCAACAGCCGTCTTGCTGTTGCATTCATCCACTCCGGACCATCCGCTCACACTACGCAGGCAGTATTCGGCTACCTAGCACCTAATACCTAATCGGACTTCGCCCAAGTACGATCCGTAGTTTTATTTGGACCTGCGAAGAAATTCCCGCTCTTCTGCACATCACCGCAGTGGTGGACGTCAGCTGTCACCGCGCCGGCCCTACATCCGCTTTGCATTCCAGCACTCGAACAAGCTCAATCTATTCTCCTCTGCGCGCAACATTTTTCTGGAGCTTCTTGTCTTGTGTCTGTCAGCGTCTCCCCAGCGCTGTGCGGCTGAGAGCCCGTACCCTTTGTAAGTTCGTTCCTGCCCGTGCCCTGCAGGAGATTCCAAAGATCGCCATCCACACTAGGCTCGCCGCATACCCACGCCCATGTACATATGTGCATTGCCGTGCAGCAACTCCATGTTGAACGCACAAACCGAGCGCACCCGCTGACAGCGTCCAGATTTTGAATTGCCGCCAATATCTTGTCTTTCTTGGATGTCCTCCGTCTTGCCGTCCACCTAATACCTGCAGCTATCGATTAACCCCTCTGTTCGAACTAGCGACCCCGTCACCCCGCGCGCTCCTACGAGTCAGTTCAGGGTCCTTGGGTATTTATAAATACGAAGGCGAGGCCGACGGCGAGAAGGTCCGCGAAGCCCTGAGGAGCACCGTGTCCATGGCCATGGCCGAAGCTTCTCCCAAAGCACCAAGCAAGGCGCCGCCGCCGCCGCCCATACCCCAGGACACAATGTCCTCAAACCCCCAAGCAGCCATCGATTCGAGCCGCTCAAGCACCGACAGCCGCACGCAGTCCCTCCGCCGCAAGCCAGTCCCTAGCGCCACTGCGGGTGCTATCCCTTCATTTAGCATCGACGAGCATGAAGACACGGCTGCAGGAGGACGAGATTCAAGACAGTCGGGGTCGTCCCTCGCGTCGAGCTCGATAGGGCATTCAAGAACACCGTCGCGAGACGCACCAAATGCGGGAGTCGGATATACTGCTGCACCCGTCACCAAGGAGATTCCTTCCCGGCAGCTAAATATCAGCGACAATTCAGACAACTTGCGCTACTCGCACGCCGCCGAGCTTGACATGGCAGCCTTACCTGACGGAAGCGACCCTTCAATGTATACTGATGACTATCGAACTCAGCAGTACGCCCAAGCACAGCCCACACCTCCGCCTGCGGCCATGTCACCCGGGATGGAATCGCAACGGTCGTCGTCAAGTGACAATGGTGGAGGTCGCAACAACTTCGACTTTGGGTTCGAAGGTCCACTGCAAGTACCCCGCTCAACCCTCCCAAGGCCCAATTCGGCGTACACGCTGGGGTCCGAACTTAATGCTCGCGGCCTGTCGCATTCGCCGCGATTGTCAGTGGGAGCGGCTTCACCATCATCCAATGGGTCGTCACAAGTCAACTATGCCCGTCAGTTATCAGCCAATCGCCGTTCGCCCGATAGCAGGCCTACGTCGTATGTTGATCTGCTCAACTTACCATACAACCAGCAGATTGCACCAGCTGCCAATCTGGGAAATACGCAATTAAGGCATGCGGTGGGCGCAAACGCGTCCCTGCTAGATACTAAGAAGACGCTTGATATGTACAAGCTTAACGTGAAGAAATCCCAAGACAATATTGTACAGTATGAGTTTGCTTTGTATATGGTTCAGGTTGCACGGGAAGTCATGGCGTCGGACCCGTCCGTTGACAGCCATGGATTGGTTCCGTCGGACATGCTCCGGGAGGCACGACAGATACTCCAGCGGCTGGCCGATCGCAGCTATCCCTTTGCGCAATATTACCTTGCGGATGGATATGCGTCGGGTCTCTTCAACAAAGACAAACCGGACTACGATCGCGCGTTTCCTCTTTTCGTTGCTGCCAGCAAACACGGCCACGCAGAGTCTGGCTATCGCACCGCGCTTTGTTATGAATTTGGCTGGGGGTGTCGCAAAGACTACGCAAAAGCCGTGCAATTCTATCGGGCTGCAGCGTCGAAAAACCATCCAGGTGCCGCTGCACGTTTAGGCAAGGCTTGCTTGACGGGCGATATGGGGTTACAGAACAAGTACAGAGAAGGGGTGAAGTGGCTGAAGCGAGCAACCGAATCGGCTGACCTCCAGTATAACAACGCCCCGTACGAGCTGGGTCTGCTGCACGAAACCGGCTACGGTGACGACATCTTCAAGGACGAGGTGTACGCGGTGCAGCTTTTTACCGAGGCCGCTGAACTGGGCCACCCGCAGGCGGCACTGAAACTTGGGGAAGCTTACGAGCATGGGTTTCTACGCTGCCCCAAGGATGCAGGACTCTCTGTACACTATTACAACTGCGCAGCTCAAGCCGACATTCCGGAAGCAATGATGAATCTCTGCGCCTGGTACATGGTCGGCGCTGAGCCTGTGCTGGAGAAGGATGAGAACGAAGCGTACGAGTGGGCCAAGAAGGCCGCAGAGCACGGTATGTATATCAATTGCGGGTTGCTGAGCTGAGCTAACTGTTCACAGGCCTTTCGAAAGCCGAATACGCATGCGGGTATTTCACAGAAATGGGAATCGGTTGCCGGCGCGATCCCCTCGAAGCGAACGTGTGGTATGTCAAAGCTGCCGACCACGGAGACGAGAGAGCAAAGCAGCGTCTTGCCATCATTCAGGCGGCAGCCTCTGGTCAGGCACTATCTCCCGGGAACGGAAAGAGCAAATTGAAGAAAGGCGCAAAAGATGACAATTGTGTGGTTATGTAAACCATCACTCCCCGTCTCATGTCTTGCGTCTCGCATTGCCCGGCGTCTCTTTTGTCTAATTACTTCTTCCTTCTGGACACCCATGTTTTGGTTAATCTTTGGCAACCGTTATTTCTCTTTCCTTCTGGACTTTGCACCGGGTGTTCTTCCTGTGGGCATTTCTTGGGGAGCTACGATATCTTGCATGGTTTGGGGAGAGCAAGCATATTCATTGCATCTATGTCCGTCTTTGTCAGAGAGGTTTCTCGGCCATTAAAAATTATCCATAATGTTTTGTAGAAAACTCTTGCGAGGCGCTAGAGGAAGAAGGAGTTTTGGAGTAATGGTAGTTGTTTTGAGGATAATGGAAGTTTGACGCGGTTGTTCGCGGCTTTGTACCTTTCCTCCTTCAAGCGCGTCTAGGAGTAGGTCACATGGACCCCCATTCTCTTACGTGATTGTTGTGGCGCGCGAAGACTTTTTCTTCGGACGACTTTTCCCCGCTCCAACCGAGAATGGGGTTTTTGATTGGGAATCGTTGCTTTGCTTATCGCAGGCATGCCGACCGCGGTACGACAGTGGTGACAGAGATCAGAGATGTAGGATCTGACATCATCAATTCCAGCACCTGGGCAACATCAACATTACAATCGCGTTTGCCCTCTGCCCATCTATACGTAAAACTTCAGACCAAACAGCATCGGTGGGGAAATGAATCTGGGTAGATATTCCGTGCAACACCAATTCCGTGTCGGCATACTCACCGGTCATTCCGCTAGCAAATGATGGATAAGGGAGCATCTGATCATACGTAGGGCGCATTGCCTCCGCGCAATGGCGAGATGCCGCTCCGGCTATTGGCTGGATTTTGCACGACCCGCAGCTAGCCGCACCAAGTTTGGAAAGAGCATTTGAACAAAGAGTCCACCTCTTGCTTGTCCATCTGCTTGCCTTGACACATCAATTCTTTTGATCTCCGCCAACTTGACACCTGGCTGCACGATACACACGTAGGGCGTGCGTTGTAGGAATTGTCGATTGGTACCTCTTTAAGTCACCGACGAAAGTGTTCTTATATCCGTTCAGAGTACGCCTGTGGGGGTGAAAAGCACAACCGGTTGAGACGAGTTGCTCGACTTTTTGTTCAGGAAGTAAAGCAAGCCGGTTTCCAAACAGTTCCTTGGGAAAAGAAGAAAGAGATGGCTCCTCCGGCGGCAATTGAGGTCGAAGCCGTCACCGATACGACGGCTGTTACGCTGCCCAATCCGCTGTCGGCACCGATTCACAGCAACGAGATCTTGGGACGAAGGAAAAAGGTGGACAAGAAGCATTGGGGTATTGCCGCACCTTCGGACAGCAAGAACTTTCGTCTGGAGAACTATGAGGGGAAGCCAAAAGCGAAGCAGTGGGACCGTATGTGTACACTCTAGCTCCATGTATAGATGATTGATGCTGACATGTAAAAAAGACTACCTCACCAACGAGGCCAGGACGCGAAAGGGGAATTCGCTAAAAGGTGCTGCGAGATTCTTGAGCACGCCTGGCATTATTTCTCTTGGTGGTGGACTGCCTTCAAGCGAGTACTTTCCCTTCGAGGAGGTATCTTTGAAAGTGCCTTCAATAGGCAACTTCTCGGAGGCCGATACGAGAGAGAATGGTGTCGTTCTCACGGCTGGAAAACATGACCTGACGAATGACAAGTCCATCTTCGACATCTCGACCGCTTTCAACTATGGCCAGGGCGCCGGATCAGCACAGCTACTGCGATGGGTTACTGAGCACACTGAACTCGTACACTCCCCACCGTACGAGGACTGGCGCTGCACCATGACTATTGGAAGCACATCAGGCCTAGACATGGCTCTCCGCATGCTCAGTCGTCCAGGCGACATGATGCTCTCAGAAGCCTACACTTTCTCCGCAGCTGTCGAAACTGCTCTCCCACTAGGTGTCCGTATGGCCGGTGTGCCCATCGACGCTGAAGGACTTATCCCCTCCGCTATGGACAGCATCCTCACAAACTGGGATGCCAACGAGAAAGGCGGCCGCAAGCCTCACCTCCTCTACACCGTTCCCACGGGCCAAAATCCCACCGGAGCCACGCAATCCGCCCAACGGCGCCAGGCCCTCTACGCCGTCTGCCAAAAACACGACATCATCATCATAGAAGACGAGCCCTACTACTTCCTCCAAATGCAACCATACACCGGCCCAAACAGCCCCGACGTGCCCCCTCCCTCCTCGCACAAAGAATTCCTCGAGTCCCTAGTCCCCAGCTTCCTCTCTATGGACACCGACGGCCGGGTCCTCCGCCTCGACTCTTTCTCCAAAGTCATCGCCCCCGGCTCGCGAATCGGCTGGCTGACCGCCTCACAACAAATCATCGAAACCTACCAACGCCACGCCGACTGCTCCACGCAAAGCCCCTCAGGCATGGCGCAACTCCTGCTCTTCAAGCTCCTAGACGAGCACTGGGGCCACGCTGGCTACCTCGACTGGCTCATCCACATCCGCATGGAATACACCAAGCGGCGCGACACCATCCTCTCGGCGTGCGAAAAATACCTCCCCAAACACATCGTGTCCTGGAACCCACCCATGGCGGGCATGTTCCACTGGATGCAGATTGATTTCAAACAGCACCCCGATTACCCTGAGAAGAGCATCGAGACGATTGAAGAGGAGATCTTCATGCAGAATATTGAGCAGGGGGCTCTGCTTATGAGGGGCAGTTGGTTCTATGCTAATGCGGACGATAGGCATGATACCTTGTTTTTTAGGGCGACGTATGCGGCGGCGCCGGCGGAGAAGATTGAGGAGGGGATTAGGAGGTTTGGGGAGAGTATTCGGAGGGAGTTTGGGCTGGAGAGGGGGGTGGGTGGGAAGAGGAAGGAGAGGGATTAGATAGAATGGAGGGGGGAGGGAAATGGTGGCTCGGCGTACTCGTTCAAGGCAGAAATGTTGTTTCGGAGCGCCTTTTCATTGGGATTTACGGTGCTTGCGGGCACTTCTTGAGGCGTTCATCTTTCGACTCGGGCTCCTGTAGATAATACATCGCATAGCTAGCTAGCAGCATGTCAGAAGAATATTGCAATTCGAACATTTTTGCCGTTCGCTATCCCATTTTGTCCCTATTGTAGGTATATAGCACAAGAAGCTCTCCAAACCCTTTTCCACGACAAGAACCCGAATCTAGAAACGCCGTTCAGGCTCGGTGGCATTCATTTCATCTGTCCCCTCTCGCACCCTTCGCCCCATCGTCTCCGCTCAGAGTATCTTCCCCACGTTTTCCTCAATCCCCCTCAGTTAATAAAGTTGATGCAAAAGAAATGCAAGATCAACGAGCCAAACACAAAATCCGCAAACGCGCGTTCATGCGAGATGGACGCAAAGTCGGCTTTGTTCTCCGGGTTCGTCTGGATGCGGAGAGAAGCCGTGAGGACGAATTGGCCGACCGTTGCGCTGAAGCCGGCGAGGAAAGCGTTGAATGGCTACGACACGAGACAGAACCCCGCGTTAGCATTTACCCTTCACACCGCGAATATATATTCTCAAAGTCTCAGTCCTGTAAATGGTACAGAGAGCAGGGCTGCAGGGATATGAGATATGAGGAAAGTAAGGACGTACAAAGTTCCCAACAATCACACAATAGACGAACTGCAGCGCGCCGACAACGACGAGGAACAGCATAAAGCTATCCAGAAGCTTGACGCGCTGAGGCGTCTTTTTGACGTAGTTGTTCCATACTCCTTGCACGATGTCTTGGGCAGCTAATTGGCCTGAGGAGTTCTTCTTCGAGGGCGTGGCGCTGCTGCTGCTGGATGTCGTGGAGCTTGTTGGGGCGGGTGTGCCGGGGATTGTGCGGGCTTTGGGCGCCATTGTGGGGGGGTGCGGTGAGGTTCGTTTGACTGCTGCTGTGAGCGCTGGAGAGAGGGAGAGGGATTGCGGGCGTTGGACGGTGGGTGTGGTGGTGGGGAATTCAATTCGTATAGCTTGAGCTTGAGGCCAGAGAGACCGGTTCGATGTGGTCTGTGCGGCGGGCAGGGATGGCGGGTGCGGTGAGTGGAGCGGAGATGTCGGAACCTCGGTGGTTCGGAGGAATGCGATGATGAAATGAATGGAAGCTCCCCTCCCCGCTGCTTGTCCTGAGTTGGTCAGCTTAATTTATACAAGTACTCCGCATTGCGCGCTCAAGTTCTCCTTCTGCAACTGCCCCTTCTAAAACCATCGAATTCGTTTCTATCCAAAGCTCCTCCAGCTATATAATCCATACCACCACAGTTCACAATGGTAAGCTGATCTTGAGAGCTCTCAAGGCGCATGCGACGCCGTAAATACACGAGCATTGCTATATCTCTGCGCAAATCAAAGACAATAATACAAATCCTAACACCCCCAAGGCTCCCCTCGACACCATCGGCCTCGTCCTCGGCGCCCTCACAGCCGGCGGCGGCATCACAGGCTACGTCCGCACCGGCTCCGTCCCATCCGTCGCCGCAGGCGTCACTGTCGGCACTCTCGTACGCTCCCTTTCTCCCTCTACCCTCCATCCTCCCCCTCCTTTCCCCTCGAAATATACCTCAGCCTCATTGTTCATGCCGACGTATCCGCCACTGAAACCTCGCACCCTATACTGAGACTATACAGTACATCCTGGGAGGTCTCCGCATCCGCAACCGCCAGGCCTACGGCGTAGAACTCGCGCTCCTCGCCTCCGTGGTCCTCGCAGGTAGCTCGATCCCGCGTGCGATTAAGACGCAGAAGCCGCTCCCCGCCGGGCTGAGTCTGTTGGCGCTTTATGGGCTTTGGGCTTTTGGGACAGCGTTTTCGAAGGGGAGGACGGGTTAATAATCGGTGTTGTTCATGGAGGGGGGAAGGACGATTGTAGTTTCGGCGGGGTGTCTACATCATGGGTAGGGATAATAATGATCAGGTCTTAAGGAAATCGTAGAGAATGTGTGTGAATTGGCATAGTAGGAAATTGTGATTTTATCTAATGATAGTTTATGCTAAACCAAAATCTAATGGACGTCTGCTTATCCCTCGCGTTGAAAAATTGTTCAGCCCCACGCGGGATCCTTTATTCATCTCGCTCACAATCCGCTGGGTGATTCCTTAGTCATCATCACAGGAGACAGATTTTTCTTCGACTTCGATATCCACAGACGCGGGTTTAAACTAAATTGGAGAAAATAACGAGGAACATATGTCATCTCTGTGTTGCGTTTTGCTTATAGTAGTGCCGTTGACAAAGCGAAGAGAACCACATGAGCCATAGCTTGGGTAATTTTCTCCAACTTTTGTCCTATCCTAGCACTCACTTGCCAATCCAATGTCAGATTCATGAACCCGAGCTGGGCATAACACCGTCCAACGTAGACTTCAAGCTCTTCATTTCTCAGACCAACATGATTGTTGAAGGAAAGGATTTTGTCCCACGGTGCCGGCTTCATGTTTTCTCAGCAAGGCGGTTTTTTATTTGGAATTCTGGGATTGAAAAGATATGGTGTAGGTAAGAATAGCAATCATGTGAAGGTCGAGCATTATTCTTTACGGTTTCGCTATGTAGCCGTCTTACTAGGGATCTGAAAATAACGGAACAAGATCACGCAGCTGGAACGAGCACTAGAGGGAGAGAATTTGATCTTGAATACTCCCTGCCTGGTCCCATATGTGGTCGTTGTGCTCGGATTTTGGTCGATCGGGAGAATCATTTTGGAGTGCTGTGTTCTGTTCCAAACAGAGTCTTCGCACATTCATTCTCCGCGAAAGGGATTTCAAACTCTCACTGATTTATGAGAATCAAGTCGAGAAGACGCATAGCAGTCCAGTAGGTGGGTTTTAAAGCATCGAAAGTAAAATTGTAGAAGCAAAGCCGATGCATTTGTAATCAGCATCTCTTGTGGCAAAGAAGCCGAGTGCCGCAGACTTTCACATAAACTCTACCTTTGTGGATGGGAGTTCTATGGCAATATCAAAGGGAGAAGTTTTGGAGAACAATGGTTTCCGGCACTTCGACCTTAGACATTGAATACAAGTACAACCGTGTCACAGTTGTCAAAGGTTATGAGAAAAGCCGATATGGTGAAGCTTTTGGAGCCATAGAGATAAGACAGTCAAGCAAATCTAACAGACTCTGCTAGGAGCACCAATTTGGTTCCGCCATTCAAATTCAGTGGCAGTTCGGGTCGAGGAACATTTTGTTGAAAGAGTAAAAGTGGTATAAGAGTTATTAATTCAGGTTGCAGCCGGAGGCTGCATATGGAGCTAAGCTAGTCCATTTGGGATGGTAAACAACCGCCATGAGCGATTTGCTCGGCGGGAAACCATGCTTTCCCTCAATACATTTATTCGATATATGAGCTTCGGTAAGAAGACTGCACAATAACACGCAAGGACCGTTCCTTGTTTCGATATACAGGCGAAAAGAGCCCTAGAGCCATCTGCTGCTCGTCTCGGATTTTAAGTCTTCCTTCACCGTCGAAAATCCCGACACGTTGTTCAAGTATTTTCAAGGACTGATGTACACCAGCGATAGGGTTTTTCTCGGCTTTCCTGTAGACTTTGATAGCCTACTTCGCGCTCGCACATGAGCATTGGATCCGTGAGCTTGAAGCGACATTGATGAAGTCAAAAACATATTTTGGTACTCCAAGTAGCGGAAAGAGCAGGAAAGTATTTGAAAGAGGACATAGAGTTTGCTCTCTAGAGCGAGGATAGGTTTAGAACTACATTAAATGTGGTAGAAATATTTTGGACACGGTACAGACTGCTCAACAACACATATGTTGCCCACCAGGGCGATTTTTAACAAAACCATGTGCAGAGTGGAGTGCAAAGAAGAAGCTTGAAGGGGCATGGAATGTACTTTATATACCCCCACTCCCTCTAAACTCTGCAGTGGTGACATGTGAAGATAAAAAAAATGGCGTGGGGATGACGTGGTGGTGGGTTTACAGCTGCGCGAAGTCCGGGCTGTGTGTTGATGCTGAATAGCATCACTACTGCACCAGGCTGTAGAAAGCCTCATCGAAGGTTTGACACATGGACTGTAGTTACGCCACGCCATGCCACAAAACCTGTCTAGAATCACTGAACAAGCACGTCGCAAAGGACATTTACGTTCTGTGAAGTACCAGATCAGCATTGACCAAAAACTTGATGGGTTCAAACAGTGGAAAGAAGATTACGATTCACCAAACCTTGACAAAAGACTGCACAGTGGAGGCAAAGGATCTGTATTCCACAAATAATGATAATCAATAGGCGGAGTGAAGCATAGGACAAAACAAGCAATCCCACATGACATCTAGTTCTTCAGACTCAACCACCGGCTTTCATTAACGTTGCTAGCTGCGGCCCAATGTCCACACCCGCTGCCTTCTTTTTCATCAGAACCACCACCGCCTTAGCAATCTCTGGGCCCGCAATCATCGTGATGGGAAATTTAGGAATAGCCTGGGCTCTGATTTTGTCTCGCTTGCGGCCTGCGGTTGGTCGCACTATGTTCAGGTTTCAAAGTCAGTATAGCTCTGCCAGAGTAGGGATATGGGGTTTCGTGTAGAATGGCAATGGTAATACGTACCGGGCACAGGCTTTGGAGGCTTGACTTTCTCCGGGGCTGCTACTTTAGGTGGCGGCGGGGGAGGTGAAGGAGGAGGCGAAGGGGGCTTGATAACCACTGGTGGTGGAGGCGGAGGGGGCTCGACCACCACTGGTGGAGGGGGTGGAGGGGGTGGTGGAGGTGGAGAGGGCTCGATAACTGGCGGAGGAGGTGGTGGAGGTGGAGGTGGCTCGACAACCATTGGCAGAGGAGGTGGTGGAGGCGGAGAGGGTTCGACCACCACTGGTGGAGGAGGAGGTGGAGGTGGAGAGGGCTCGACAACAACTGGCGGAGGAGGTGGTGGAGGCGGCGGAGGTTCGATAACGTCCTCGACCTTGGCAACACCCTTCTCAGGCTCGCTAACGACGACTGCGACAGGCTGGCCCACTTCAGTAGTGACGTCCATTGTTTGTTCCGGTGGAGTAGGGGCTTGTAGAACGTTAGCTCCGCTGAAAGAGGCAGAGTAGTCGACTTACGAGGCGCTACTGGAGCTTCTTCCTCCGCTGACTTTGACTCCGAGACTTCTTTCACGGGTTCGACGTCAGCCATGATGTGAAGGCGATAGGGTCTGATCGAGCTCGGTGTGCCGGAGCGAGAAAAGTTGTAAAAGACTGCAGAGCTAGGAGACAATAGTGAGATGGCACAAAGGGCAATGCGATCAGCGTAAGGATAGGCGAGAGAGGCGAGATATAAGTGGGAATGCGAAGGTGGAGGAATAAACTCTATCGTGTACGTGCTAGAAGGTCAATAACAGACGAGGTAGGTATCGACAGTGTGACGGCGCTTTCCACAGTTCAGGGTGGGAGGAGTAGCCGAAAGTTTACGCTTATGTAGTAGACAGAGCATGGCAAGGTCGACTGAAAGATTGAGATTGGCGGGGAAGCTGCGTCTCTGTGCGAGGTGACAACGGATATTTGGACGTATAGTGAGAGAACCTTAAGACGTGTAAGAACGATGGGGGGCGCAAGATAAGATAGATGAAGATGTGCACTTCAAGAGAGTTCAAACTATCAAAGTGTTAGCAAATTTAAGTGCTCGTAATGCTGATTGTATTCTTGCAGGCCTTAAAAGGGATAATGCTCTTGGTTTGGGTAGCCTCAAGACTCAATTTTCGCATTCTGTCCTGCAGGAAGGAAGATTTTAGGTACACGCAGACAGACCGCTGGCTAACGGACATATCGCGATAGGAATAGAAGGGTGATTGTATTGAAAAGAAGTAACGCGTACGAACGATGACGGGATACAGAGTGCACTTTGCGCCACTGTTGTATATCAAAAGCCTGAATACAGTAAATAGAGTCTGGACTGTAGAAGTGTAGGCAAATTACAGGACTATCACTGTAATGGCCCAAACTAATTAGTCAATCGAGCAGAAAATGCTATCATAGATGCAAATTATCTCCCGATCATGCAGTTGTCCAGTGGGGCCGTCCTTGCCCATCCAAGGGAAGGATGGAGGATCGTCGTTCACCGTTCTTGATCATAAGCGGCTAATCGTCTAACTTCGATAAACCATCATAATAGATCAATTCGTGCTCGCCGCAACGCAGTAGTAAGGCGATGAAAATAAAATCGACAAGTGCGATAGTCCATCCCACTTCTATCGGATTCCCGTCTCCGCTGCTTGGGAAGGTGGACACTAGCGTGCCAAGGCTAGATGCTTAGTCACACAATGATATCATTTCTTCGCGCATCCAACGCCAACAACGCGACCCCTTGTCTCCCACGACAGGATACGACAACACCGCCGTAGCTATGGCGCTCAGCGTCGACCAGAAGCGCCTAAAAGCGACGAAGTTCCCGCCCGAGTTCGACACTAAGGTCGACATCCACAAAGTCAACATCGACCTCATGAAGAAGTGGATCGCCGGCAAAATCACCACTATACTCGGCGACGAGGACGATGTCGTGGTCGAGACTTGCTACAACATGATTGAGCAAGACCAATTTGTATGTATCATCATGCGACATCCTCCTGTACTTGACTGACGTATTACTTGCAGCCGAAGATCAAGGAGATTCAGATCGCGCTCACCGGCTTTCTTAACAAGGACACTGCCCCATTCTGTAAGGAGCTTTGGAATCTGATGATAAGCGCTCAGAACAGTCCTGTCGGTGTGCCCAAGGAGCTGCTGGAGGCGAAAAAATTGGAGCTACAGAAAGAGCAGGTCTGTTCTACTAAATTTACACGAATGTGGGAAGCTACTAACAAATCTGTACAGGCCGCCAAAGCCGCCGCCGCCGACAGCCGCCGCACGAACATCAATGAGGAGGAGGATATGATCGATTCGTTCCGCCGCATGGAACAGGCAGAGCGCCGTCCTGACCGCGGTGGTGAGCGTGGTAGAGGGCGTGGACGTGGACGCGGCGGGTTCCGCAGTGATAGAGCGGAAGGCGATCGAGCCTACCGCCGTAGCTCGCCTTCCCCTCGGCCGTACGAGGATAGCAGGCGACGAAGAACCTCCCCGCCCCGCCGTGAGCGAGATGTCTATATGCCCAGTCGGGGTCGGGACCGTGGTCGCGGAGGACGCGACAGATCCCGCTCCCGCGAGCGTCGCCGTTCTCCATCACGATCGGTAACTCGTTCTAGGTCTCCACCACCACGCCGTGCTCGCCGTTCGTCTTTGAGTATTTCGAGGTCTCCTCCACGCCGTGCTCGCCGTTCGTCTATAAGGAGCATTTCGAGGTCTCCCCCGCGCCGACGACGCAGACCCCGGTCTTCCGATCGTTCTCTATCTCCTCCACCTCGCCGTAGGCGTCGTTCACTCTCGAGGTCCCCTGTTCGGCGAAGTGGTAGACGCGACAGGTCTTGGTCCCCAAGCCAAGACAAGTCAAGGTTCTTACGACCCACCGGAGAAATGGAAACTGAGCTCACCACACGCAGGCTATCACGCTCCCGTTCTCGCTCGCTGCCTCGCCGTCGCCCCCGCCTTAGTAGATCAAGTTCACGGTCTGTATCCCCGCCACCAAGACGAGCAAGGGAGAGACGACGTGGACGTTCCGTTTCATCAAGCGAAGATTCGAATGACTCAAGGGCTGATGTGAAAAAGCGAAAGCGTGCAGCGAGTTCGTCCAGGTCGCGAAGTAGATCCTTACGCGCTTCCAGGCGCAGGATCACACGTTCTCCAAGTGCAGCTCGGAGCAACTCCCCGCCTGCGCGAGGTCGACAACAAAGCTCGAGCGATTCCAGCTCTCCTCCACGACGAGGGCGCTCAAGTCAAGAAGATTAGGCTCGTTCATGGTTATCATTATCTATCAATGGTACACGCCGCTGTGATCACTGTATCGTTAGTCGATCATAGCTTTCCCCACCCGGAAACATGGCGTGCATGTGCGCACCAATGGTTGAATCGGATAATCTCCATCTCAAGAGCAGATAAGGATGAGTGGCAAGCGAGCCCTCTGAGGGTGTCAGTCAGCTTTTTCGGACCATTACCATCTTTCTTACAACTACCGTACTCTGCAAAATCCAGCGCCAATACAGCCAGCTTGCGACAACCCTTCATTTTGGACTGTCTGGATTCGTTATTTGGAGAATGGGTTTGCTCATTTCGGGTGCATTTGAATTCTGGCGTTCATGGGGAACGGGCAGGTCCAGGTCTTCGGACTGGCATTAAGGATATGCAATATGGTCGATTATCAATGCAACATTTGGGTGCCATGCCAGCGAATGTGTCTTTTCCTTCTGCTTTTTGTGACGATCTCACCCGGTGTCATGAACTATCCCCGTAGCAGCGGCACACTGGTACGGTACATCGTCCGCTCGGTGAAGTGTAGCCATTGAAGCATACATGTAGGGCGAATGGTGATGAGCGACCACTTCCCCGTCCGAAATCTACAATGGAGGGCATGCCGCAGTCATCCCTTACGCAGACTGATTGTAGGCCATCTCGTACAGAAAACCGGTCGCCATAATAGAACTACCGATGAGAATTGCTGTCTCGGTAGCAACGCAGCATCTGGTCGGGTGTAAGATATCGTACTTGTGGTCTTGTTTGCTGGACATTTCGCTCATCCGGATTCCTTTCGCCGCTTGCATTGAGCCGCAACGACACTGATATCATCCAGTTTACCTGCGGTCTTATTAGCGTCTCTGTATCTCATCCCATCATCTCCTCAATGACAACGTACCTCCTTCAATCGACAAACCCTCGTCGATCGCTTTTTCCATATACGGGCTCTCCGCAAAAGGATCCTCAGCAATCACCCTCGCCGCATTAACGAGCTCCTCCGCCACAAACTTCATGCTCTCCGCATAGCTCTGTTCCGCGGAGTCCTTGGTCCCATCCTCTAGACTCTTCTTCTTCCACTTATCCATACTCTCCACCACATTCTCCACAACCTCATGCTCCCACAGATTATCCACCACGCCGTCCGTCATCGCAATAACGACATCATCTTCCTCCAGCTCGATCTTGTCAAGCACTGCATTTGTATTCGGCGTATCGGGACTGTTAGTCCCCAGTTGACGCGGACAGTCGAACCAGTGCCATTGCTCTTTTGTTTTGAAGATAACTTCCTTGCTGTGTGGGCGGATGATCAGGATTTGCGAGTCGCCGAGTTGTGTTACATAGAGGAGTGGGTGTGCGGGTGTAGTTTGCGTGGAGGTTAAAAGTGCGGCGCACGCGGTTGTCGTGCCGTGCCATTCGTTAGGTGATGAGGTAGCGGTTTTGGTCTGCTCAAAGGCGGTCTGGAGGTACGATACGGGATCGGGCGGGGTGGAGGAAGTGTAGTGTGCGTGGTCGGTGGCTAGGGACCAGAAATGGAGGATCAGTCGGGACCATAATCTACACTTCAACGTCAGCTATTGCCTCCACAGTGCTATGAGCTCGGAGATTAGAAGATAGGAGGTTTACATACGCAGCATGCCCCCTTTCCCTCGTCCCCCAGGCCCCAACCCCATCATCCACGCCGATAAAGTTCTCACTAACTAACACGGCATCATCCCCATTTGTGACACCCCTAATCATCTCCCCATTGACCTGCGGTCTGCGGTCGCGACTCCGATCATGTGTGCTCAGTGGTTCTGAGAAGCTCGTCGACGGTATTGACAGGAAAGGAGGTGGGAACGGTCGTGACGGGCGCTTTGCGAAGAGCGCATATCCGGCTTCGAAGTAGAACGGGGGCTTGGAGTTCGGTGGTGAGGCGTTCGAGGGGAGGGGCGTTGTTGTCCCTCCGCGTGTTTCCCGTGCGTGTCTGGTACGTGAAGATGTGTGACGGCGGAAGGAGAGTAGGAAGCATGGTCGGTGGGGGGTTCGGAGGAGTGCGGAGAGATACTCCTGGTGCAGCGCGCAGAAGAGTGGATTGCGAGATCGCGGGATCATCCCGAGTGAAGAGAGTTAGAGAAAGGGACGTGGTCGGCCGGGACGAGTCGTGTTACAAGGACATGAAGTAGTGTAGCGAGTGGTGCGGTGATAAGGATTCCCGGTGCGGGAGGCGATTGCGTTTACGGTACTTCGGAATGGTTGTAGGGCTGATTATGACGTGTGAACGGCTGGAGCTTGATGAAAACAAACAACATGGAAACAATGTATGCATTCAAGTCATTTCAATGTATTAAATGATTCTATCTTGATAGCCCATGGATACGTAACTTGGTTGATTTTTTGCAAACTTTGGAGAAAAGTGGGATCGGCACCGTTGCGATCTGCGGACACCCGCTGCCACGGACCCATCCGCCCCCACACTTCGTTAAACTTTCGAAGAGCATCGTGATTCATGAGACATGAAGCTGTCAAACGCGACCGAGGTGTATTCTGACTCGTGATATGCGGGGGTATGTTGAATGGAAACCTTCAAAGACATATGCAGGAGTTCCAACGCCTAGTAATGCAACCCAGCCAACCGTCTCGGTCTACCCTACTACCGCAGTAGTGTTTCCTTGAGCTTCATCTCAAACCTGGCCAAGTGTTGAAGGCCTCAATGCATGTCCGGTCCAATCTGGTCTGTGTCCGACTCTACTATCCACCCCGTTATGCTATCATGTAACCCACATCTCAAGCCCTCCTCTTCACAAACCCCTCCAAATCCCCTCTCGTCGCCACCCCCAGCACAAACTTCCTCCCCTCATCCGTCACAACAGCAAATTCCTGCTTCCCAATCCCATCTACGCCCCCATTGAAGAACTCCTCCAACTCCTCCAGCGTCGTCTGTAGTGTGATGACTTTATACCTCGTCCCCCTCCTACGGAACTTTTGCATTGCATCGGACACCGGGTCTGACTCTTTGACCTTCCCTTCTTTGAGCAGTTGTTGTAGGCGCGGGATGCTGAGGTACCCGAGTAGTGCGCGATTCGTCTCGGAGGTTACTGTGAGGTGCGTGTAATCGCGTTCGAGGCCGGAGATGAGGGCATGCGAGATGGGGGTGCTGGGGCGGACGGAGAGAGCGGGCGGGGGCTCGAGGTCTTCTACTGTTGCCTGCAAGCGGGGAGGGTTAGCAAAGGTGGTGAGAGTTTGGTTGAAGGGTGGGGAACATACACCGCGGTATTTGTTCGCCCACAAGGACGTGTAGTCGCCGTTAGTATTCGCATTGGCTGCGTCGACAGGTACTTCGGTCGTCATGTTGCACGGGATTGTGGTGCGGCAATGTGCGAGAGGTTGCGCAAGAGTTTCGAGAAATTCCGAGGATGCGGGACGTTCGCGCTAGTGGTGCACGTACCATTGGTGAATGTCACGTCATCATGGACGATACGTTTGACAAGTCAGTGATTACAACTTAATTGGCACTTATAAAGCCTCGCGTGTAAAATGTTCTTGGAGTAGTCGTGTCTACAAATGGCACTGCCCCCCGCCCACAGCCTGTTTCAACCTCTCCACCGCCCTCCATGACCCATCCTGAATCTCAAACTTCTCATCTCGCATACTTCGATCAAAATTCTCAAGAGACACCCAGCCCTTAAACCCCACGTCCAAAATCAAAATCCTTAAATATCTCCATAACAGGGCATGTGCCCACCAACTCTATCTCCAACGAAAACGGCCTAGCATGTTTCGACCACGTAAACTGTGTATCCTCATCTTCAAGTTACCAGGGATGATAGTTCGAGCACACAGATCAAATTTCTCGCCTTCGGAGAGTTGGACGTAGAATAAATTTTGTCGTGGAAGCTGTTTTACGGGGCGTCCCATTAACTCGGCGATGTTTTGATCAGCGTTGGGTATCTTTCCTGATGGAACGGTTTGATCGCCCCATAACACGGTAGCGATGTGGAATGAATCCAGGCAGAGTTCAAAGTTCGGCCGGTTGACGAGTTCAGTGAGATAAAGGGCGGATATCCCATGTTGTGTATGTTTGGTCCTTTGCGAATTGAAAATAATATTGATATTCTGTAGAGCCTAATATAAGTATAAGTGGTAACGTCTCACTGCGACTCACTAAATCTCTTACCACCTTAGGTATCCTTCTCAATATAATGGTCATTTCACACTAAATCAATCAAAAATCTCCATCCGCAGAAGCTGACATCTGGAACTCAGGAAACGGCTCTTGGCAGCTATCCATTCTCAACGTCCTTTTCCCCTCAGCATCCTCCACCTTCTCCTTCTCCTTCCCCAATCCTTCCTCCATATCGCTTCTTCTCATTACTTTCCATCCACCAACCCTCCATGCCCTCCACTCCCTTCCCCTCGTCATCCTTCCCACCTTCCAGGCCGCAAAGTACACTAGCGCAACCGGTGTCCCCGCCACAAATATACGCAAATCAACAGGCTCCTGACTTCTAACAGATAGTGAAACATCAATGCATACTGAAAGATGGCAGCCGCAAGTGTCAAGGGTATCCCATTTAAGGGAAGGAAAAGACAGAACCGCTGAGAGCAAGATGGGATGGAAAACGGCCGTGTACGTGGAAGTCTTGACGTCTTTAAGGTGCTAGTCGGACCAAACTAAGAATACATCACTTAATCAATCGCGAGAAAAAACGATTGTAGTCTTTGTTTTACTTCGTCTTTCGTTCGCACGATAAGCGCGTGTTTACGGTACCCGTATGCTACTCGTCATCATCACCAGCTTCATCCACGTCCAGCCATCGAGCACGACACTTGACGGCCGCGTACCTAACTTCCCTCTTCGGATCGTCCAACGCAGCGGTTAATTTCTTGCAAACTTGCCTCCGGTACGGTAGTACGGATTCCAGTTTCAGCTTCTCGGGAACAAGCATGAGACATCGGAGTGCTGCTGCGCGGACTTTGGGAGGCGTACCTGCTTCCTTGTTCACGGTGGAATTGGCTAGTAGCCGTGATATGAGACTTCCGGCGTACTCTTCGACGACTTGCGGTTTTTCGGAAAGTGTAGAGTTTAGAGTACTGACGGCCGCTTCCTTGACGAGATCCTCCCCCTTCAAATCGAGGCTCTGAAGGAGCAGGAGTAAGAGCTGGTCGACCTCTTGCATGACGATGTCGAATGGCATCCACTTGAGGATGCCACTGAGCGCGATGAGATAGTTCGATTTGTTATCCGACG
Source organism: Byssothecium circinans (assembly GCA_010015675.1). NCBI lineage: Eukaryota > Fungi > Ascomycota > Dothideomycetes > Pleosporales > Massarinaceae > Byssothecium > Byssothecium circinans. Next base: position 487,686 of record ML976985.1, read on the forward strand.
TAGTCTCGCGGAAGGCCTTCGTTATATTGGGAACAAGAAGTGCAAATGACTTTTGCTTGTGTAGTCCCGAGATCTGACAATGATTTTGCTTCGTGAGAAGATCGTCGGGTTGCAGTAAGGTACTGAAGCCGTGGGCAACGGTGGTCCCATAAATTGGATGCGAGAGGAAGGACAGAAGATGCGGATACAAGTTTGCTAGAACAGGGCTACTCCGTAGGAGAATACCCTTCAATGTAGCAAAGATAATCCGTATCCGTGGCGGATCCAATTTATCCGCACTGAACAGCTCGAAAGGCGCATCTATCAAGGGGTCCAAGCAAGTTTTCAGCGCCGACGCCGAGTAGAACTTGTTGATGATCAGAGATAGCTGGCGAAGGGAGGCGGAGCGGACAGGTATAGTAAGCTTTGGCTTTTGGGTGTAATCTGCTAGGTTCGAGACGAGAAGCTCAATTTCACATGGAAGCCTCGTCTCCTTGCGAAGGGAAGCAAGGATATGAGTGGATACAATCATCGTCCTATCTGCTTCTAAAGGCGCGCTTGCGTTGAAGGGGGGTGAGTCGCCAACCGAAGTTCCCCTGAAGAGGGTATATACTTCATCAGCAATTGTCTGCTGGTGTTCAGCGGACTGTGATCTGACGATGATGTTACATATCCTGCCGACAAGATCGAGCGTGGTTTCGTTGTCGAGTGCTTTCGGGTGCGAGGAATCAGAGCTTGAGGCCCGCTTCAAAAGGGGAAGGACGATATCTTGATAATAGGTGGTTGACTCGGAGCTTTGCTCCAGCTTGCTCCCACCTTTGTTGAGTGCATAGAGCATAGCCGAGAGTAATGCCACTATGTATGCCGAGGAAGCATTTTGTGTGACTGCGGAAGAGAACTTGTTCTTCAATCGGAGAATGACGGTCTCGAACACTTGGGGCTCGCTTGCGAGCTTAGCAAAAGCCTCCAATACCGTCAAGTAGCCCTTCGATCCATCTGCGTCCGTATCTGGAAGCTGAGCCATGAACGCGGGGAAGGCCTTGTCGATGACAACTTGTGGTTTTTGGTGAGCGATTTCAACCAGACCATTAATGGCCGCCTCTTTGATCTCGTCCTTCCCGAAAGATTCTTCGTGGATGACGATTGTATGAAGCAGCTGAATGATCTTGCCAATTTCCTCATCAGCTAGCAGTCCCCGAGACTTGGTCAATTGTAGCAAGCCATCCAAGCACACGAGACGGAACGAAACGCCACTGATAGGGGCCGTCTCCAGACCATTCAGCAAGACTTGAAGTGCTTGCTCACGGAACTGAATGAGAGCGTTGTTTGCCGACTGCTCTCCAGCAGTGCCCATGATTCGCCAATCCCCGTACACCTCCACGTTCGCTTTGATGAGCTGCACAAAAACTTCCAGCAGACCTCTTTTCTTGGCCATAGTGTCGGCGGTCTGATACAGCGTGAACAGGTTCGGAAGAATGCCCGCGAGCAAAATGTTGATGACCTCAGACGACACCCCAGCAATCTTGTGCAAAATCCTTGCGGCGGCTTGCGATTGTTTCGTAGGCGCATCCTCGAGATGTTCGTTGCATTCTTTGATGATTGGACGGAGGTATGAGTTCAGGGGTCCACTGCTGCCTTCAGATAGGGTTGTCGCTATAGCCGCTAGCCCATTCAGCGCTTCTTCTGCCAGGTCCTCCTCTTGCACGTTGAGTATTTCAAATTTCAGCGCATCCCACAGAGTGATTGAGTAGAGTGATACTGTTCGCGGGCCATAGTGAGTGACTGAGGATGCGATCGCTTGAAGGACGTCGCGCTTTGTGTTCATGGAAGTCGAGTCTAGCTTGTCGAGCAGTGCGGGGAAAGCGTAGGGCGCAAAGTCGGCAGTGGATGCTATGCAGTCCCTCAGCCGGTATTTGAGATCTTGTGCGGTAATACCGTATGGGTCGTCTGGTGGTGGTCTGAAGGTAATGGGGAAATAGTTGAAGACGGCATCGAAGAGGTCCTATTGGAGTCAGTCCTCCACGTGTTTTACAGAAACTCTGGCTGCTATACCTGAGCATCTGCGCCAATCGACCACTCCGTCATGGGCACCTTGAGTATGGAGAAGACCATCATAAGGTTCCGCGGATCTTTCTCGCCGTCGAAGTATAAGATGAACTGAGAGAGAAAGTCGGGTGTCCTTTCATGGAGAGCTTGTAGTGCGTCTCTGTACTTGGCCAACAAGAGGTCTACAAGGCGCAGCACTGAGTATCGTTCGCTTTGCTGCCTATATTGGCGGAGAGGAGACGTATTGGCGAGAAGTCTAGACAGATCAGTATGCTGCCATATCCTGAGCTTTGGAGTTATACAGACGTCTCCATGATATTTTGTGCCCTCTCATTGTCCCACTTCCCCCGCTCCTCAAGGGCTATCAACGCCTTTGCGCATGGGCCTAGCCCTTCGCCGTCCTCGGTTCGCGAGAGGATGAAGTCGCATAGTAGATTTCCTGATAGTATAAGCCGTGAAACTTTATACGAGAAGTCGCTTCGAACGTACGCTGCTGCAGCGACAGCACTTTCTGCGGAACGAAGCCCAGAACCTCGGCGAGGTAGGACATGGCTATACATGTTAGCAGGGCCTCCCCTAATCGCGAAACCACTGAAACCACTCACCCTTGGAGCGTATAGCGCCATCCTCGCTATTGAAGAACTCCCCCAGCTCTTGGATAAGGCTCAACAGCCGCAATTCGCCATCCTTTAGTCCTGTACCTCGTCAATCGTGCGCCCAATATCGGGAGGGAATGGAGCACGTACGCGTCGCGCTTTTCTCGGCTGTCGCGCTCGCCTCCTTCTTGTTGCGGTCATAGTCCAACAAATATTGCTGGATGTCTGACATGCTCACGCTCCCATTTACACACTGTCGTTGGTGTTTGTCTGGACATGATCGATAGCGGGGCGACTACGCGGAGATCGAGAATGACGATTTTGGCCGCCTTTTGATTGGCTCGCCGATGTCGGAAGTGGGGCACATCAAAAAAAAAAGTTACCGTCTCGGATGCAATCGATAACAGTATATATTGAGCCATTCTGACTATCCTGGAATATGAGTAGGTAGGGTCGGCTGCTTGCTTGCTTGTCTCTTTCTCAATTTCTTTCTCCGACCGTCGCTTTCTCACTCACAATTCATCTTCTCTTTTAGCAAGCCTCCCCGCCCCCACCATACGCAATGGCAGACCAGCAAGACAAGCCGAATTGCAAAGTCGTACTGGCGAACAACATCGCTAAAAGCCTCCTGGCTGAAGTGCAAGAGGGTCTAAATAAGATTGATAGAAAACCGCTGCTGGTTGGCTTCCTCTCATCCTCGGACCCTGCCGCGAGAGTATACGCGGAGTGGACAGGCAAGACTGCGAACGAAAAGTGAGTATGTTTGCATTCTACACGTAGCTTTGAAGTATAGTATATACTATGGATCGAATAGTAACAGTATCTAGTGGCTTCGCATTCGAGCTACGCGAAATCGATCGTGAACTCCTCGAAGACGCCCTCATTGACGCGAACAACGACCCCACCGTAGACGGCATCATCGTCTACTACCCCATCTTTAACAACCGGCAAGACCAGTATCTGCAGCAGATCGTTTCCGTCGATAAGGATGTAGAAGGTCTCTCGCATCAGTACATCTTCAACATGTACCAGAACATCCGCTTCCTCGACGACGCTCACACGAAGAAAAGTGTCCTACCTTGCACACCGCTTGCCGTTATCAAGATCCTCGAATACCTGAGAATATACAACACCATCCTGGCGTACGGGAACAGGCTACATGGGCGGACAATCACGGTCATCAATCGGAGTGAGGTCGTTGGTCGACCACTGGCCGCGCTGCTAGCGAATGACGGTGCCCAGGTGTACAGTGTGGATATCAGCGACGTGCAGGAATTCACCCGAGGCGAGGGGTTGCGGAAGAAGAGGCACGAGGTCAGCGAGAAGCCTGGCTGGACCATCAATGACTGTCTTCCATTGAGCGATGTAGTCATCAGCGGTGTGCCGGGCGACAAATACAAGGTCCCACTCGAAATGCTGAAGGAAGGCGCTGTCTGTATAAATTTCTCAAGTGAGAGGAATTTCACTCCTGAGGTTAAAGAGAAGGCCTCGATCTACGTACCTGCAATTGGCAAGGTCACGATCGTCGTCCTGCTCAGGAACTTGCTGGTGAGTGGTGCCCCAACAACTTGCGCTAGAAGCATAAAATGCTCACAATGAACAGCGAATCGTACAGAATAAGATCGATGCTTCAGCGCAATCCTCGACAGAGAAAGCGGCTGAAGAGAAACCGCAAACTGCATCTTGACCGTTGTCACCTCTCCAACTTCATAACATTCCACATTGATACCCAATAGAAGGCACACTTGCCGAATAAGAGCTCTTTCTTCCATTATCCAAAAGATCAACTTCATTTATTTAGAAAGCAAGCTCCCACGATCTCATTACATTCCGACGTCACCGAAAACACGGGAGTTAGAGTACAATACATCCGACTGAGCATCCGACTATCCGTACCAGGTGCGAAAATAATAACGTATGGGCTTGCAGAATGTTACCTCATGCAGACTAGCGCGGCGCCAAGTAGTGTAGGAGCGTCGTCATTGACTTTCCAAAGTTCCACGATGGAAACATCAACTTTCACCAATTCGCTATGTTTAGGCAACTATATGCATGCTTCTTGCTAGTTCGTCTTCAGAATCAGCGCATGCACACGTCACACTTCGAACACGCTAAATGTAGTAGTATGCATGACGTAGCAGTTTTTCTGCTCAACGCAAATTGAAGATGGGTTGATAGCATCATCATCTGGCAAAGTGTACCACAGCATTGAGAGCCTAGAGGCTTAGTTTCAACGATGGTGCTACGCGCGGAGGAATACGTTTGGCATTCGCCAGCCAGCCTTACCCAAGTTGAAGTGGCTCACATGTTAGCTGACTCCATGACGTCCAAGAGTCTCGCATACGGACGAACCTATGGTCCGCCGGTACGCGTGGAGTGCGAGAAAAAGCAATAGCAAACTGCGTAGCGGTTGCGTCAATTGAAGCCCCGTCGTCACAACACTCTTGTGAGCAACAAAAGGTGTATAAAAGCATAGAAACCCTCAGCTCAACCGACAGTATCAATTCACACAACATCACATCCTCTCCAAGAAATCTCTCTTCCAGCCTCCAGAAGCACCTCTCAAAGCCTCGCTTCTTCTAAAGAAAACACTTGCCCACAAATCCATCACCATGCAGAACGAGAACGGTCAAGGTGTCTCCCACGCCGTCGGCGACTCAAAGGTCCCGCACAAGGCTCAAGAGCAGGTGCCCCAGGGTCTCGAGGAGAGCCTTCCTAACAAGGTACACACCCTTCTACTTCTCCTCCAACAATTATCTAAGACATCTGTTAACGTAACAGTAGGTCCACGACACCGGCTCCCACACGGGCCGTCAAACCCACGCCAAGGATGGAGGAGATGCTTCTATCGTGCCGAAGCCGATTCAGAAGGCTGTTCCTGAGAAATTGGAGCGCGCTCTGCCTGATCAGATCCACGATACTGGTGATAGCAAGAAATAGAAGGGTTGATGCAGGATTGATGGTACGAACGAAGGCAGAGGGCAGAGTACGATAATCGTTAATGAAATCTATATGAAGATTGTGGTATCATTGAATAAGCTCATTCTTCTTGCTTTCTCTTTCCCGGAAGATTCGCTCACACCGTCTGCGTAACTTTAACACCCGTCTTCTCCGCAACATCATATATTGCCCCAACGATAGGCTCAACATCTTTGCTCTTAATCGGTATCCTATGCGCCCCTTCCCACTCCACCAACGTCTTACTCCCTTCTTCACAATACTCATGGTACAACTTCCGGTGTAAATGCAACCCCGCATCCGCCATACCATGCAAATGTATCGTCGGTAACCTCAACACACATCCATCATCCACCTTCTTAACAAACTGAAACCCCTCCGAGATATTCGCGGCACTAACCAACGCCTGACTCTTCATCAATTCGGGGTTTAAGTTACTTAACGGCGCGCGTCCCGCAAGCAATATTCCGAATTTCCACTCCAGTCCCGGGATACCGATTGGTCCAATGCCTATATCTCCTCTGCCTTCTCGTCTCGCCTGTTCTTCTCGGGCTTGTTGTTCGAGCAGTAAACTCGCACTCAACTTCGCTCCCTGACTAAATCCCATCAACCCAACCCATTCTCCCCTCCCGCCCGCGCGATCATCATCCTCCATTGCCGTCCGTATCGAATACCCAATCTCCTCGATACAACTCTCCTCATCGATCTCTGGGTGTTCGGGTAGCCATCGCAGCCACCGACGAAAGGGGCCGTAGGAACCGTATACGTGGATGACGTCGGAATGAGGGTCGCAGAGGAAGGGCCCGTCAGCCCAGACGAGGCGGAATGAGTGTTGTAGGTGCCGTATTAAGGAGCGTGATTGCGCTTCGAAGATTGCGGCGTTGACGCCGCCGCCATGGAGGCAGAGGAGGCGGGGGAGGGGCTTGGAGTCGGGGATTGCGGTGAGGATTTTGTGGCCTGGTGGCGGGGTTGCTGTGGAAGGCATTGTGGTTGTGGGTGCGAGCTTAGGCTCGCTCGGTCGCTGTGATCTGCTTTTTATTGTGCGACTTTGCCTTAACGGATCATGTATGTCTGGGCTCTGTAAGATGTAAAATGGGGGAGGGGGAATGGGATGGAGAAAGAAAGAGCAGAAGACGCGTTGAAGAGAGGACGCAAAACGAAGCGAATCTGACGCAAGGCACACGCGGATAAACTTCAGCTATCGCTGATGTGTCTGTGATTCGTGGGGAACCGTTGAGGCATCTCGGAGTCCGACCTCGGGAGAAGCTGGTTCTTCGGGATGCCGAAGTCACCATTACCGGGCGCTGGCGAAAAGCAGCTCCATTCTCTGGGGAATATCTTTGGAGAACTAGGAGTGATCTCCTCACTAAAGGCTCCTATTAAGACACACCATGAGCGTAAGGATGAGATGGCTGAAGCTGTGGTTGTTGTGAAAGGTGGGGTGCCGCACGGGGTGACATCCGATGTAACTTACAGATCGCGCTAGCCTTTCCTGGATTTTGCTTTCGACCTGCGACTCTCGAGCACCACAGAAAAACAGGAAGAATCTTGGATGAGTCCTGCGACCGCCGGCAAGGATACTTTCCTTTCTCTTATTTACCTACGTGCCCCGTATTTTATGATACAGCTAGACCGAATATCCCACCTAAACCGTGACGACGAATCTCAGCACAAGTATCCGTCCTCAACCAAAGCTACGAACCATATACCCAACAAAACCCATTGCGTATCCTCCAGAGCAAGCTCCTTTTACGTATAGGGTCATAGAAATACCATGCCACAGCAACTGGCCCGTTCTACCATTGCCATTGTGATGATGGACGTGCCCACCACCTCTGCTGGTTCGCCTGCGCAGCAGTGACAAAACTGGGATATAGTTGGATCTTACACCAAAGGTGCTAAATCAACACGGGAGCAACAGTGTATGGACAGTTAACCATGCGCAACTGGGCATGAGGGACTCCGCCCACCCCTCGGACCGCAGACGTTGCAGGCCCGTAATCTACCCCATGGCACGCTCCCCTCAAGTGAACACCAACATGACAAGTAGACGCTGATCCCAGTGCAGGGCACTGATATTTGGTCACCCGATCACCTGTACGAATGATCATCACCGTCTCCATGACATACGCCTCAGTTCTGAAGACACCCTTATTATCACATCTTCAGCAGCTCGATCTCAAATCACCAATGATTTCCCCACAGCCGCCCTCGTGCCCCACGTCATCTACCATACCCGGGAGCTGGGGCATCTGAAGTCCGAAATTTGTGTCAAGCGAGTGGTTATGAAGAGTACGAGAAATGAGTCAGAAAGCAAACGTGGATTGAGAAGAATGGTCAGGGAAAGGTCTCCCCCATCATGAATGCAGCTACGTACATCCAAAGTCTCTGAAGGACCCGTTTGGGGCCCATGCCAGAGGAAACACCATCATAGCTCCCAGTGACGCTTATTACGATCCGTGTGTAGATGGGAAGGGATTGGTCGAGGTTCTAGCGTTTATTCAATGAAGAAAATCAAATGGGCGGGCGTGAGGTCGATGCCAATGCTGATGTCAAGAACCGTGCCGCAACTTAGATTTCGCCCTCTTGATGTGAGTTTCTTCTCGCTGGCGCAGTTTCTACCCGCACGCTTATTCTCGGATACCATCACATGCCTCTATAACGGCCAGGCAGCACGGCGTAATGGCCAAACTGACTATATTACTTCCAGTGAGCACCAAATCATTGTCTATGCGGCCTTATGAACTGTTCTTATTCTTCCGCACAGAAACTTCGACTCACGGATCACATTTCATACATAAAGGCCAATTAGAAGCAGCTTAATACGGCCTTTCTAGGTTGGCTGCTGCTACCTGAAGTTCAAGCATAAAACGGCCCATCCCCCCTCGGTTTTCATGCAGTCATCCACCAAACCTCCATCTATCATTCCCCCAACATCCACCAAGCAACACTGCAGACCAAGTCAAAAGCGATCTCCAACTTCATCCATCGTAAGCTCCACTTCTTCGGTGTACGTTATCCCTCAATAACGAATGCCGTCGCTCTAGGACACACGCACTTGCGACTATACGGACTACATCTACTCAAGCGCCCACTATGTCCGCCTACTATTCGATTTGCATTCATTGCGGAACAACAAACGATTGCTCTCAATACCAATGTGACCGTTGCGGACAGGCTATTAGCGACAAGTGCGCCAACAATCCGAACTGCGGATGCGATGGTAAATAGACCTCTTCTGGTTGGTCACTTCTCCGCAAGTCTTCTACCTTCTGGTTGGTGATGACATCCAACACCAAGATGTCAAAAGAGGGCGACCAACTTGTCATACGAACGGAAAAGGGGACTGTTGGTTCATGCAGCGAAGGAAGTGGTGAGGATTAGTCGTTGCCTGTTTCCATGATGAAGATTTTGCCAGTTTTAGACGCCACTGTTTGCAATTATTGCTGTTTTATTTCTTATAGCCAAAAATCAATCTAAAACTGTGCTAAAATCCAGCAAAGGAGTGTAAGAGGTGTATAGGCCGATAATATGCTAAGTGAGTTCGCTATTATGACTATCGGGGACCTCATAGTGCATCCATGGATTGGTGTGCTACCAGAGCTCTTTACGGGAGACCACCGGCGTGGTGTTCTATCTGCCGCCCGTCTTCTATCTACCTCTTTCCTAATGGCTCTTCCAACGCTCCCTATGCCAGCTCCTTCCATCCCAGATGACTCTAGGCAAGTGCGTATAACATCAAAAACTGCCTGCCTGGTAGACAAGCTAGGATGAGGTCCAGCACATGGTAGTGTATTTCCTACCTTGGTAGTAAGTTCAGTGATTCACGTGGTGCCCAGCCCCCTTTTAGTCCTGCCATCACATGGCTAGTGGTGACAGAGCCAAAACATTACGCAGGAGCAATCCCATTCAAACTAGTCCATTTCGGCGTCTATTTTCTGCTGTACACCGTAGTATGCCAATTCTTAGCGGTTCGTACCGCAGGACCCGGCGCTTAGAGACGATTCGAAGTGCACTACTAACGATGTGATTTGAAAGCCAAAACGTAAAAGGATGCACCCGGGTGGGATTTTCGCTCCTTCATTCGTTGGAAACCCTTGTGATGCCGTTGCAGTACCTGCCAAGCTGCATGTAATACAGTTGCATCACACCGCGCATGCAGCGTTTGTTTCAGGCCCTTGTTGGGCTGATTATCACGTGACATTGTCTGGACAGTCTTTAGCTACCGCCTTCTACCTACATAACACCTTTTCTATTTTCCATTGTCCGTCCACCTCTTCCCAAATTTACTATTATTTACAACTTTTCCTAACCCCACCACTTGCAGCCTTCACGATAGCCCACCTGGCCTCTCGCCTTCGACATCGTATTGGATCATGGCCGACAATGATGGCAACCCGGTTTCTACAGCGAGTCCCGACTCTACTATTGAATCGAGTTATATCGTGAGTGTTACCTGCTACGTCAAAACTGCAACTACCTTCATCAAGCGTGAGCTTCTTGATTCCGAGCGGAAGCGTCGGCTAGACGGGTCCATCATCGACAGACCATGGAGAGAGGAGCGCCTTCGCAACGAAGCCAGAGCACTTCAACTGGTGCAGGAGTATACGACTATCCCGGTACCCAAACTCATTGGATTCGGGAGGAACAAGAATGGATTGGCATACCTAGAGACCGAGCGCCTTCATGGGATAGAGCTTGAGTGTATCAAGGACCAGTGTCGAAAACCAGAGGGAGTGCCCCATGTCAGCGAGGGGAAGTGCGAAGAATGTAGCAGCATAGCGAAAGAAAATGCCGCGCGATTTATCTGCGACGAGGTACTTCCCCAGTTAGCAAAGGTACCTAAGTCATCGACGACGGGGCTCGATGGGTTTGTCCTGCCGCCAAGTTGGATCTTAGAGTACGACAAGAGACCGCACTGGGAACCCAAAACAGCCGATTCCGCGTCGTATTTCTTCTGCCACGGAGACCTGGCTTCTCATAATATCATGATGGACCCGAATACGCTGAAAGTGGTTGCAATATACGATTGGGAGCATGCTGGCTACTTTCCTCCGGAGTTCCAGCTCTGGTTTGTCGATCGACAGAGGTATTTTGATTACTTTAGGGACCACAAGAGGGTCCGGGAGTTTGTGGCTCTTCTTGATGTATAGCTTGTTTCCCTTTGGTATGGTAGCTATAGCCTGAAGTGGTTATCACTCTACCGTAGTCTATCCGGCGTTAGTGTTATGGGTGACAGCTCTAGGCCGCAAGGCTTCGCTATATGTCCTTCTCTTTCGGAAAAGACTCCCGCTTCACGTGAATATACGCTGATCATGATAAATTGTTTCTGGCGTTCACGACTTAGCGTCCGACCATCAGCTTCTGCATCAAAATACCAATGCTCGCATATCCTTTAGAGTAACCCACGGGCAAACTGCGCAGTGCAGCCTCGACCTAAGGTAACACGAGGCGTCGCTGCTATGGCATACACCTCTTCATCCCATGGTCCACACTCCCAATTACTCATGCGACTTAGGATCGGAAGGTCACAAAAAGTAGCTGTCAGCCAAATTCATCCTTCCCAGACATACAGAAGCCCAATATATAGAGAGTAATTGAGAAGGTTTAGTGGGCCAACCGCTTGTGATCGAACGCCATATAGACTCAAGGCACCTGTGGATGCGACCGGAGAGATGAAGCTAGGGGCGTGAAGCCAGGAAAGAAGAGGGATCTGCTCAGGCAGGATCTAATGATTGGGAAGCAGCAGAGCTAAATGAGGTCATGACGTACAGTGCTTGGGTAGAGCACCAGGTTGCAAATGACAAGAAGATGCTAGCGGTCGGACGTTAGAATGACGATGACTTTAAGGCATCCGCAACCCTTAAAAACCCCGCACTGATCATATTTAGCTTGACTCTTCGTATAGAAGTCGCAACTTTTGGTGTAAAGGTACTCGAAGCTGTTGCGAGCTCCATCACCACCAGATTCGTAGTCAAGGCTGGAGATATGACACAGCTGCCTGATATCTCGCTGTATAAAGGTATCGAAGCAGACTTCAAGAGGTTCGCATATGCGAATGATGAGAAGAAGAAGATATCGAAGCGACGTGTTTGCGGAGGAGGTTGCTAAGGGATATTCTAGGCGGTGCTACTGGGAAGGTGTAGAGGGGTTCGTCGGCATTGCTTGGGTTGATTGGCCTGACGATATTTTCGCAGTGGCTTTTTGTGAGTTCCGTGTAGGAGAATTCATTTGTTTGATGCAGGCGTGCTAACTGTTTTGAATAGGATAGGTTGACTGCATAGGACCTTAGTTGGACAAATTGCCGCGATGCAGAAATACTAAGAACGATGTTTTGGTTTGTAGTAAGTATCGACGATCTTTCTTTTGTATAGATTGTAGTGCCAAAAGCTCAATGTGGGCATCATTACCCGCTCACATGTGTCCAAATGGACGACAAAGCTTGGCTCAAAAGTCGCAAGCCAGGCCTAACCGGCCATCGACATCTCATTACTTTTATGCAGACTGTACGGAGGTGCTTCAATAGATATAGGGTCGGTGGTCAATGCTTAGTACAGTCCACCCTCGGCTTAGATGCGTACCCTAAGCACCCCGAGCGAAGTCCGTAAAATAGATTAATAGCCACCTTTTGATTATTATTATTATTAGCGTTTTAATACGCTTTAGAGTAATTGCAAGGGAATAGCAAGGGGGATTAGCGAATTAAACTTACTGAATACCATGGTAATTAGGGAAACCGCGCTACGCACCAAGCCGGGTGGGGTAAATCTGAGCATTGACCACCGGCCCTATATCTAATGAAGCACCTCCGTACTCTTTCCTTTGTATCCTCGCATCGAGGTGGATTGAGCACCAACAGGTCTTCTCACTAGAGGCAGCTACTACAAAACTGTCCTCACATTTATGCTCGGCACGCCCATTGTGCCCATAGGAGGTTCATATATGGACGATGGCTTGCGCCAACTCGGCGTGACGTAAATCAATACCAACCAACCAACCAACCAACCAACCAACAAGCTCACCGTGCGATTCGCCGCATTTTCAAGAATACAAGATAACTGCCAATGGTTTTAGAATATATTAGCATCTAAACAAAGTATTCAATAGGAAGGTTCTTAGATGTAGCGATGCGATGTCGCACAACCCCACTCTATAGAGTATCGTGATAAGGCGAGGCCGTGTTGCATGCTCTGTCCGCAGATATAGGGGTCTGACTGACCATTGTGGGATAAATTTACGACACTCGACGCAAATTCTATTTTCAAAGGCCGAGACATAGTCTCGTAAGCGCCAACTTCCGCAATACGCGCCCGATGGCATTTGGAAGTCACAACACGAAAGGAGTTCGCATAGCGGAGATTGAAAATTGGGGGCCATGGTGATGGAAGTATTATTGATTTCTACTTTTGTTCTCATCTACGCATCATGATCGCATATACACGTTAACATGACTGAGCGGCTCCGGCTCACCTGCCTCATAGCTTGCCCCTTCGTCCCTCAACGGCCTCTCGCAGCTTCTTAATCACCTCGCCCGGGTCAGCTGCTCCAAAGACAGCGCTACCTGCGACAATGACGTTGGCGCCGGCATCTGCTGCCTGATCTATCGTCTTCTCCGACAGACCGCCATCGACTTCGATGTGCATTTCCGGGTACTTCTTGCGGAGGGCTGATACCTTGGGAAGCTCTGAGGCCATGAACGATTGGCCGCCGAAGCCGGGCTCAACAGTCATCACAAGGACCATCTGTATGGTGTTAGTGAAGGCGTTTCGTTTGGCGGACGAAGGGGGTAGAGATTTGGCGGTTAGAAGAGGCACAATAGCGAAAAATCCATGGCAGACAAATAGAGCCAATGAAATAATTTGCCCCTGAAAAGTGTTCCCAAACGGGTAGTTGAAGGGGGACTGACTGGGCGTAAAGGGTGGATAGTGTTCGCATGGTTAGGCGCCCACACTGGGCCGCCAGCCCTACGAACGCGGTTCTAGACCCTTGCCACATTTTATCGATATGGCGCCAATCCAAACTATCGATATATTGTAGCGTAAAATAGTCGGCGAACTTACATCAGGTACCTCCTCCTTGACTGGGTTCTCCAAGATGTCCCACAGCACATCGACGGATGTCTTCGGCTTGATGGCGATACCGGCCTGCATGCCTTCACTATGTATGAATCGGATCAGCTCCTTTGGTGACGTCTTCGCTTCCGAGGTTCCTTCGGGAGAGTCGGCGGCAGTGGAGGAGACGGCGGCTTCATAATGGAAGCAGTACAGATCGCAGCCCGCCTTCTTGAAGTCTCGAACCCACCGCTTGGGCTCGGCAATCATCATGTGGCAATCAAAGGTTCCACGGCCATGGGCGGCAGTTGGGCGGTCGACGTGGGAGCGAATCTTGGTGACGATGGGAGCGCCGAAGGTCATGTTGGGCACAAAGTGGCCGTCCATGATGTCCACCTTGATGCGTCAGCGGCATCGCAGGGCACGCGGGGAGGAGGCGTACGTGAAGCCAGTCGGCACCCTGGTTCATGGTGTCGGAGCATGCCTTCCCCAGCTCTGCAAAGTCGGCAGAGAGGATCGAGGGCGCGATGATGGCAGGCGGTGACATGGTGGCGGCGGTTCTGGCTGCTGCGAGGGCGGGTAGAAGCGTACGGGAGCTGCGGTGACGTGCAGGGAGGCCAATGGCAGCAGGGGAGGTGTGGAGTGGGCGTGTGATGCAGGTGGTTCACGATGGCGGCGTGGTGTTGAACTCCAGCGGGCGCGTCTCGCCCGCCCCACTATCAGACGTTTGCGATACCCCGCTACGTCTCGGCATCGTCTGCGTCTTCATGCGAAGGACGACTCGGTTCCCCATTGACCCAACACTTGTTTCGATTTTCATGCTGTTTTCTGTTCGCCGTCGCGATGGCAATGGGATGATTCAAACGTTAAGCGCCGTTCTTAAACATTGCTCAGTTTATGTTTCCGTGCCACTTTGGATGGAAGTGGCTGGTCATGTACTGTTCGCTGGATGGCGTCGCGGCTTCGACACTGACCGCCATCACGTCCACTGCTTCGCCTCTTCATCTCAAAATCGAAAGGACGCCGAGCCATAACTGTACAGCCGAACTCCTCTCGCGCATTACCATTTCCATCATGGTTTATAGACGAGCATGCCGTACAGGGTGTGCCGCGCCGTGATTGGCTGCCGACGCGAACCGCAAGCGCCGGGAGCATCTATTTTTGTGCACTCATCACGCTCTTCACGCTCATCCAATCCTCACTCAGCACGCTTACTTGTTCACCTGCTCGAGGCGCCCAACTCCCAAAAACAGCCAGCGTGGAATATTCCACGTTCGCATGGCTGCTAGTTGTACAAGATCTGGCCAACCACGGGACGGGGAACACGGTCGCGATGTCGTGGCCGTCGTTGAGCCGCTATCGCCTCTTCACCCTGTATTTCTCTCCTCTGCGACTGGACAACACCCTCGCTTTGCATGTTCGACTGCAATTGCAATGTAGGCCAGCAGATAGGTGGCCGGCCAAAGCGGCTACGTGCGATATGATATACAGCTCGATCCCGCGCCCGCGCCGCAATTCTTGTCCTTTCTTTCGCATTCAGTTCTTCTCCCTCCCGAGCTCACTCTCTACGCCGCACTTCGTTGATCGAAGCCCCCATTTTTATTTTCAGAGCTGTTGACCAGCCAGGGTTATTGCCCGTTAATATCATTTTCCCCTTCGCTTCGCCTTCCTTGCACCTAATTTTGTCCCTCTCATCCCCGATTACAACGCCACTAGCTCGGTTTCCCAAAGTACTTTTCTTAATAATAGCCCAAAGCAGTGCTCACCTCAGCCAATACACGGACATGCCAGAGATACTTCATGCTGCAGCATACCATGCCGCAGTCCTTGGCACTTCCGACGACTCTCAATATACTGTGTCTCCGCTGGACGAGAGACACACACTTAATATCGTCGACGACGACTCCACTATCCCGCCGTACTACTTCACCCCACGCTTCTCGCCAACGTCTACCTATCAGCCAAGCGCCATCTCACCCCGAAGCTGTGTTGAGTATCCAATCCCAAAAGGACCTTCAGTGGACATGATGGCGTCGTCGCCGCAGGCTTCACCACGAAGACTCAATCCCCCACAGCCATATCCCCCACAGCCATATCCCCCACAGCCATATCCCCCACAGCACCGTGTAAGTCGTGCAGACAGCGACTTTGACTCATTGTACGATGTCTCCGACGATGAGGCAGAAGTCCCACTCCATGCTTCAGCGTCGGTAAAGCACACTGCAGTCGTACGCCGGAATCGCTACCCCTCGGTCATCATCCCCTCACCATCTGCTTGGCCAACCATCGAAAAGCTGAAGAGCGCCATTTCAGCCGTGGAGCAAACCCCCCATCAGTTGCTTACGCCATCTCAACAAGGCCTCTCATTAATTACATCCCACAATCTCTTGGTACCTGGACGCTCGGACGCACCTTCTCTGGACGGTAGTTTGACTTCAGAAGAGATGGACAAGTTGAGTTGCCCGGCGACTCCAGAGACACAACAACGCCGAAGCATAGACTCGTGGGGGCCGGTGCAGCTTGACCACCAAGCGTTGCAGACCCTGCGCCACCTAGGTCGCTCACGGGACTCGTCTAGAGACTCGTCACCTGACCGACAAGCATCACAAGCACCCAACACAAGAGCTGGAGAAATGCAACAAGTGTCTAGGCCTTATCTTGGTCTCAGGATTCCTTCGTCAATATCCCGGAACCCATCATCTGGCAACACACCAATCTCGGCGCTCTCAGTACCGTCGCCCGGTGGATTCTTCTCCTCTCTGCAGTCATCTGCCCGCCACACATGGAGCATCCCAAAGCGTGACGAGTCGGCCCCCAATACCTCGACTGCCGAGCATTTCTACCAGCTACCATGGTCAAGTCGACGCAACACCATCTCCGAGCAAGCAGCTACTCTCGCAGGCTCTACGTTAGACGGGTACGACGATGCACTCCCGACGTCGCGACCAGTCATGCTTAGCGATATCGAGGAGGCGGTCGAAGTCAAGGAAATTAACCCGGCTAAGACAATCTTCCAGTACAATGAGAACTATCATACCGAGCTTCAGAAGTCCTCGTCGGCAAACCTGGAGAGAACAGGTAACTGGTTGGAAGATCAAGAAGAGCTTCAAGCGGCCTTGCGAGAGATGAACGACATGAGCTCTCCGAAACTCTCGAGTGAAACTCACAGTCGTGGAAATTCGATGGACAAGACCGTCAAGAAGTCCGTCACGTTCGCGGTCGAGCCGAAGAAGGACGATGAGGAGAAAGATGAGCCCAAGAAGATCATCACCTATATCCAAGGTTTTGAGTACCTCCACTCTCGCTCTCGAAAGGCGGATGTATTCATTCACCGCCAAACGCGCGCCGAGGCCATGCATGTTCACCGCCGATGCAATCCCAAGTCACACCAGGATCAACTTCTCGGCAAGTTCGAGCTTACCAACCCAGTGAGACCGGCACCACCACGACCCGTGTCTGAATTTTACGTCAATGACCCGACTGTGTTGAAGGAGCGAATTGCACGCGCGCAGATGGAACGACAAGCACTTGACCAGATGCTACCGATTACCTGGGTTCTACAGGCACTCAAGCAACTGAACGGTGGCAAGCTTCTAAGCAAGCCAGCCGTGCGATGCATTTCACGGACGAGCAATCCGCGCATCCTCGATGTCGGAGGTGTCCCAACCAATGACTGGGCATGGGAAGTTGCATATAACCACTCGTTCGCGACTGTCACCACCGTCTATACTGCCGGGAACAACCTTACGTCTAATGTAACTGGCCCTGGGAACCACAAGCACATGACAGTACCCAACTTGTGGACCCTCCCATTTCCCAACTGCCACTTTGACGTCGTCTCAGCCCGCACTCTCCACGAGCTTCTCAAGACAGACAAGCCTCTCGGCCGCTCAATGGACGAATACGATCTTTGCCTCAAAGAATGCTTCCGTTGCCTCAAGCCAGGAGGTATTCTCGAATTCGCCCTCTTGGACGCGGACATGATTCATGCCGGCCGCCACGCACAAGCGATGGGAGTCGAGTTCGGCTTCAACCTTAAGACTCGGGGTTACGACGCAGCACCCACGAAATCATTTCTTCCCCGCCTCCGCAAGGCTGGCTTTGCGGACGTGCATAGGATGTGGATGGTTTTGCCTATGGGTAAGACGGCAGCGAACTGGAAAGACACACTACCCGTTGGCGCGGAGCCAAGGCTTGAAGACCGGTGCATCAGCCCCGATGGCTCCGTGGAGGTAAGCGTTGTGGGCAGGACAGAAGATGCGGCGATGATGACGGGTATTGTAGGGAGTTGGCTTTGGGAGAAGTGGTTGTTGAGGTTGCAGGTAGAGATGGGTAAAGAGGAGGAGAGGTTGTTGGAGGGTGTTGTGCAGGTTTTGGAAGAGGGTGCGAGGGAGGGTAGTGGATGGAGGTATTTGACTGGCTATGCGAAAAAGTAACGATGTCCATGTTGATAGATTGATGAGGATGGCTCGAGTGCGTTTCTGACTTCGGTCTGTCATTGGCATTTTGCATGGTGTTGGGGATCGGTCAAGGATGGTCGGGTAAGGCATAGCATTGTTCGGTCGCGCTTGATACCATAGTCATTTTTCGTTTGTCATCAATAATGACACGTACTTCTCATATATATACTTTCTAAGTTTGACTACTTCTCTCAGTATTGTTGTGTCCAGTACCGCACGGAGCAGTTTGACTGGTGAAGGATTGTGCACGTGATCATCGGAGAATCATCGGTAGCCCCACGCGGTCAGAGCGCGACCTCCAAGCTTCCTACACCTGCACCCATCACAACGCCTTCTTCTCCCGCAAAACCACAAGCGCAAACAATACAGTCCCCGTCTCTCCATCCACTCACCCACATCTCGCTAAAATGCTCTTTTTCAGGTTCGTATTTTTCGCATTCGCAATCCCATACCCACACTTCTTCCAGCTTTATAACATATCGTAATCGCAACTGTAATTGAAAGAGAACGGGATACTGATTAGTTTCGTGGAATTACAGTTTCTTCAAAACCCTCGTCGACCACGAAATCACCATCGAACTCAAGAACGAAGTCTGCATAAAAGGGACGCTGAAGAGTGTGGATCAGTATCTGAATATCAAGTTGGATAATGCTATGGCGGCGGATGAGTTCAAGTGGCCGCATCTGGTATGTTGATACCCTGGCATCGAAATTCTACAAACTCGAAGGCAGAATGAGAAAGGGACAAAACGTACGAGTGAAGGGTTGTAAGGGTATGGGCTGACAATCGGGTAGTGCTCAACGCGCGACATGTTCATTCGGGGCTCCGTCATCCGATACGTACACCTACCTAGCGCAGCGGTAGACACGGCACTTTTGGAGGACGCGACAAGGAGAGAGGCAGAGGCTGTGAAGGGGAAGGCCAAGTGAGGGAATCGCGGAGATGAGGATAAATGCAGTACATGCGCGACGTGTGGGGATGGCATGGCGGTATCTAAGAAACTACGGGCGCCCAGCTTGCGCATGTCATTATTGGCAGCATATGAGACACAAGGCACGCGGATGGCTGAGAACATAAAGCTTTGCTCAGCCTATAGATGATACGGTGGAAACAGGATGGACAACGAGGACGCTTGAATATGCCCAAAGCATGAAGTTCGTTTACGAATTTCTTTCCAATCCAAACATATTCCCATAACCGTCAATGGTGAGGGCAGCTCCAGAGTTACTCCATGCTTCTTAGCTGGTTACACTGGTATCGTGCCTGTGTCTTAGACCCCCGCTGCGCGCGTCCAGCGTCCGACACCTCCTTTTCACAAGTAGCAGCATCAATGATCTTTCTCTTTCCCCCAAATGACCTCGCCCAAAGGCTATTTTAAAAGTCACAAGATGAGGTTGAAGATCTCTCACTTAGCTGGTCCATAAAGATCCGTGTCCTCTCTCCACCTTCACCGCAATATATTTGCAAAGCACCAACAGACTAGTTCTCTTCCGCTTGCGCATTGGGTCTTCTTTCAATGTTGCCGCTCTCTATTGTTCGCTCACGATGCTAGTCTCACAGCCTCTCGCGACCTTACTATTATACTCGTCGCTAGTCCTCAAGATGTCTCAGCTTTGACCTTCCTCTCCATTCCATTCCCTGTTTACCGCTCTATCACAGCTTCATATTGATCTCTCTCCCCCTATCATCTATGTTAGTTACTAACAAGTGGTACCGCGAATGCAGAACCTGCTCGATTGAGAGGTATCATTCGCTGCTTGCCGTTTGGTGCGGCGAGCGAGTGTCACTGTCACTAGGGAAACGGAAGAGAGGCATTCACCTATCAGAGAGAACATTCAATTTCCCGGCTCAACACGGTTTTCAAGAGCTTTTTTAGCTCGCGAAGGGAACTGCGCTGTTCTCTCGCCGTCTCGACTTCTCGATCCCGGTCCTCTTCGTGAGGAAGATCTCGCATCTACCTGTATGACGTGGGATTCCTCCAATTTGAGCCGATCAAGCGACGCGGACCAGCTATCTTCATCAAAAAATATCCGAGACCGTTCTCTTCCGCACTCATCCTACCAGAGACCTCGGCTGTGCAACACTGGACTCCACTTCCTGCAACCACTTGGATATTGACACACCACCCTAATCCACCCTTCACAAGGACTAAGATGAGGGCGATTATGAATCTGGACGCTCCTTTACCGCGGACTTCACAGCCACGTCAAGGAGAACCACCCATACAGAACCAAGGACCTACTGGACTCTTCCCGGATCCGGAGAGAACAAGCAATATGGGTAAGGTTTTCTTCTTCTCTTGACAACTGTGTGTATTACTGCCTTATCTGGAGCGAAGCCATTTGTCCTCTTCTACCAGTGCGGTTCAATCCGCAATCTATTGAGAATGTATCGCTAACCGGTGTCCAAGACGGCCCTCGCCCATCCAAAACGCTGCCCGCACCCCACAGCACCTATCGCCTAACACCCACACCATTGCTTGCGTGCACGCCTACAACCACACTCTCCATCCTCGATCTAGCTACCTGGACCCACACCTACACATACACGCAATGCATCAGCGCCGGTTCAGTTATCACGACGAGCTGGCTGCCCCGAACCTGTGTTGACCGAACCGAAAGCTACATGCGAGAGCCTACAGGCACAGAGCCGACTATAAGATCGTCCTTTATCTTCTGCTCAACGTCCTTCGCCTCGCCAACATCAACCACTAGTTCCACGCTATCTTCCACATCACGGACTTCTAGTTCTGGCTCCATATCATCTTCATCTACCCACAGCATGGTAACAGCAACCCAAATCCCCATCCCAAGCCTCGACCCCAAACCCCCGAGAAACAACCTCGTCATCGCCCTCCCCATAACCTTCCTCTTCCTCACCCTCGCAGGCGTCATCTTATTCATCATCCTGCACAGGCGACGAAAGCGCCAGGTCAACAAACCTCCCCCCTCGCAGATCGGTCCCATGGCCCAGGGCATGCCGCTCCGTCCGGGCTTTCACGAACGGGATGGGAATAGGACGGTGGTGAGTGCTGGGACTGCGGTTGCAGGTGGGGTTGTTGGAAGTCCCAATGCGTATGGAGAGAGGAGGTGGACCAGTGGCGGGTTCAGAGATTATGGGTCAGGGGTGCCGAGGCCGCCGCCGAAGATGAGGGCGAGGGATGTGAAGTATCCCCCGTCTTCGCCTTATGGGCCGATTTGAGGATTCGTGGTTCTAGGAGAGGATGGAGGGGGGTGGGGGGCCGGGGGGCGGATGGCTTGAGATGAGAGCTGGGGTGCGGGCTTCTGAGGGAAGTGTGAACGGAGTTGAGATCGTTGGTCTTGCTTCTGGCTTCGAGATTCGCGGTGTTGAGCGTTTCAGGTGCCGACCTGGGGGATGGTGGGTGGGATTCATACGTCGTCAATCTGGGGGGAGTAGTATAGGGTCAAGATGGCTGGGTACTATGCGTGTTTGCCGCGGTCGGAAGCAGGGGGGGCGGGGGCGGGCTCTGGCAGTTTTGGTCTTATCCGACTTACCCAGTGCTAGCGGGCACTTTTTTCCATTTTCCGCGTCAAACTCATGCTTCTTTTTTTCCCGCCGATATTCATGCCTCTTTATGCTTCAATTTAATATATTCCACTGTTTCGGAAGTCTTGCGGCGCTGCCCTACGCTATGATTGTGAAAGGCCTTACACGACTTTTGACACATGAAGTTTATATTGAGTGAGCTGCTCGTTTGATGCAATCGGGCCTGAATTTCAGTCATTTTGCTTCTGTGGGAGTTCTAAGAAAAAGCAGCGTAACGGCACCGGGGAAGGATACTCGATTATAGATATGATACAGAAATGTACTAATCTACATATAGCCCGTATGTGTCAGACGCTAAAAGTGCGAGACATACTTGAGAGCTCGCGATACTTCCATCACGTGACGTAGCCCCTCACTCCCATTTACTCAGCATTGCGCGGACAAGTCGAGGCCGTCGCAGTCAACGTCCGAGTCAGAACGTCTCCCGCTTTGGTTGCATAAATAGGCTTTGACTTGATGAAAGCTCCACATGCTTCTGTGACAGCCCATTCATCAAAGGCAACAAGTCGGCACGGACGTCCTTGATCGGGACAGAACTCGGAGCGGTGATGGATCTGCGGGTTTCTCGGTCGGATCAGCCATGGGTTTGGCGTAGTCCATGTGGTTACTGTCGAAGTGCTCTAGGGTTGTTAAAAATCGGATCAGCATTCTGATCAAAGGAGCTTACACAGTAGTAGTGACGGTGGTCAAGTATATCGGTGGTGTAGTTATGGAGTTCGTGGGCTGATGGTGATTCAGTATCTTAGTATACAAATCATCATGGAAAGCGCTTCTCGAAGTTTGAGGGTTCTTACAGGAGCGGGAGGTAATGTAGGATTAATTCTGTAGGTGCGGTCAGTTTAGCCATCGTTGCAGCATATGATGTAGCTTACGGGGATTCGACTGTGGTAGATACTTCGCATGATCCGGCCGTTATTGTGGTTGTCGTTATCGTCTGTGTTGGGAATCTAGTCCGGGTTACCGTCGACGTCTTTTGCGGTCCATTGTGAGAAGAACAAAAAGGGCTTGCGAGGTCCTGCGGCAAGTCTCGCAGGACTCTACCGCATGCCTCGACTTGTCGACCATGTCCAACGTCTGCCCTCGCGGAAATGTGCGTCCATAGATATGTGAAGAGAAACAACAGCTTCAGGTTCCGTGAAACCGATCCTACAGACATTGTGAAAGGGTGGATCAAAGTTGATCCAGAATATGAGACCCTCCATTAAGTAGGGACTCGAAAGCTTATTTGAATGTCTTGTGTGTTCCAGAACCGAATTTGGACTCACGATGGTTTCCGTTTTCAGCACTGATGCATTCGCATTCCGGAAGTCGACTAGAAGGTTACACAAGATCTTCGCTACCAAAAAAAATACTCCGCAGACTTTCGGATGTGATCCGTGCTTAGGAATGTGATTGTTTGGATTTCCTATTTTTCTTTTGTGACCCTAAGGTTAGTTCTTGATCGAGGTAGTTGCCTTTGAGTTGGCAACTTTGAACCACACCAAACCCATGAAACGCCAGTCGGCGGTAGCGACAAATGACTATCGACAACCTTGCACTAAATTGTTTTGATGAAAACAAAGAGTGACTTGGAACTGTTCATTGTAAAAGGTGGCGGAAAAAAGTTATTTGTTTCGTAACAGTTAACCTACAACAATTGGTTTATCAGAGACGATCACACACGCTAACGATTATGCTACAGAATTCAGCGCAACATCAATTTCTTAGCCAGTCCACACAGCAGGGCTAGTTCCAAGTCAGTACATGAGTTGACGCTTGCATCGGAAACTCACCCTGGGGCTTTGTAGCTAGTGGCGATTGGGTAATACGACCAGATAAGGCCGGGATCATTGGCACTATACGCTCCCGGGAAGGCCACCAAAGGTCCTGGAGTACCATTGCCTCCTCTAGTGACCTCAACCTGAGCACACGACAGATATATCTGCGCGCCTCCGGCTGACTGTGCTTGATAAAGCGCGATGCTTTCCACTCGGACAAGATATTTGCCGCTCGGAACGTTCTTAGGGATCGTGAACTCGACCGAAGTTTTCTCTGACAGTAATAATTAGTATGAGCAAGTGTAACGATGGAGAACATTGATGTTTGAAGACGGACTCTGGTCACATGACTGTATCACGTGACTTTCACTCCATAAGGTCTTCCTCTGTAGTTGCTGCTCGATCACTCATCTACTCGCTCAGAGACTCATCGAAATAAAATAAACTCACTATATGCTGGCCACGTCTTCTCATCGCTCGTAAGGGGACCGTTGCCCTGCACAGCACTGATGCTGCCAATTTTGAACCACACATTACCCGAAGCTTCAAGTGTTGATGTTGGCGCCCTCTGGTACTTTAGCCATATATAGCTGGACTGGACCAAAGTGCGATATTGATGCGGCGGCGGCGAATCCGAGGACTGATCCCGCTGCCACGGTCGCCGTACCAGTACCAGCTCGGTTCTGGAAGCAGCGCATGTCTGGGCTGCTCACGCTAGTGACACCGGAGTTTGTCTGGTAGTTCTTCGTTTGGCGGACGGAGGTGATGATGAGCTTTGGGAAGCGGCCTTGAGACGAGTCAGTGATGTTGAGTAGATGAGAGGTATCATGGGGCTCACAGTGGGCATGGGCAGCAGTCGCCCAAAGCAAAATGTTCAGTAAAAGCATGCTGACGAACAATTCAAGTTTACTCAAGCTGGAAGGCAGTTTTAAGACACTCCACTCAACAGAAACGTGTGGTGGATATGGTGCAGATTGATATACAAATAGCACGGCCACTTCGACGGGCGCACGGATGGGGTTAAAGTGCCGGGATATGGTACCGTATTCAACCGGTAGAAGTCATATTTCAGTACCGTGAGATTACTACAATATATCGAGCTCGGCAATGGAGCATAATAGCAGTTGATTGGCTGTGTGGGGCTTTCCCATCAAATTGTACAGCTTCACGGAAGCCTCGTGATATGCATTAACTAGGGCCCAAAGCGCTGTGATGTTATTGGCTTCCTCAAGAAGTTGAAGTAAGAAATGTTTCTGGACAATGCTTACAACTTCTAGTTTTCCAGTTCACTTGATCATGCTTAGGCAATTTATCGTGACAAAATATACATACATCCGTAAGCAGTAACTGACGTATAAAAAGGATCAAAATTATGCACTGTCTCACTCACGTACGACGTAACCACTGCGAAACAACCAGATTTTTCTCGAGTTTTCTGGGCAATGGTCGTGGTGTTCAGCACACGTGGTAGCAGTTGAAAAGGACCATGATGGCACCGCACCAACCGGTGGAATCTTCAAAGCCACAGAAGATAGGCAAAAGTAGACCGAAATGTACGGCGCGGCGCGATGAAGTCGAAGAGATTATTGACGATGGTGAGAAGCTCTTAGGGAATATGTGGATGGTTTTCATTCAATTTATGGTATGCTTAATATTACCGAATCATTCAGTAAATAGCTGAGTCGAGTTGATACGTCAATGGCTTTATCAAGCTTGTCGTAGAACTCGTAAGGGGATGGGTTGGAAAGCATGGGATCGACTATTATACTGTGGATTGGCATGTGTGCAATTTAGTTTGCCTTAATCTAGTGTTTGCGCTCGACAAAGTTGTGGTGTGGTGAGGTGGAAAATGTTTAGTGCTCAGTCGTCAGTGTGTTGGGATAAGGGAACTCTATAGGGTACGATTTTCCTTCACTAGCGCATATTTCCTATCTATCCCCAAGGTCTCAGTTACACCGTCCCTCTCAAATAAGAACAACCTCTCCAAGCCCTCCCTCAATTTCCATCTTAACAAACTTCCCCACCCCCAACGCTGCCTGCCTCAAAACCTCCTCCTCGGTCCCCCTGAACCTCTGTCTCGCCGCCTGATGCGCGTGAAAACACTTCATGTGTGCCGCGTACTTAATTTGCGCCACCACCCCCCTGACGAGGCTCGGGACATACATTCCTGCCCCAGCGACAGTGATAAAAGCCATCATCGTCACCACCTGGTCTATAGTTGTCGCTTTCACCTTTTTCAAGATAGGCATATCGACGTACCATAGGTAGTAATCATCGGAGACATATCTGAACTTGTAGCAGTTGATGCATGCCATTATGGCGATGGCTATGGACATGGAGACAAAGTAGAGGATAAGAATGATGTCGATGCAGTATCTGGTGTTCATTGGGATGTGTTTGTGCGTGTTCGGGTTGTGGGGTGGCTGGAGCTTTGAAGTGTAGATGCGGCTGTGGGTAATGTGAGTGTTGTGGTTAATATGGGGGTTGTGATTTTTGCGTGTGTGTATGTGTGTGGCACCGTGGGGGGTGTCGCTGGCTTTATAGGTTCTGGTTATCTATGGTGAGCATGCCCGATGTGTGTATTGACACCACGAGTCATTGTTGGACTAACCGCTCATACACAAAGTAATGTTAAGAGTTATTTGGAAACCGGCTACGAAAAACAACAGAGATCATACATTGTTCAGTTGCGCATGCCGTTACGAGCCCGTGAAATGACCATCCCCTATAGACGCTGGATACCATGGTAGGGTTGCCGCACTTACATCCCCACCTAGCCTTCTATCATCACCATCCCCCACCTAACCAATCCATTATATCCTTCCCACCCTCTCCTCATCCAATTTCCTCAAATCCACCTCGATCACCACCCCACCCACCGTGCCATACTCTTCTAACCTCTTCGCTGTCGCTGCGTCCAACCTACGTCTTATCGGAATCCTCCTCCACCGCTGGTGTGCGTATTTCCTGGTTTTATACTGCACTATAATCAAGGCGGGGACATATACGAAGCAGATAAGTATACTGGACTTGATGAAACGCCACTTGCGCTCGGGCTCGACGTGAGGGTCTACCAGTCGTAGTATCTAGACAACCATACAGATGGTCAGTAAGAAGTGGCAGGGCCAAGTGAAGATGATGAAGGGGAGGCAATAGGGCCGGAGGAATTCGAGGGCCATTTTGGAGGTTGCTCAAGTGAGTATAGGGTATCCAGTCGGTGACGTGTCGGTTTGGTTTGTGCGCGGGTTTAAGTTGGCGGTTGACAGAGTGAGTGCGCAGGGAGTGTCTTTTGCTGGGGTTTTTGACAGAGAGAAGGTAGTTTCGTAGTATTTCTATGCGATCCGTGCGTCGAGTGAAAGCTATATCACGCGATTGGCCCCTTAATAGCTTTAAGAATTACTTGACAAACTTTTCCCCCCGTTGCCAAGCCAGCGCTCAGATGTGTTCATGAAGCCTATGACCTCTACAGCAGCAGTTAGTGCTACCATGTGGACTGGACGATGCGCTTACAAGATAACAAACCGCATCGATGACACCTTCCCTGATTCAAACTTGACAAGGTGTTGCCAGACGTTTGTCAGACGCTTAAAGCTCACTCGTCTACTCCTTCCCCGCTTCCTTGACCTTCCTCTTTGTCGCTGCTTCCAGCCGTCCAAGCAACTCGCTGGCGCGCTTCTCTTTAGCGTCTACGATATGTAAGAAGATCTGCATCTCTCGAATTGTCTTGACCGAGCAATCTTGTATCAATGTCTGATATTCCACCCGATGTTTAAGATCTCTGAGATATCGCTTCTCTCGATTATTATCTCGCTGCAGCTTCTTCATCACTCGCTCGCGCCTAGCTCTCCACGACCGCCCGCCCGCGATGCCGATAGCGATTGCGGCGCCAAGAAAACCTGCAAAGGCATATGGAACGTAGTAGGCCACGGAACGCTCTGAATGCTCGACATCGATATGGTACAGGATGTTAGCGAATGGACATAACCTCCCTCTCCAACGCTCCATGTCCCAGATGGTCAGCCAGTAGTGGGCCATTCGACCGTGCGTCAGGAACGTGCCGAGGGTAGGGAATGAAGTGGGTCGTCGATGTAACAAGGGATAGATTAACCAGCTAAAAAGCAAGCTGAACTCGACCCATTTGGGTAACTTTTCCTGTTACGTTGTGGTGTTGAGGCGGATCATGCCGTACTTTGTATATGTAATCGTAAGCCAGACAGGTATAGGCGACAAATTTGACGAGTCCAGCCGGGAGTATCCGTGAAAGCGTTCTATAGAAGAAAGCGAATATGAGAGTAAGGCTGCAATCGATAAAGCTGTTGAGGAATTGGGTGCCGTCGACGTCGAATAGAAAGCCCAAGGCGTAAGCGACCGAAAGAAGAGTCGTCAGCCAGAAGCGGCGAAAGGGTTCGGTAAGTCCCACAACGCTCCCCAATCCAAACTTTATGCTTGTGTAGGACTATGGAGGCGATGATTTGAGAGCGCGATGAAAGGTAGCGTATCCGATGCCAAGGCGTTTGTGGTAAGACTTCAGAGTGTGAAAGGATCGAGAAGAGCTTGTCGATGGAAGCAACAGCCACGGCGACAGCATAGAAGCAGAATAGGAAGGGGCGACTGTCCTAAGGCGGGAAGCATAACCAAAAGCACTATAAGGCGTATCGCGACACTCGAAAAAAAGACCCAGATTTGAAAAATTTAATGACAAAAAAACATACAATTGCTCATCTTGGTCTTTGAGGATATACCGGCAATGGAGACATCGGCCCTTCTATACTCACCTCACTCGAGCCCCTGCTCCCGGGCCGTGCTTTGGTCTCTTTATTACTCAAGTCCTCCATTTCGACCAATTGCTGTTCATCGTTATCCCCGTGCTGCACCTCAAAGGTCTTCGTATATGTGATGCCGTTCATGCCCCCCCTTTCCGCATCCTGGCGGTTTGGCGCAGCATTCGAGTGATTCCCGCTCCTTCCACTGAGACCATGACCGCCGTACTTGGCGTAGTAATTCGAAGTGGCGGGCGCGGTTGAGCCGAGGAGGGCAGGGAAAACGCGCGCGAAGATGATGCGAAGGGCAGGCATACACGCGCATACAATGCCGACGTTAATTTCGATGGTAGACCATTGGCTGACGCCGGCTTGGTCCCATGTCGGATTCTGAGAGTTCGCGAAACTGATAAGCGATTGGAGGCGGACGATTGACATGGCTGTGACACTGTCGGCCCGAGTCAGTATGGGTGGTGAAGGGTAGGGCTGGGTGATGCGCACAAGGTTCCGACCAAGAACATCAGGGCCACGCTGATCTTCTTCTTCTGGGACATCTTGAGCTGAAAGACTTGCCACAGCGGAAGCGCAAGCATCCATATATCCAGCGCAATGCTGATGGCGGCATTGCTCCAAGCTAACGCATTGATGTTGAGACATTCACCTTCGTGTTCGCCGTCCCATCGCAGCCAGTTGTACCTGATGGGAGAGCACTGAAAGATTCCCGCAAAGACGCTTGCAGTCCCCCAGCAAGCGACGAATACAATGGTTCCCCAGATTAGGCGTTTGGCCTTAGGGGTAGGGAAGATCCGCAAGAAGAAAAGGAGCAGCGTGAGTTTTAAGAGCGTTAAAATAAGAAAGTACAGAGCTTCCATGACGAAGAACCAGAGCGCGAATTCGGTTATATTGTCGAAGGGAACCGTCCATACGTCTTTACCCAGTCCATTTGGTGATGTTTTCAAGTCTGTGATGACGGTTTGCGGGATTCCAGCGAGTAAGGTAGCGACAATCGCGTAGTCGTCCCATCCGAGCTCGGCCATCGAAAAGGCCGTCTTGTATACGATGCGCGCAAGCACGCAGAGAGCAGATATTACTCCCAATGTAATATTGGTGATGCGTATCGTCTTTGTTTGACTACGAACTGGTGCGCGGCACGTTGTCGAAGTGATGTTTTTCGTCGCTACAAGAACCTTAGTCCAGCAAACAATGTCTCTTTTGTGCAACTCACTCAATGCCTCCTTGAGAGTGCATGCCTGCGTCACACAACCTTCAACGCTGCTCAACAATTGTGTGTTGGTGCATATACAAGTAGCATTGGTTACTTGACATGGCGACTCTGCAACAGCAGTGACGAGGCATCTTTGCTACAAATGGTTCTTAGTCCCATTGACCTGGCGTTGGCAAGTCCTAGATTACTCACAGCACAGGAAGGTAGTGCCGCAACAGCGGCGGCCAAAGCCGAGTTTTGAGCGAAGCTCAATCGCGAAAGCAACAGAAGCAAGAATGAGAGGTGAGATAGCAGCATCATGATGGCATCGAACGCGCTCCAGCTGCGGACCGCAGGTCTCGACACTGACGAGAGGATAAATGAAAGACTGGAGATTCGAGAAGGGGTGGAGCAGGCGTCAAGTTATCCACATGAAACCTGGTGCTAAAGCGACCAGGAATGGCGAGCTGCATGATGCATCCATGGATCGTCTATCGTTCGTTTAGCTGTGAGTGGATCTCGAGGTGTCTTGCATTGGAAGGCCTTCAGGGTCTCATGCTTGCTCGTGCTTCCGACGGTACAATGGTACTCTCGGGCCAACTGCTGAAGCCAGCATAGTTCATGATGCATGTCCGCGGCGTCGCGTTTTATCACATACAGCAGGTACTTATTCTGGTCTTCCGTGGTAGCGTGAGCAGAGAGGAAGCCATGACTCAAAACCAACGGGTCAATGGCAGACTGCGTGCGGTAGCGGCTGAGAATAGCCACGGCTGGAAAGGGTAGGCAACTTACACGAGCAATTGATCTTAATGTCGGCACCTGTTCGGCATTCTATGATGCTTCGAGAACGAATGGGAGCATCAGGTTCGATCTTTCCAAATCGTCGGGCTGCGCGTCTCAGGTGAAACCGAAGACGGTGCAAATTTGGCGTGCACGGATCAATGCTTAATCCAAAGCCTCCATTATTATTATTACCCAACCGCCCACACATCGCGTCCCAACTCGAGTCATCGCCAGGGCCTTGAAAATCTTCAGCGATCGTCCAGCAATAATGTGGAGTCGTGATCGACCATCTAACAGAATCCGTACGTTTTCTCTCCTGCGCTTCCTAAAGTAGTCGCCTCTGTTGGCCCTCAGCACGCTGCACAACTTCCGACACAACTCTGAACTGTGGACGAGTTTCATGACTTACCGATAACTACTTATTTAGCCTATATGCCAGGGGCTGTCATATTGAACGCCTCGCCTCGCCTTGCCGTGCCGCGCTTGCGCTGACAACGGAGACATACTCTTTCGAGCGGCTCGCCGGCCATGGCGTCTCTAGAAGACACATACTATGGTAGCCAAACTCTGTGTACAATATGATGGCCGGAAG
The DNA here is from genome assembly GCA_010015675.1 of Byssothecium circinans. NCBI lineage: Eukaryota > Fungi > Ascomycota > Dothideomycetes > Pleosporales > Massarinaceae > Byssothecium > Byssothecium circinans. Next base: position 518,440 of record ML976985.1, read on the forward strand.
CGATGCCGCTGTCGCGTGCTGTAACTTCTGTAAGACGAGCAAATGTGGCTACCGGTATCGTGCAAGAGTTCGAGTTTCAACAACTGCCGCGGGTGCTCAATGCTCATAGCGGATCTACGGCAAATCGCAGTCTACAGTACAGACTATTAGGCAACGTTACACAATCCAACAGTATAAACTCGAAACATGTTGATTGAGGGTTGCATCTACCGGGGCACTTTGAAGCCGTTTATCCGGCACGTGATCTGCTTACTGTACTAACCTATACCGGCTAGTTGTCACGTGCCGGATTTCCGGCGTGCCCCGATACCCAAGGACTGGACGCAGGGTTGGTTCAGCTCGGCAAGATCCAGGCAACAGAATTTACGTACAAGAGTGTCGGAGATCAAGCCCATAATAGGGATAATCGTTGTGGCGTGGAAAGGGGTCTAGTTTCTCCTACGTCCCCCGGAACGTCTCCCCAGTCCTAATTTGAAATGCGACCGTGTGAATACCAATAGAAACAACAATGACGACAAGTTATCTCGTCTCCGAGCAGCGACTGCGATTCATGACGCTTGGCACCAACCTCTATAAAGGTTCCTTGACCAACTACATGTATGCTACGTCGCGAACTTTAAATGGCATTCCACGTTCTAAGAGGTTGAGGACCCGAGAACATCACTGGACTGCTGAGTTCGTTTGACCAATGTATCGTTATTATTTCACGTTATCTCAAATGGGAACCTCCTGCATTGCCAAGGCGAGGAAAAGACTCCGGTACCTGCAGATGGCTTCAGCCGATGACGAAACATGGTGTTACGCTCTGCCGTCACTGCAGCCCTATAGCCCTTCCAGGACAATCCTCCGCTGTCACCGCCAGATTTGCCGGCGCACACTAGAGCAGCGAGAAGGTTTGGTCCATCGGTTGGGCTGTTCGGATTCGGAACAGTCTGTCGGAAGGTCCAACACAAACTCAACTCGACGAACCGGCAACTGCAATTTCAAACGTTCGTCTTACTTATATCCTTAATGACTTTATAGATTCCCGCGGTGTTACTCGCACTCGACACAATCCCTGGGATACTCCCGTTTATTGCTGAGCATGTGGCTCGCAGCGTTCCAGCGAGGGTATGAACAATCAATTGATGCTCTAGGCCCACGGGTGTGCCGCTGTCGTACCAGATACGCAAGTCCTTGGGGTCTGGACTCTGCACCAACGGCGGGAGAGCCGGTGGGGTGTGAGGCTCGCAAGGGTAAACACGGGCGAAGATGATTTCTGAAGCGACCATTAGCCTAGTATGAATGAGGGAAGTTGAAGGATGGAGGCTCCGAGGAGGTAAACTGACCATTACGTCACCACTAGAAGTTCCTTGACCATCGATCGAATTTGCGCACATTCCACTACCAAATCCATCTCTTGCCTGCATCTGTGCCGCCGGCAGCACATTTCGCAATTTGTATCCTATTCCAGCCCAGTCAAGTCTGTCCCTCTCTTTGGCAAGACTCTTTCCTCTAAGAAGCAAATAGTAACACAGTATTTGACCGACAGCAATCTATCAATGTCTCCCATTCCAACTGCAACACGCGCTCTCGATCTAGTAAGATACTCACACCCAATTCCTCACCCTAGTCCGCGCACACGCACGTGACCATCTCCCCTACCTACCAACGCAGCATTGAAAGTCAAAGGAACACGTGGTAGGCACAAACTACACCCCAACCTCATCATGCCGGTGCACCATGAAGGCAAGGTTATTATGCAGGTACCAATGGCCCGATAACCCGGCCCGATATCAACGGCCCTGCTGCCCCCAGTGCCAAACCAAAGGAAACCCCAGAAAATCCTCCCCGTGCGCAAACTGCGAACGCAATGCGAACGCAATGCGAACGCAATAATGCGATAAGCAAAACAACTAGCTAGAACAGTACTAGGAAGGCAGAGAACGTAGTTTTGGAACGATGTATTAAGCACGGACATGGGCTGCAATAAAATTAACGATGCAGTTTCACCACCCATGACATTTCGTACATCAGAGTGCACGATGAACTTTTGCGACAAAGTATTATTTCTGGTTTGGCAAAGGATGATGCTCTGCTCAGCGAGCTTTTCGTATTCAAGAAGACTTCGCCACATTTTGCATATATGCCGCATCTTCTACCCCAGCGTCACCGCCTTAATCATGGCAAATTAGTATACAGACCCCGAACCCAGACTTTGCATGCTATAGCTTGCTGCTCACTGGCTCAAGCGAGCACCGGGTCCCTTTTTTGCTACATCCACAACCTCCTCCAGTGACCAGAACGCACAATGAAATAATACAATGATGACGAAGCACTAGACGTCAAGGAATTCAACCTTTTGGGAGATCCTTCGCCGGGCTACCATGCCTCAACATCGAAGCTCTCCTCAGAGAACTCCGTCACTACGACCGTCCTCCTCGAGAATTGACGTCCAGCAAGAGCTTTGATGGCCTTTTGTGCCGACTCTACATCTTCGTACTTGATGTAGATTTTGCCGACACCAGCGGTGCTGCGAGCTCCAGCGGGACGAGGGATCTTGCATTCGATGATGGGACCGTACTTGCCGCACTCTTCTTCGATGTCTTCTTTGATTTCTGGAGGCGCACATTAGCATGATCAAATTAGAAGAGCAAAGGGGAAAATGCCTACCATCGTATTCTTCGTCGTTGAGGAGTTCGTCGTTGGTGACCATGTTGAGGAGGCAGACAACGCGGCTCGACTCGTGGTTGTCGGCAGCAGTTGAGCCTGCAAGCATGGAAATGGCGCTTACGCCGCCGTCGAAGCCAACTTGCTGCTTCATACCAATTGTCGCACGGGTGACCTTGAGGTGCCCATCACCCAGCGGAATAGTGTTCAAGCCCTCGATGACATCATCAATGATGCTGCTGTCTTCGTATTCACAGAAGGCGACCCCCTATGCTCAACATTAGTTCAGTGTTCTCAACTTGTACGGGGCCAACTTACGCGATGCTGGTCAGTGCTAGTATCCTTGACAAGCACGAAGGCCTTCAGCTGTCCAAATGTCCCCACGAGCTCTCGCACCTGTTCCTCTTCTACATACGGGGGAATGTTTGCGATGCTCAGCTTGTTAGGGCTGTCTTTTACTTGGGACAACACGCCGCCGCCGGACTGAACGCTGTCATCAGAGGACGGGGTAATGTAGTCCTTCGGTCGTCGAATTGAGAGACCCTCCTTATCCGGACCGCCAGCACTCTCCCGCATGGCGATGCCGTCCATTGCAAATACCATTGTCGCATCCTCTGCCGTCTTGAACTCCACCAAAGCATACTCGCGGTTGCTTGCGATTTGCGCGCTTGTGCACGGATCGCGGCCAGATACCACATTGAGACCGTTGAGTTGCAGATTAAAGAACTCAATCAACTCTTCGTTGGTAGCGTCGGAGGGAATGTTGTAAACAAAGACGCGCTTGGCCTGCTTGGCGTTCAATGGCTGCAGCTCGGAGGCATTGGCTGTGCCGGTGGTCGGGCTCACAAATGCTGCAAGCTTGGAGGGGTCCATGGGGGCAGCGCGAGGAGCGCCAGGCAGCGGGAACATGCCTGACAGCTTGGCCTGTTCCGCTGTGATGTTGTCATATCCCGCTGGCTTGATATCCCACTGTGTCATGCGGCGCGGACGGTTCAAGACGTTGGTGAAAGGCGTCAGGTCTGGGGTGGCCTCGCGCTTCTTGGGTGGAGGCGAATTCGACTTCTTCCTGTCGCGGTTGGCAAAGCCGCCCATGCCATCTCGTCGGCCGCCTCCACCTCCACCGCCGCGTCGATCGTCAAAGTCCCTATCATTGCGATCACGACGCGGTGCTCGGTCGTCGCGGTCCTGTCGCGGGCGGTCGCGCCGCGAATACGAGTCGCCCCATGAGCGGTCGTCGCGGCGCTCACGACGGGCGCCATATGCGTCTTCACGTTCACGCTCGCGGTAGTCTCGGCTGGATGAGTATGTGTCTACTTCGTAGTCGCGACGCGAGTTGTGACGGGGCGAACGTGAGCGCCTTCGGTGGGAACGGTCATTGCGGTCGCCGCGATCTCGGTCTCCCCTGTCTCCTCGGTCGCGATCGCTTCGGTCATGTCGTGAAGACTGAAGAGTCAGCTGCTGGAGCGACGAGAGGGTACTTACCGTAGGGTGGGGTCGGAAAGGTAGTTGGAAGAGATGGGGGGTGGGACTCACATAGCCTCGATTGCCGCTTGACCGCCCCCCGTCTGCTATGGTTAGTATACACTCCATTGGAACTGCCAACAGTCAGTACGTGTACTGAAGCCCGGCTTACCTCTAGAATACCCGTCGCCGTTCATGTTGACAGCTGAAGCTCTCGTGGAAACGCCTTGTCGATGGTTTGCCGAAGCAAATGGCGCGCAAGCAAGAGCTAGCTACGGTCTACTGGTAGAAATGTAAGCCCTTAGGCTAGTTGCTGCGCAAGGAGGTCCCAGTTGTGATGAAGATGGCGCTTGCGGTGCTGATGCGGAGAAGTCGCGGCCTGGTTGGTGAAGGAGAAGTTCAGAATCTCGGTGCTAGCGCGCCTTGGCATAGCACCCCTGTCTCGAGGTCACCCGTGAACCTGTCTCGCTCAGGCACAATCATTGCAATCCTCTGAGAGTCCCATAGCTCAAGGAAATGGCGGTACGAGCTGCAGAGTGGCACAAACTACCTATATCGCTCACAGAGCTCTGTATAAACACCACATTGCGCTGCGGACAATCATTCAGGTACATTCTCCAAACCTACTGCTATTATACAGGTACTAATACGCAATAGATGGCGCAAATCCGCAGAAGACGAGTGGTCCTGCGCGCTCCACGGCCGCATACTCTCCTTCCGTCAAGACGCCTCATACCTCCACTACCGCGCTATCTTTCCTACCACATTGAGTCCTCTCCCCACTCCACCACCCTCCAATGTCACTGCCGAATCGCCTTCAGTAGCCCCAGAAGATGACGATACCCTCGCCCTCATAAATCACTACTTCAATCTTGAGCCGAACCTCGCGCAGTTATACGAGCAATGGGCGTCGTCAGACTCCAATTTCAAGAAGAAAGCGCCCAGATTCACCGGCGTGCGCATACTACGTCAAGATCCCTGGGAGGCGCTGATAGGCTTCATCTGCAGCTCAAACAACAATATCAGTCGAATATCGAGCATGGTCCATAATCTCTGCAAGCACTATGGACTCTTGATCGGGGATATCAACGAAGAGTCCTACCATGACTTTCCCACGCCGGAAGCACTTGCAGTGCCAGAGGTCGAGGCGCATTTGATGAAGCTGGGGTTTGGATACCGCGCAAAGTACATCGCAAAAACTGCGCGAATGGTCGCTGAAGACAGGGGACTGAAGTGGTTAGAAGGCCTCTGCAATCCCGAGAGCCCTGTGTTCGGGGAGGAAGCGAAAGCGGGCGGCGAGCTGTTGGAAGGGGGGCGAGAAGGATACCGAAAAGCGCATGATGAACTTCTTGCGCTGCATGGAGTAGGGCCAAAGGTCGCTGACTGCGTCTGTCTAATGGGGCTGGGCTGGTCAGAATCAGTACCCGTGGATACGCATGTATGGCAGATTGCGCAGCGCGATTACAAGTTCGGAAAGGGGAAGCATTCCAGTCTGACAGCAGCGACGTACGTTGCGGTTGCGAATCACTTTCGCAAGTTGTGGGGAAAGGAGGCTGGATGGGCGCATTCAGTGCTATTTACGGCCGATTTGAAAGCCTTTTCCGAGCGCGTCACGGCAAAGGTGGAGGCCAAGGAGGAGGAAACAGTTATCAAGGCAGAGCTGAATAGTTCAGTGACGGCCGCTCAAATAGAACGAAAAAAGACGGTAAAGAGGAAGCGAGTGAAGCGTGAACCTTCGCCAGACGAGCACAAGGTCATTGAAGTAAAAGAAGAGGTTGTGACAAGGAGTAAGAGACGGCGAGCAAGGTAAAATAGGGTCGCAAATGTACTAGAAGTGTGAGATTCAAGCATTTCCCACGTAACCATTAGCAGATGGGCCGTTGAACCATTTATTCCACCTCCACATTGGTATATGACTCGTACAGAAGATAGCAAAACACAACCAGCTAAATGCAAGCAGGAATCTCTAAACGCTCCATTACTCGTCGACGCTCCCCAGCTCAGTGGATCCTTATTCTCCAATCTAAGCATATACAGCAATCAAAGGTTTGCAGTCACGCCAGGCTTAATACCCTCCAGCTTATTGCTCAGCTCCTCCCAAAACAGATTCTGCGTCTTGTACCCCTCGGCGCTCAGAACAAAGTCACTCGGCTTCTGAATCTTGCAATCAGCGAGATAATGCCCATGAGTCTCGGCGCCTGCACTGCCGGCATGAACAAGCGTCCGCGACCCGACTTCAGTGCTTTGCGCGAAGAAAAACTTCATTATTGTAAGGCCAATTCCGGCTTCGCGTGAAAGTTCACTGGAATCACTCGTCAGCCTCAACATCTTCAAAAGTGTGAAGACGCGACCACACAAAATGACAGCAAAAGGAAGAAGGAAGTGGAGAGAACGTACGAATGGCAAAGCCCCGGCGTAACACAATTGACCGTCACAGGAATCTGCTGCGCAGCCTTCCGATCCGCAATTGCCCGGGTCCCAAGAATATCCAAAAGTTTCGAAACCCGATACCGTTCCAGCATTGCTGCCTCACCCACTTCCGCCGGCTTCATATTCAATGCTTCAAAGATCTTGCCGTCAGGTGCCTTGCCCTCCTCGAACTTGGCCCAAATATGTATGTCCGACGCCACGATCGTGAGGGTGGGGCGCTTGTTGAAAGTATTCGCCGTTTCCTTCATCTTAGGCAGGAGGGAGAGTGCCAGGAGAAATGTGGACACGACGTTCACGGTGATGGTCGATTCATCTTGTTCCATAATCTCCCATTCTCCTCTCGCTACACCGGCGTTGAGGACAGCGATATCTAGTCTTTGCAACTCTTTTGAAGCTTTGGAGGCGAAATCCAGAACGGATTGGTACGAGCCCATGTCGAGGTGCCATACTTTAACGACATCTGTGGTATTTGTTGTTTTCTCAATGTCGGCTTTTGCGGCTTCACCTTTGGACATGGAGCGTACGGCGAGGATCACGGTGGAGGCGCCGAGGCGGGTGAAATGGCGTGCGGCTTCTTTTCCTAGGCCGACGTTTGAACCGGTTACGATGATGGTTTGACCGGCGTAAGAGGCGGTGGGTTTAGGGATCGGGGCGAAGAGTTGGGAGTAGAGGAGTTCGAGGAAGGGCATGGTGATGGTACGGTATTGGTTTGAAGAAGAAGTGTTGGGAAGCTATAGTCACGAGTTTGGACTATCGTTTGTTGATGTGAGGGTACTTTGAACGTACATGGGCTCTTTATACTCCATCCCTCCGGCCCATGCATTCGAGGCGTTGACCATATTGAACTCTACTTTGGTGTTAGAGTCTAGTCCTAGTTCCCATAAATGGTTAGTAGTGAGGTGCGATGAGATAATTAAGCTAGCCGACCGGGTTCCTGATCACCCGGGGTTCTTGATCACCGATCAGATCTCAACACCTCTCTCAACGCTCGTGATTTCTCAACACTCAGCTACCCAAAATGGAAAATCGCGAAGCAGCAATACAATCAGCCATCTCTGATCTTATTTCTGGTGTTTATCCTAGCCAACGGGCTGCTGCAAAGGCGTACAATGTCCCGCAGTCTACTCTCTTAACGCGTATACGCGGTACACAGAATAGCTAAAACAGCCACGTATACCAGCAGCGATTAACTCTACAACAAGAGGAGTTTCTTATACAATGGATCGTTGAAGAAGACGCACGCGCTTTTCCTCCCTCCCACGCGCGCGCGCGAGAAATGGCGAATCAAATCCTGCGGATGAATGGAGACGACAATCTTGTTAGCAAACATTAGATATCTTGCTTTATTAAGCGCAACCCACGCGTCACATCTATTGTGGGTAGAAAGATAGAGGCCTCACGGGCTAAGGCAGCAACATAGGAGCAGATACGCGGGTTTCTTCAGCACTATGAGAGGCTGCGCGCAGAGCTGGGTATACAGGCT
>ML976985.1:528377-621810 GCA_010015675.1 Byssothecium circinans
GTTAAGGAAGCTTTTAAAAAGAAAAGGTAGTTAAAGAGTTATATAACTTTAAAGTTGCTTATTTTCTTTGATTTTCCTAGTAAAAAGCGGCGCATTACGCGCACGGATACGTTTACATCTCGCGCTAATGATTTCGAAACCTAGGACGACACCAGTTGACGACGACACCTCTTTTATGACACCTACTCTGCATCGTGCGGAGATAAAAAAGACGACGTATATCCTCAACAGGCGCCAGTATCTGATTCATACGTTGTGCCTTCTATCATACTCCAACATCATTCTATGGAAAGTGCCTCGCGATCGAACAGTACCGGAATCGCAACTTTATACCCAGAGCGCTATTATGCACCTTAACGACAGTATTTTGGCGAAGTAAATGAATAGGCGATGTCTTAGAGATTCGGACGCTCATATGAGAAAAGCATTGTTTTGGCCGGGTCCTAGGAAAGAAACTAAAACTTTGAGGGACGCGCATCTTCCACCGAAGAAAAGGACCAAGGAGAAAAAGGCTCAGAAGCTGCAGGGGTTCAACTGGTATGAAAAGGTCAGCGCATTTTATTCGATATTCCCGCAAAAGAAGGAGAAGTACCTAAGTCGATACGATCTCAATCGGTCCAATCCAATTCGCAAATCAAGCTCGTGTCCTAGGACTGTACCATCTTTTCTTTTCCTTCCGCTAGAGCAACTTCCCTTGCCGTCACCCCTTCACCATTTTTCAGATCTTGCCTCGCGCCACGAGCTAACAAGAAGTGTACAAATTACTCTTGATCATGCTTCACCGCAACATGGAGTGCAGTGCCCACAATATCATCCTCATCCCCATCCAGATCCAAGTCAAAGACTTCATTGATATCCGCCCCACGCTCCAGCAGTATTTTTGCGGAATCGATGCGGCCCTCCTCTGCCGCACTGCTCAAAACCAACGAACCCTGGATTGCCGCATCGTGATCAAGCAGAGAGATCATGATGTTTGGCGAGGAGAGTGAGGCCGTCTTCATGAGGAATGAGTCAAACGGGATCCAGTACCTGCCGTTCGGATCCACGCCCTTTTCGAGCAGGAAACGCACCATGTCAGCTTTATGGTTCAGGATGCTATCGCGAGCGATGGTCCCATCTTTTCTATTTCGTGGTCGACACTAAGGCCGAAGTCCATGAGCGTCTGCATCATCCGTGATTGACCCCCCGTGGCGGTGCGGTAAACGACGAGATCTAAAACCCCGGCGGAGCGCCATTCTCGAGGAATATCTTCGTACTTGACCCCGATCTTTGGACCCTAGGGTGAATCCGACTGCATGTTCTGTGGAAGGCTAGTCATGAGGTAACGGAGAATATCGGAATGGCCGTGGTGAGCGGCTGCTGCCATGGCTATCTTCAGCGGAGGGCCAATCTCCTTTGGAATGCCATTTGCGAGGAGGCGAGGTGCGTAGGCATTGACTTCTGCGAGGGACCCTTATGTACATACCTTGAGCAATGCTCGACCAATGGTGCGGGCAGACATTGATGCTGTAGCTATTCTCTCTGAGTTGTGGGTCTAAAGATGCTCCAGTGGAATTGTGAAAGTACTGGTCGCAGGATGCACTTAGGTAGTATTTTTGGCGATTTGGATGGTGTACTGTTCCTGGGAATTTCGGAATTCACGTATCGGTCAATACATCAAGTGGAGATGTGGGCTGTATATGTTGGTCAAGACGGCACGACGTTGGCGGCTGAGCTTACCTAAGACACGCAACCCCATCGCGGCGTAAAGTTGTAGTATTTTATCCACATTAGGAAATACATACATCGGTGAAGAAAATGGATGGAAGGTATGCAGCGTCGGAGACCAATATCTTGTCCGTCCAGAGAGCTATTGCCATAGCGATTGCTCCGTGGAGTACGATTAGCAAAAAGTAAACGCATTACGTTTTCCATCATGAAAGCTGGTCAAACTGATGGGTGGGTGGGTTGCGCCTCGATGGTCGTGGGCACTTGCCGTCCGGGGTCCCTTGCCACCATCGCGGTTGCTACACGCGCTAGGCCTGCCAATTCACCTTCACCTATTTCTCTCCCCCATCTCTCACCTCTGGTCTCCTAAATCGTCGACTCCACCTCTAGAAAGGACCTCACAACTACCATCTGCCTCGTGCTCTCAACAATGACGTCTCCAACTCCTCGAAAGCGACAGAAGACCGCCAACGGTGATACCAATGCTCGATACCCATCAAAAGAGGCCATGCTTGATGAAGACTCGCCGCAGGGCAGACCAAAACTCACAATGTTGGAATCAGTGGTCAAGGAAGCGTCCATCGACGGAGCTCGTAACCATAGCGCTATTGCTCCCACACCAGGCAATGAGCCTCAAACCGACGAACACAGATCTCGCCCTACCCTCGACCTCAATGCCGACGTCACACACATCGATCCGAGGGGCGATTTAATCTGCTCCATCATTTCACCTGACGACCCTACGATCTCTGAACGCTTCTTGGTCAGTTCATCGTGCCTACAATGTGCGAGTGAGAAGTGGGCCACGCTCATCAACAACTCACCTCAGTCCCTAGAGCTAGTTGATGGTCGGAGCACGGAACTTCGCCTGGCTCTCATGCTGTCGCACTTTCGCCATGAAGACGTCCCGCTGAAACTGTCATTCAAGAGCTTAGTTCAGACAGCCAAGCTCTGTCGGGAACATGATTTACGAAAGCTTTTCCAACCTTACATCCGAATTTGGACCAGCCAATGGCTCCGAAAACTTTGCAATCCGGGCTTTGAGGAATGGATCGTCATCGCATATGATTTGGGGTTTCGGGAGATCTTTGAAGTCCTCTGCCATCACCTGGCGAATACGATAGCCTTCAATGATGCGGGTATGCTCTGCTTCAACCAGCCTGAAGGCAGAGAGAACGCAAATACTGCAGGTCTACTAGACTTTCCTGAAGACATACAACGTAAGTGTCAAAGCTCTATAAAAATGGGCTATCTACTAAAAACTGGCAGGAAACCTTTCTCGCATTCGCAAGGTCTATCTGGAACGCATGATACAAACTTGCTACGATATGATCAATACGCTATCCATACCTGATGTCCCTGTATGTAACAGCGGAATTGATGCTACACAATGCACACAGGTCGCTTTGGGATCCTTCATACATGGCCTGAGAGGCTGCGGTCTGTGGCCTACGCGTCCAAAAGCTACGGACATTCGACTCAGCGTCAACGAGCTCAGCAAAATGCTAAGCCAGATTCACATACGAAGTTTCCATGGCCAGGCATTCAGTGACTGCACACATCCTGACAAGTGGTTTATTTCGACTCTCCATCTCTCAGGATCCGATACTCTGATGCTTGTTCCTGGCACGGAATGCAACAATCATTTCGAAAAATTGCCCGAATACGTGCACATGTCAGCACCTTCTCCTTGGGAGTGCCGACTTGGTATGGGAACATCTCCAGATCTCCCTTGGGGGGTCTCACTACCCTACAAGCAATCGATTGCATGGGGATCTGGACCTGACCATGGTGCGAACATGGGAGACGTACTCAACGATCCGGATCTAGAGTCTGGGACTGAGACAGAAGAAGACTCAGACGATTTCACAGAGGAGTCCGTGTGATACAGGTGGCAGTCTGTGGAAGATTTCCCTGAAAAGTATGCAGATGAATTTAGGGAGGCGGTCGCAAAAAGGTTTACAGAGGAGTGAGCATAGGTATCAGCCAAGAACTGAAGGCCATGTAAGGGGGGGCAACTTACATTAATAAGTGTATAATAATACCAAATGAAGGGATGGATTAGGTACAATATGCTAGGTCGTACTTGATACTTCTCGGTAGGTGCGAACCAATTTCAAACCCATGCTACTCTACACGTTTCCAGGATCTGCAGGCACAGCAGCTAATCCCTTGTTTCCATTTGCGTCCACGTCTTTCACTGTAATCACCTCACTACCGACATCACTCCTCTCTTCCTCCCTCTCATCGACCGGCCTCTCGGGGACCAGCGTGGTCGCCACAAACGTACTCGGCACTGCGACAGCGAACATTACAAAAGCCACAATCAGGTTGACCATGGGCTTGATTTTGATGGCGCCGATACCGAAAGACAAAGCCGACCCAAGTGATTCAAAAGACCGCATAAGTCCGACGGCAAGCGTGAGAGTTTCGATATCGTCGAAAAAAGCACCCAAGATCCAGTATACGAACATGTAATGGGACTCGTTCATGAAGCTGCTGGTCGATTAGCAACCGATAAACTCCCCAACAAACGGGAAAACTTACCGAAACAGAACATTAACAGCGAATCCGCGACCAAAACCCTCATTATCCCAATCCAAAGTCACCTTGGGCACCGCTTCAGCGTACTTTTTCTCGTTCACAACCTGCCAACCAAAAAGCGCAAACATGAGAGTAGCAAACAAAACCCACGTCGTCTTCGCCAGCACCGGCCGACTAATACTCTTAACATCATACACATAGCCCCAAATAACATTCGCCGCCGTAGCCGCGATACCCGAAGACAAAGCGCCCAGCGTGCGCGCCCTGACGGAGAAGTACTTGGTAAGATAAATGCCCTGATACGTGCCATTCCAATTAAACCCGACCATAACAGGCAGGAGAAGAAAGAACCTCTTATCGCGCAGCAGTGCCCACCAACGCCCCACCTCCTTGAGCACAGCCTTGTTCTTCGTCGGATCAGGAACCTTGCGACCATCGCTATGAATGACCTTCTGCGGTGGCGAAATCAGCAAAGCGAGCGGGAGCCCCAAGCACTGAAGCCCAATGAGCACAAGATACGTCGCATACCCGACCTTCCCACGCTGTCCCGACTTCACGTTGAGCGAAAGTTGAATCGACGAGCCGATTAGTTGCCCCAATTCCCGGAGTCCGAGCCATATCCCCGTGAACTTCCCGCGGTCCTTGATATCCGCGTATCCCAACGCGATGGCGCCTTCAGAAGCCCACAGCGCGGAGGCGGCGAGACCGCATGTCGCGCCGCCGAAGAGAACGAACCACTCGGTCCCGTAGCGGTTGTTGACGTAGAGGGAGGCGCTGTAGGGGGCGTAGCCTAGTGTGCCGAGGATCAGGATGGGCTTGAGGCCGTATTTGTTGGCGAGGATGGAGAAGAGGGAGCAGCCGGGGACCATGATGCCGAAGGTTAGCGCATTGGCGCCGTTGACGAGGTAGGGCTCTTGTTGGCCGCCGGCGCCGGTGTCTGGGGGTGGTGTTAGTGGGAAGGAGACGTGGGGTGGGGTGGGTTTTACTGTTCAATGCGTTCCAGATTCCGGGTTGGGTGAAGGAGATTAGGCCCACGATTATTACGTTGAAGAGCGGGCTGCGGTACCATCTTGTGAGGCGCGAGATGGGTTTGATGGGTGCGGTGTCGTGCTCATCTATCTCTGAGTCTGTATTATTCGGAGACATCGTGGATGGTTGATTAAAAAGACGGAAAACGCGCAGGACGAAATTGCGCAACCGAGAAGATATCCTCAGTCCTTATATCTCTTTCATCACACAACGCTCCAAGAAATTGTTCTAGGCACAAGAGCACACTCAAGTTAAGGGTTGACCCGCTTTTCATCGAGAGATACTCACTGCTACTACCATTGGCTGTTGATTTCAAGATATTTTCTCGGAAGGTCGAGTTTGGCAAAGTATGGATGGCGTTATGTCAAGCTTCCATGCCGCAATCGGTAATTATAAGGGCGCGCTGCGCGTATATTGCAGCACGGCTCCAGTGAAGAGTATAAAGTGTACCACCGGCGCTGTCTTGGTGCCTGGGCGAGTTGCATGCGTGCTCGTGTGGATTGGTGATAACATGGACGGGAGGGATGTAGCTGTACTCGCGCCCCGCACTACCACGCTCAACGGAGCTACCAAGCGTAACACTACTTTTGCCGAAAAGCGGGGCTGCCTAGGATCTCCGTATCTATCGAAAGTGCTCTCCGGTGAACTGCCCGCTATCTTCTAGGCACCATCGTTTATAAATACCAGACATCAATACATGCTACAAAAGAAATTATCACTTTGATATCCTGACGGATCATCTATCGAATATTCTCCACAACCATAAATAACAGCATTGACGAGGACCTGAACGTTAGACAGCGATTTGAGGTACTGAAGATGAAGGAAGATCTAAAAGAGTACGAACACCGACCCCTTTCCGCTCCTACGGAGCAGCGGTTCCTTTTACTTGACATGAGTGACCTTGCAGTCGATGAACTTCGAGGGAAGATCGTACACAAGCAGCTTTCATCCTTCAACCAGTCAGATGACGGTTACATTGCTGCCTCTTATGTCTGGGGAGCTCCTGCGAAACCACGTCAGATCTTGTTGGACGACGGCAGCTTTCTTCACATCACCGAGAACTGCTTCCTGATGCTACGACGAATCCGAAGCCTAACCGACGGGAAGCCACTCTGGGTAGATGCCATTTGCATAAACCAGACAGACAATGATGAGAAATCCATCGTAATAGGGCAAATGGCAAGCATCTATAGCCTAGCCGCGCAAGTCGTCGTCTATATTGGGGAAGCAAATGATTGCGAAGCGGAAGCACTACAGCTGATCATACGTGCAGACAGCAAATTGGCAATCCTCGCACTCATACCAAAGAGCCAGCATCCAGATACACCGGAAGGCCGTGTTGCCAAAGCTGCACATGAGATCCTGGAACGCGCCTGATTCTCCCGCTCTTGGGTCATCCAGGAAGTCATTAAGGGAGGGGAGCGCGCTACAGTCGTTTGTGGCGCAACTCAGATACGCTGGAAGGAGCTGTGGGGTACTATCTTCTTCCATTGGCCGCGCCGCGCGCATCCCCCGTGCGTGCCGATGGCAATGAATGCCCGCTTCGGTGGCCGCTTCCAGGGAGAAGATGGCACGTTGCAGCGCCTCCTCCCGAGAATGCGGTACTGCGATGCGACGGATCCAAGAGACAAAGTCTTCTCGCTTCTTGGCATTGCTTTAGATGCTGAACCTTTACCCAAGCTGGATTACCATATGAGTAAGGAACAGGTTTACACGAAAATTGCTATATGGTGGATTGAATTCTACGGCACGTTGGAGCTTTTATCGCATGCAGACGAACCAGAAGCCAGGGAAGGTCCTACGAACGCTAAACCTATGGCATCTTGGATTCCCGATTGGAGCAGACGCCCGTCTCGCGAGATCCTCGGAGTCTTCGAAAAGACATACTTCCGCGCTGGTGGCCCGAAAGCTGTGACGTCCTTCCCAAGCACCCCAACGCCCTCGTCAAATCCTATTCTCAAGGCTCGCGGGATGTTCATCGGAACGGCGAATAAAATCATCAGTCATTGCAATCGGTATGCTGACTTGATCCCTATATTCCGCGAGCACGGTGGATACGGCTCCGAAGAGGCAAATGAGCAAGCCTTGAGCAACACGCTGTGCCTCGGCTACTCCAGGGAGTCTGCGCCCTTCACGAAAGACAAATGGCATGTTCTTAAACAATATACGCTGTGGAAAACCACGCATTGCGACCAGGCATGGGAACTCAAAGAAGATCGTCATGGCAAGAGAATCCTAGACGAGGAGTATCTCCCTTGTTACGACAATAGACCCATTGATATCAAATACGAAGGACTGTTCAGAACTCGTCGGATCGGTCGTGTGCTTGCTATAACTGAAAATGGCTTCTTCTGCTTTGCTCCTGATCACTTGAGAAAACAAGACGTTATCTACATCCCCTACGGCTCCTCGATGCCCGTAGCGCTTCGGAAAGTTTCCGATCATTATGTTGTACTCGGACAATGCTATGTGGCTGGGGTCATGTATGGGGAAGTCTTGCCAGAAGAACGTCTGAATGGACAGCCGCGCGGTGTTTGGGGTGACTCGGGAGAGGAACCATTCCCATTTCGCTGCGAATTACCGAAGTTTGAGAATAGAGAGGAGGATATTGAGATATGGTGAGAATGACGGACAATAGACCGGCTTTCGTGTCAGGTTTAGTGGGCCGCTATCCGGCGCGATTAACCTTGGAAGGAGAATGTCCAGGAAGACGCAGATCATTGAAGCCTCGTCTCGAGACAGACAAACTACAAGACGGAAGCCACCACAAGCGAGGAGGGTCTAAGATAATGCGTTCTGATTGTAGCTACTACCGAGTCTGCTAGTAGATTCTGACGTTTCGTACACGGCACTCGTACTAGCACCTGCTGATGGTCCCATCAATTATAACCAGTGTCAGAGTTCCACAAGGTAATTAGGGTACCTCCCGAACGTATTGTATTACTAAACTATCTTAAGCCCTGCTCAGCACTAACAACTGCTATCTGAGAGACTTTCCGCACCCCCCTAACTTTGCCGACCCACCTCATCCCCGACATTACCCTCGCTCTGTGCAGTTGGCTCATTTCCAACTTGTCTCGTCGCTCCCGAAATGTTCCCAGCGGATGGTATCTGCCCAATACTAAAGCCCCGGTAACCGTCCTCCACGTCTTTTGAGTCTGTAGCTAGCCAAACCGGCTCTGTGCTTTCTTTTAAAGCGGCTGTCCCACTTCTGACATTCCCGTCTGAAGTGACTTGCGCGTGCTTCAATTCTGCCCCGAAGGTTGCCTTCACTTTTGTGCCTTCGCTGTCTTGGTCTGCTCTCATCGCAACGCAAGGGTACAATTGTCCGCGCATATTATCCGGTAGCTTCAAAGCGAATCCTATTACATGTCAGTGGTGATATACTGAGTGACTGGAAAGAGTCATCCTGGTGAGATTGCTCACCTATGCTACTCCCATCCATGAAGAATTCGATAGCGCGATATGTGTCTCTTAACACAATTAGGCACCCCACGACATGGCCCGCACTCCAAGGCGGCCCCGTGTACCCCTCGTCTGCCACTCTGTTATCGAAAACACTGCCATCGTCGGAGTGATATCCACAGCTGGCCGATCCCGTCCAGCCTACATGACCGTGACTCTCTGAGTGCGGTGAACAGATGCCCATGGATATAGTTCTGTCGATAAGTGAGAAACGGGACCTTGATTGGGGGGGGGGGGGGGGGGTAATAGTAGACGCACATGTCAGCGGGGTTATGGATAATCTCCATCTCCCAATAGTATCGTGTCATTTCATAGGGTATGCAAGAATCTGCGCGGACCAAGAATTGAGAGCCGTTGTTCTTTGCAGATGGCAAGCCGTTTGGGAAAGGGGCTTTCACCACTGCATATCGCGTTAGCGTCACAATCTCTAATACTCACAAAAGCGACCAGGAGGGCTCACTCAAAATGCATTCGTCAGGTCGGGCCTCAAAGAAGGGGTTGTCAGGTCGTAGAGCCCAGCTGGAAGGTGGTCTATGTTGACGAAGAGGTGATGGACTCGTTTCCCCTTTGATATTCAACTTTGTTAGTGCTTGGGGGTTCCCCGCGTACATGGCACAGTCCTCTAGGTTCCAACCATTGGCATCGAGCTCTGTCGTACTGATGTCAATCTTCCTCTTAATCAACTCGTCGATGATCTCATCATTTCTTCCATGTTCATGGGTCCGTTGGACGCACGCATGGTAAACGCGTTTCAACATCTGGGTTTGTTTTGCAACTTCCAGCGTCTGACAAAGGAATTTGAAGACCTCTACGTTGCCGCGAAGCGCTGCCAACTCAACTTGAGAACGGCCGGCATCGTCAGACGAACAAGGATCTGCACGCTTTTTGAGAAGAAAGTTCACGAGGTCAATGTTCCCACGACAATTGGCGTGCGATAACATGAGAGTGACTTCGTACCCTTGCATCCTAATACGTGGGGCCTTGAACATGTTTTGAATGCGAGGTGAAATGCCACCATCCATCGCATCACGATAGGCATACATGAGCGGTGAAATCCCAGACTTGTTCCTTTTATGTGGATCGATCGTCTTGAACTTGCCGAAGAGAGTGAGAAGTAAATCCGGACTCTCCTGCCAATAAGCCCAGGTAAGAGTAGGATCTCCATCTCGATCTCCAAGGTTGGGATCGGTCTCGGGGTATGTGGAGAGGAATTCAGTAATGTCGCTTCGACCGTCGCGGACTGCTTCGATCAAGGGCGTAGTTCTGAAGCCAGTCTTGGATGTACCGGTAATTTCGTTGACAAGAGATGGATCGGCATCAGCCAAGGTCTTACGCCATTCGCCCGCTGTGTCGTCAGCCTTCTGCAAAGCGTACATGAAGGCAGACGAGCCATACCAATCCATTCCTTCTATGTGGGCTTTGGCCTCAACGATGGCCGCCACAAACTTCTTGGCCAAAGGAAGAAGGTTGTTTCTGACGGCGTAGATGAGGGGCGTCTTGTCAAATTTTCCTTGAGGGTCATTCAATGCTCTTGCTTTATCCTCAACACGCCAACAGCCCCAAAGGAAGTCCAGCATGGCGATGCGCCTATCCATGGGAATGTCCAGCTCTTCGTCGGATAAGCCCTTCCTGACCTTCTTGAGCTTTGCAATGTATGCGAGCGCCGAGCGTTTCTGGGAGTCCTTTTTGTTCCAGACGTGTTCTTGTCCAAGATCTTCGATTCCTTTGTCGAACACATGACCTACGAAACTGGGATCCATACTTTGAACTGCAGTTATCATGACAAGCTCCTTTCTGATCTGGAACTCTCTCTCCAAGTCGTTGCGGAACTTGGGCGTGACTTTCAAGGCGGCATCCCAGTCGTAGGGTTTCGCATCGGCTTGACTTTCAGTCATGGGCTCATCGCTTTCCCCCGTCGCCTCGGTTGCACCAGCGCTGGCGGTGTGGCCCGATACGGTTTCGCCGACTAGGGAGTCTACAATCTTGAGCATTCGGTGCAACATATCGTCGAAGGAACAGTCCCTAGCTTCTGAGAAGGCATCAGCAATCCACCGTGCATCCCAGCCTTCATTTTTGACGTGTTCGAAGAGCAACACCAGGACGTCCTGGCTTTTGAGTCGCACAGCCTCTTTCAACATACTTGTGAAGCATATCGTTGCAACGCTTCGTTCAGCGTCAGTGCCTTGCGGTCTGGGAACCTTTGGTAGTTTGGAGAGCAGCGTCTTGAAAAGTTCAACGTCTTGATTCCTCAAAGCGAGCTTTATTGGTGTGTCTTTGCGCTCGTCAGTGATGGTCATTGCTTCGAGATCCTTCTCCCGAGCCATCACTCTAGCCATCAACTGGTTCACGATCACCTTCTTCTTATCCACGAGTTCAGGTGGGTCGTATTTGTCCCCGGCACTTACGAGAGCAAAATGCAGAGGCGTGCGCTGTAGGAGCTCATCCCCGGTTTGGAGGATAGGGTTTCTTGTGTCGTCTTTGAGAAGGAACTCCACTGCCTCTGGGCTGACAGCGAGGACGGCAAGATGCAGCGCAGAACGACCAAAGGAATCCACTGCGTTGAGATTGCAGTACTTCTCCAAATTTTCAAGCGATTTCACCTCCCCTGATCTGGCAGCACAATGGATTGGTAACATCCCGTTTTTTCCAAGGACCTTCGCAGCGGACTTGCCCTTTTCCTGGGTGCCAGTGAAGGTCTTGATCCACCCTGGTTGATACATAGCTGCGTAGTGGAGAGGCGTTCTTCCGGACTTGTCTCTGAGCTCATGCTGAGGCTTCCCCATGTTTATATATATATTGGAAACGTCTTGGAAGAGCTCACTGTTGCCACCGACAGTAGCATAATGGAGTGGATACCAGCCAAAGATATCGGGCTTCGTTGCCAATTGCTTCCATTCGGATTCCTTCGTTGTAGCTGTTTGTTTTGACTCCGACTTCATCTCTTGTCTGGTGGATTCATCCGAGGATCGCACGCTCTTTTCTGCTAGGCACCTGGCGATGTATTCGTGGTAAGGCGAGAATCTCACTAGTTTGAGTAGTTTGTCGTCCGGTCTGGTAACCTTCTTTGATTGGTTTCGATCGCTAGGAATCTTGACTTCGGATGGCAGGACCTGTAGACTCTTCATAAGGTTGTCGAACTTTGTGTTGCGTTGCTGACGATAATAAAACCAATGCAATTGGCTTGCTACCCGGAATAACAATTCATGAGCTTGCAACCCTGAGCTCACGGCTTTCACTGCTTGTCGTAAAGACGTAGCTTGATTGCCTACCATTTCGCTCCCTTCCAGGGTCATCGAGCCGCGAAGATCATCTATGGTTTCTCTGGCAAGGAATAAGAACTCGATCAATTCAACGACGATCTCGTAAGAAATGCGATCCATGCCACGCGGATCCATTTGAAGATCAAGGAGATTGAGGTAGGTGGTCTGTGCTTGGGGCCAGTCGTGGTCCCTTTCGTGATCCTTCGTTTTCCTCAGCAATACACCCATCATAGCTTCGTTGGGGAGTATTCCTCGATGGCTCAAGGGTGGTATAATCGCCAAAAGCACGTCATCAATAGGGCCCAGTCCAAGTCCTACAATGGCTCTGGCCAATTTCATCAATCTCTTGTTCCGAAGCGTGGGGATGTTCCATGTGTTTTGGAAATCTGAACCGTCGAATAACTCAGCGTCTTCTACGGTTGCGGTATCGATTTTATCTTCCTGTATCTCGTCCGACACGGCCCACA
This sequence comes from Byssothecium circinans, assembly GCA_010015675.1. Classification (NCBI taxonomy): domain Eukaryota; kingdom Fungi; phylum Ascomycota; class Dothideomycetes; order Pleosporales; family Massarinaceae; genus Byssothecium; species Byssothecium circinans. Next base: position 540,853 of record ML976985.1, read on the forward strand.
TGAAAGCAGAAAATAGATGGTGCGCCAGGACAACTTCAAGCGATGCATCGGAGATGATAGAGACGACCTTTCCACGTATTGCTTCGTCCTGCACGGCTTTTAGCTCTGCAGAGATCTTCGATGCTTCTGGAGCCTGACTTTTTTTTGTGGTTGGACCCTGGCTTTTCCGGGTATCACTGTTCGGGACTGTTTGGCGCTTTGGGTAAAGACCATTGAACCCAATCTCAAGCATATCATCACCCGTATCTTGCGGATCTCCAGTATTCTCAGTGATAGCCGTAACGCGGGGGTCGCTTGTCCACCAGTTGAGGTCTCTTGTCAAGATATCTGTACGGACAATGCTGGCTCTCTTATCAGTATCGGTACCAGTATCAGATTCGTTAAGAGTCTCCGTAGGATCCTGGGGCTTGTAGCGAGGCGGGTTTTCCCCTAGGATCCGGCGATATTTAACGGTCGCACTGGACGCCTGTGACAGCCAGTTGCCTGACTCATCGTCTTCCATGTCGTCGTCCTTTGTGCCACCTTTCCCATGTGCTCTGTCTTTGATGTTCGCATTGGCGCCGGACCGTGCAATTGTGGACATCCACAAGGAGAGTATAGCATCGATGTCAACTGGTCGCATGTTCCAACCCTTCTTGTTCCCCTTGGCCTTGAGAGTCACCGTATCTGGCTTGCTTCCAAGAATTCCGTGCGGTGTGTTCTCTTGGGAATCGCCAGATTTCTCGCGCTTAGGAATCGCGGGCAAGAGTTTGTTACTATTGGTGCGGGAAGGCTTGGGTCGGTTGAGCTGTCGAGCTTCAATTTCTTCATCGACTTCCAACATTACTGTAGCTAGGGACCAAGTGAAGGTCTTGTCGCCATCTTCCTGGACAGGACAAAGATCGGTGAGCACTAGAGATATGGCTTGAGCGAGAGCTATAGCCTCTTGCGAAGCGACGCCGGGACATTGTGCCAGCTCTCCCAGGCGCCGCCGAACGTCGACGGCGACCTGGCTTGTCTGTTGGAATAAATATTCGGAGTCTTGCTCTGGTTTTCTCAAGATCCTCTGTTGTAGAAGGTATGCAGATTTCTGTACGTCGACCATTTCCCCCCTTTCCATTAGAAGGGATCGTGGGAATTGGGAAATGTCGTGAATGTTTGAACGCATCCGTGGTGCATTGGGATGGTCCGAAGGGCTCTTCTTGTCCTCGTTCTTGCATACATTTGGCAAATCTGGTCTGGTCAGTACCTTCCAGCGTGTAACGGCTTTCACAACGTCGGCATCTCCGGATGCATGAGGCGCTGGCAGCGCATTCCGCTCATAGACGAGCCGGAGAGTCAACCCTGCAGAATAGTAAGTATCAACATTTGCCATGATACGTGAGAGTGGACTGGGAACTTACAATCTAGTTCGTGGCCTGCAAAAGTGCTGATAGTCGTTGGGCTCTCCCCCAAGCGGCGCCTGATGATTGCTCTGAGCAAAGCTACCAGAAATATAGCCCCTAGTTGAGAAAGTGCTGTAGGCCATGCTAGACCGCGGAGGCCTTCAAGTTGTAGTATGAATCCTACTACGCCAAGAACAGAAGCGCAGATGGTAAGGAACTCATACTGGTTCCCCGCAAATCTCGTGGCCCATGTAGGAATGGTCATACCCCATATTGTCTTCCACGGCTCGTGCTTCAGTCGACTTGAGGTCAATATTTCATCCTTGTGTCCACCAAGGATGAGGAATGGGTCAAAATCTTGATCGTTGACACTGTGCTTCTGCTGCATCCAAAACAGCTGGAGTGGAGGCAACTCCTTCGACGGATCCGCCCGGTTCGCATCATTCGAATGTTCTTTTGAACTCGATCGCTGTCCTTGGGCTATCGTCTTCGTCTTCGTCAACACTGGGGATTTCGACTGTGCTTCTTCGCTGGAATTTTCGACGGAATCGATAGAGAGGTCGCCCTCCTTCTCTGGTCCTAAGAGCTGCAACCCTCTCGTCGTCTTGCGCCAGGCCCATTCTCGTGTACTTTGTTCAATAACAAAGGAGCATAGAATCATGCCTAAATTTAGACACAGTGTCCCTGCTATGAAGAGCCAGAAGCCAAAATTCATCTGTGGTCGTCCGATACTCTGTTGAATGCGGGGATGAAACGAAGTTACAGCAGACACGACCATTACAGACAACTGTAGGAAGATAGCTAACGCAGCTGCGCACCATAGCTCCCCGATGGTTCCTTTATGGGAAGACAAATTACTTGGAAGATTGAGCTGAAGGTTTGGTGACGATCCTTTCAGTTCCTCAGGGAAGGTGTGCCTGTGGATGGACTTGGTACCCTTCGCATCGATACTGTGTTCATCGATTTGCTTTTCTTTAGCTCGGCGTTCGTTGTCGACAAGCGGATCTTCTACATCTGGTGGTTTGGACTTGCTTCTGCTCCAGAGTCTTCTCCGACGCGGACCTATCGTCCCATCTGGTGAGGTGCTCAAGACGCTTTGCTTGTCCTTCCGAGTGCTGCTCTTCTTTGCGTTGTCGCTTACTTTCTTTAGATGCACGCGGATGTCGGCACCAACACCCAGGGCTAATCCTGTTCCCAAAACTATCCCAGTCCCCATGACTTCCCCATTTACTTGTTGCGGGGGTGTATCCCAATCCGTCATGACACCATATTCGCCTTTCTCCAGGAAGGGTTGCTTGCGGTTGTAAGCTGTCTCCAAGGTGTGTATGCCACACGTTCTGTCATCATCTCGATATTCCGGTGGAAACAGAATAAATTGCGTTAGCTTGGGGGTTCCCATTGCACGAACCACATTCTTGCCGTTGTAGACCTCGCATACTTCGCTTGAAGTAGAAGACATGAGCTCGATTTCTGCGGCGGCACGGGTTTCTCTTGCACGTCCGATGAAAGCCTTGGCCCAGCCGGGTCCAGAAACGCGTATAGCCCCGACAATGGCGGTGAGGATACCCAAAGGAGCCATCGCGAATATTATGTGGTCTAACCAGGTGAGGCTTTCGCTCATGAATTGACGCGCAAATTGTTCGCCAAACAAGGCTAGGAGTCTGAAGGCGCGTTATTATGCTGAGAGATCTTCTATATCTCCGAAAAGGTGGTGACTCACGGTGCGAAATCGGTAAAGAGGGTAAATGCGAACTCGCTAGGCGAGTCTCCATCTGCAGCGACAGCGTGCGGAAGAATGACGAGAAGTACTAAAGCGTATAGATGAGATAAGGGCATTGTGCGAACCATTGATCTCCGCAACTGGCTGCGCGCCATACTGTCTTGGTGGTTTAAAGTTAGCCTATCGTAGACACAATCCTTTCTGCAAACTCACTCCTGGTGCTTCTGGTGTCCACTTCAATCGGATGTTACTCTTGTGTAATTCAAGTATGCGAGAAATCGCACTTCAACATAACAATCACCCTAATTATCGTTGAGGGTCGATGATGATGCGTGTAGGTTGACCAGGCTGGAATATATCCTATTAAATTCCCAGATGTTGATTGCTCTCGAGTATCGTTCTCGTAATGCCGCACAGATACTGATATGCCGAAAGAGCTGAACGACGCACCAGGCACTTCAGGGACTGTGTGGAGGGAGGGTCTCCTGTCACCGCAGCCACTTCCTGCACGTTAGGACAATTATCGCAAAGATAAGAGAGAAAAGGGTGCTTACGGCAGATCCTACCTCGAAATTGGCCGGAAATGGTATCGCGACAGTCTTCAGCCTTGTCAGTCAAAAGAGACTTCATAGGCTTGTAGTCGGTGGCTTGCCTACCCCGGCCTTCGAGTTTCCTCTCATAGCTGGGGCCGAAAGTCCTGACTGTCAGTTCGCTAGTTGTACAAAGTGGTGGCGTCTCCCGTCGGCAAACAGCTGCGCGTCGGTTCGTCCCTCAAATGTCAGAATGGGATTACATGGTCACTAAGGGATTTATATTGCCCCGTATTTCCACCCTAGGGCAGGTTTCTCAAGGGTTTGTGCGGCTGAATCGCCGATCCAACCCTTCGGCATCGCATTTCGGAGCTGTCGTCGTGTCAGAGATAGGAATTAAGAGACGATATTCAGACGCAACAGCGCAGTACTGAAGGGGACCTATCTGTTCCTGTGACGTTTGGGGGTTCGGAGGAATACGAAAGCGCTAGGCGAGGGGTTGAGCTGTATGGTCCGTGATGGTGGGATTCGCGAAAACGGTCTAGCGCCCGAATCTTCCTCAAGGGTCCTCAGCTGAGGGCATTTGCCAGTCTGACGACGACCCCCAAACCCCCAGACTCGGGCTTCTCGATTATGAGGAAGTCGTCATATAGCTTATCAGCTTAATTAGGGGCGGTGGGACCGCCAGTTGATGCGAGTGAACCAACACCCCGCTGTCCTTCACGCCGAGTTGCACGGTCACCTACGGGACACGCACCGAGCATCACTCCGGAGGACAATCCAAATCCCGCATTGCGTGGATGGGGCACACATGCTAAGAGGCACGATCATCAGAATAAGGTCTCAGCTCCATCCCATCCCACGGACCCAGCGTCCGGTTGTGGCGCCGAAGACCACGAGAAGTCCCCAAGGAGTGGTCTTACACGCTTTGCTGTAGGCACAGACTCGGTGTCAGAGCCTACTGGCTGCGCTTATGGCGTGGCTACTCTACCTATCATCGGCTCTTCGCGCATGTAGCCGCGGAGGAAGTGGCGTGTTCCCTGAAGACTAGGCGCTACAAGCCTCAGACAAGAATCCCGTTCACTTCTTTGACAGTCGCATCGCGGCTTAGAGCCTTTCATCAGTGCCGCACGAGACCACAACAATGCCAATCATGCTAGACTACCGCTTTGCCAGTAATACCCAAGGGCTGGGATCATCTATAGAGCCGACGTATACGCTTCGGGGACAGCTCACGAAGTGTTTCACCGCACACCAGCAGACCGCCTAGTCATAAACCCGGTAAATAATATAGTGATGAAGGGCATTTGTGAGGTCAATGTATCTTTAATCTCACTTATAGTGCTCCTACTTCGACTTGTTCAGTCTGTAGTCCGTCGTTTCTCCAACAGGTTTGTGTCGAGGGAATGCGGCGTATAGCGATAATCAACAAATCCAAGAAAACATATATGTCATCTCACATCTCCGTCCAGTGTCCCAGGAGTCTCCACGCGATCTAACCCCCCAAATTCCTTCCTAGGTTTCTTCTTCTTCTCTTCAGTGACTTCCTCCTCGACATCGACTTGACTTTAGAAGCTAGCTTCTCAAGCGAGGCGGACGATGAAGACTACCCTTCCTTCTCTTCTTCCTTATTCTTTTTATTAAAGATATTAAGGTGCGTGTAGATTCTGAATCGCTCACAGGCCAAAGCATCTTAGACCTATTCTAACTTGAAGTTAGAAAATAGAAGCATCTACTACCCTAGGAGGGACGTTACGTATAAATTTGGTGACGTTATTAAAGATGTTAACGTCACTTCATTCAGAATGGTGGTCTCTTTGATATCGACGTCGAAAATTAACTAGGCTAAGCCCGAACCGTTGTCGTCACAGGCTCTGCGCTAGCTACCTAGGCGGCGGCTGGACCCACCAATCGACATCTTAGACCCTAAGCTGCTAGCGTATGGCCGCGTTGCAATTACACGCGCTAGAAACATTATCTTTCAGCTCAAGAGTGGGCTTCAATTGACTTCTATACACTAACCCCTGCGACGCACCAGCCCCTACCCAAAACCATCCCCATTCCCATTTCGACGCAACTCACGGCCTACTAAACAAAAGAACCCCCCCCGGTGTCAAAACGAAAGGCCTTTCAATTTGAAAGAGTGGAGTGCCTCTGTACACGGCAAAAACAGTGAGAGTAGAGTAGAGTAGTACACGGAATAGTAAAAAAAGCAGCGAGTGACAATCTGATGGAAAACCCGATCGATCAGAGTAGGCACCAAGTTTCCACCGGGTTGGGTATACAGCGAGCGAACGAGCGACTAAAAAAAACCCAGACCTCGAAAATACAAAGAACCGCACCAATTTGAAGTAGAACCACATAAAAAGGAACAAATCAATATAGCACAAGGAGAAAGAAAAAAAGGTACTTCTCAAGCTGCTCGCAACTTCCAAACCCCCTATCGAATCCAATCCAAGATCAAATACGAGGACGGAGTAGCGCGCCTGGGGATGATGCAAGAATGCATACAAGCGATGCCCAGAAGATGGGGCGAAAAGGAGGAAAAGATGAAAAGAAGCGGTCTCACAAACGATTTGTAAATGCAAGAACAGACAGGGGAAACGCCGATCTCGCTTTCGAGCAACCCCAAACAGGGACCCTAGTAATGAAGAACATGATTATTGTTTCCCAGGTGCACTACCTTTATAGGAACTCCACCAACACCATGCTCGGAATATGAACAAAGGAAAAGACAGATTTGGAACATATTGATGAGCGGTCGAGATAGGAGGCACAGCATCCTTTGTCCGGTGCCTGCCTGTTTGCCTCGTCTGCGACGATGTCCACCTTTCGATCTATCGCAGACGATGTCGATATTGCCTACACGTCAGGCGACGTGTTCGCTCGCGGCGTAGGATCGGGGTCTACCCCCAGAGCCGGATCCTTCTGCTTCGCTTTGGGCGTCTCCATATCGACCTCTTGCACTTCACACCCAGGTTTGCGCGGGAAGATCTCTGGCGGTGTAAGCGACACGGGTGGAACGGTGGGAGAATCATCGTTCGCTTCGGCGACTTGATCTTCGGTGATAGCAGGCGGCGGGGAGGAGGCCAGCATTGTCGAATCTGCACCAATGTCTTCGACTGAGATCACACTCCCTCTGCTGTTGGTCCGAAGCATCTCAGTGCCGAGCTTGGACGACTTGGGTCGCGTCTTTGGGCTTTTCGTGCGTACGTTTGCATTGCCAAGCTCGTCATCTTCGTCGTCACCCGATTCGGCCGATTCGTGCTTACGCGTTTCAAGTATACGTCGCTTCGCGCCCACCATTTCTGCAGATCGCTGACGTCGGATCGTAGCGTCCTCCGAGACTTGGGGTGCGGAGGTTGGTGCATGGTCAGGTGGAACAGGAAGCTTCCCTGCGTCGTTGGGATCGACGTGTGATACATCTTCCGATATCCCCAGACCACTCATGGCGCGCGCTAGATCCCGTTCACGCCAATCGTCTACGCTGTGACGTGCGATAATGACAGGCACATCGTCACTGGCGCGGCTTTCGTTGTCGCCAAAGAAGCTTGAGCTGATGGAGTCCTCGCGACTGGATCCCCGATAGCTTCCAGACGGTACGGGAGGATAACCGGAAGAGTTTGAGGTTGGGCTATCTTCCTGTCGTGTAGACTCTTGACGGAGACCAGAGGGCATTATTGATGGGTAGCTTTGGCTTGGTGTCCAGTTTGGCGGCGGTGGTTTCCATTGGCAGAGTTTGCCCAGAGTGTCTGATAGCTTAGTGATAGTCGGCGGCTTCTCAATCAGCGCATCAAAGTGGTGCGGTGCTTGAAGATCCTTGAGGTATCCAGTGACTGCCACAATGGGAGTGTTGGAATTGGCATTCTTCGTGTCTCGGATCATTCGGGCAACATCAGCTCCATTGACCTGAGGTAGCTTGAACTCCATCATGATAATGTCGAACTTGACCTCACCCATTGCGTATCGGACAGCTTCTGAACCGTTTGTGACAGTAAGGGTACGACAGCGCAGCTTCTCCAGAAGCTTCTCCATCACCAAGCGCGACACAGGATGGTCTTCACAGACGAGGACGTCGAGAGGTCGGAATATGGGTCCATCCGCTAGGCTTATCTGTGATAGTCGGCGAGAGCTCTGCCGGCGTCGCTGCACACGTAAAAGAGCTTTCTGACGAGAGTCTTCTGTATCAGAGGATGAAGGCGAAACATCCAACACCTGGCTCCTCCGCTTATAGTGGCTTGGAATGAGATCCCGCACCACATCTTCTTCTTGCGAACCCATAGTCTGCGACCTAGCCCGTGGTGATGGGACACTGGTTTGCCCGAGGGAGCTCTGCCGTTGTCCAGACGCTTTGTCGTTCATCGAAACTGGCGTCGCCGAAGGCGTTTTGACGAGTTTGATGGGTGAAACGGCGTCGGGGGAAGGTCGTAAACCCGAGGAGCGTGGCACCTCGAAGAAGTTACCAGGCTGGAGTGAAGCAGGGTTGCTTGTCGCATGAGAGAGGGTCGAGGAACTGCTTGCTGATGTCTTCCGTCTTTCATGGTGCTGGCCTGTGCTAAATTGGACCAGCAGAGGTGATGAGGGCTGTGAGCCGCGGCTAGGCGAAGAATTGGGGCCGCTAATAGATGGCGATGATGGCCTGTGTCCAGGCTTGTTTGTAGATAGGGTGCGCTTCAACAAAGGAGCGGCCATCATAGGGCTGGAGTCCAACGACGGGGATGGGGACGTGACACTTGGTGACTGGAGCGCAGATCCACTCTTGTTTGAAGGGTGCATTCCTTCAGCGCGCATCTTCTGAATGATATCCTTGTTCGCCTTGTCGAGAACTGGTAAGTTCTTGTAGCTGAAGCTGCCAAAGCTGTCGGCCGCCATTGGCTCACTAAGCCGTCTAGTCCTGCCTTCGCGGATATGGGCGGGTATGTGCAACGGGATCAGGCCACGCTTCATAGAAGTGACGCTGACTTGAGACCTCACGCGGGATAGAGCATCATGAGGCCGGTCGGGATAGTCTGCACTTGGCGTGCCTGCTGTGGAGGTACCCTGATCATCAAACTCAGGCGCGAAGTTTGCCATAGCAGCGCCCCGTGTATCAAAGTACTCCGTGTCCTCGGGGTTCTCCGGTGCGGGAATGAACGAAGCTTCATCTTGGCGAAGAGTCTCCCAATTGACGTCAGCAAACCAAGGGTGGTTCCTGATCTCTTCTCCCCCGGTAGCGAACTTATCCTCCATGTTCGCACCCAATCGCTTAGTAGGGTCGCTGCACATGAGACGGTTCATGAGGTCCTTTGCCTCGTCAGACACGCCGAGGTCTTCATCATTGTCAGGCCAATCGATTTTGCGGGCCAGGATGTTCTGGAAGACCTCATCTGGAGTTTCGGCGTGGAAAGGTGGATACCCGTAAAGACATTCGAAGAGAATGCAACCTAAAGACCACCAATCACTGACTTCATCCTGTCCACTACCGGCAATTGTCTCGGGGGCAAGGTAGTCAGGCGTTCCCACAAAGCGGCGATCACTATCTTCTGGATCAAACAGAGCCATCGGTGGTGGCGGCATTGCCGAGAGGGGCGGAGTGTGGTTGTGAGCAATACTCGACTGGCTCATAGACGGAGCAAGAGGGAAAAGGTCGGGCGAACCTTCGTCACTGTAGGTCTCCTCTTCGATTGGCGAGCGCGCTTTTGGCAAAGCGAAATGCTCGTCCATGATGGAGAACCGGCGGAACATCGCCTGCAGGGCTTCGCTGTCTCCACTGTCACTTCGATTTCCAGAAACTCTCCGTGACGGATCGCGAGAATTTGAGCTTTCGCGGTTGAGACTAAAGTACGAGGGCTGGCCAAGGTCGCCCGTCAACGCAGGCGTCATGCTCGGCGTCTGGGACGGAGATGGGTTGAGATCAAAGGACGCAGAGCGAGAAGAACCAATTGAAATAGCGCGATGAAATGGCCCACTTTTCAAGAGATCTGGTGCCGGCTCGTTGGACTTGAGCGCTCGCTTTTGGCGGCCAATCAGACCCATACGCGACAGACCGAAGTCAGTGAGCTTCAGATGACCCTGCTGGTCGATGAGAAGATTGTCTGGCTTGAGATCGCGATGAACAATGCTTCGACTATGCAGATGTTCAACACCAAGAACAACTTCAGCAAGGTACTTTTTAGCCCAATCTTCGGGAAGACCGCCCAGGACTTTGATCAACGAAGCGCAGTCGCCGCCGTTGAGATACTCCATAACGAGGTACAAGTAGTCCTTGCTCGAGAAAGTCCAATAAAGCTTGGCGACGAAATCGCTCTCGCCTTGCCACATCATGATCGCTCGCTCGGCCTTTACGTTGGTGACCTGGTTCTTTGCCACCATGTCCGCTTTTCGCAAAACTTTGATGGCGTAGTATTCTCCAGTTGTCTTCTTCTTCGCAAGATACACACTGCCGAAGGCACCTTTGCTGATGGGCTTGATGACCTCGAAATCTTTGATAGATGGGGGCAATGCACGGGGTTGGGGTTGGGTAACAGGTAAAAGCCGAGGTGAGACTGGCTTGGGCCCATCTGAGCCAGCAGTAGACGATTGGCGTCGGTGATGATGCACGTGGGTCAAGGCTGGAGAGGAGAACTCTGTGGTGGTAAGTACAGGTGAAGTTATAGGAGACTGAATAGCTTCAGCTCCGCTAGGTATTCGTGGTTTGTTCGTCCTCAGTGGTGAGGAAGGCGGTACCATGGCCCGTGCAGGAGAGTGCTGGCGGCTGGTCATGACACTGGGTAGGATTAAGCTCTTACGCTTTCGTTCCCGTGAGCTCGCCACTCTATTACCGAGACCCAGTTCAGACGAAGGTGAGTCGGCGCGCCGTGGTCCAGACATGACAGATGACGACCTCATGCTGCTGTCACTTTCTGCCCCTGCGTCGCTTTCAAAGTGCATCGAGTGGCGCTTGTTCTGCGTCGTGATATTGATAGCGCCGGAATGAGAGCGTGGTGTTTGGCATCCTCCCCTGGGGCTGATTGACCTTGTCGAGCCTGCTACTGATGACTCCCTTCGGCTTACACGAGCGGGAAGTGATGTGTCGGACGTATTACGAAGGGCTTGGGCCATTGCTGAGGGTGCTTCAAAGGAACCAGCGAAGATTCCCTCTTCGCCAGTCTGTGCCTCGTTGGTATCAATCGGGGTCTCGTCATCTTGCTCTTCCTCTTCAGACGAACTGTCTTCGCCGGCGGCGATGCGAGCGGCCTTGGCCATTGCAGCTTCGATACATTCCTGTACTAAAACGTCAAATTCGACGCGGATGCGTTCTGAGTACTCCAGTATCCGTCGATGACGGAAGATGGCATCGATCTTTGCCCTTGCTAATCTACTAGTATCGTCACAAAGCAGCTTCAAGCCATCGCAGTGATCAGTAGAGTTTGCGGTTGGCGACTGCCATTGCAAAACCTGAGATATGCGGTTCTCTGACTGCGGCGACTGGGTACGGATTTCAGCGACTGATTGAGTTCGAGCGCTTTCCTTGATAGCCGGCGTGTTGACTTCTAGCGCAGTATCGCATAGGTCGAGAACAAGCTCGACAATGCGAGCGAGCGGCCGCCTGACCGCAAACGACCGTGCTCGGTGATGTCCGAACCCAGTCGATCGCTCTCGAGATCTTGAAGGCGGTGAAGCTGGGGAGTTGCGTCCCGATGGCGTGCCGGAAGACGGGGTCGAAGTAGGTTGGATGATAGCACCCTTGTACTCTGGAGGCTGCGTGGGCTGAGCAATGTCTCCTGACGTGGATCGGCTGGGACGAGACTGGGCCTCAAGACCATCGAGGACTTTGACAATGGCATTACGGTGTTCTGAGAGGGTCTCTTGCGCCATTTGGACATCCATTTCGGCGCGGTGCTCCTGCAGACAAAGCTCGGTGTGCTTCTCGAACCACCATGGGGTGATCTGGCGCTCACAGATCCGGCAGAGCACAGGCAAGGGAGGCGGGTGATTGCCGGGGTCATTGGCAGCCGTCTCAGCCAGGCCGGTGAGGTAGTGGGCCAACATTTCTGCGCCTACGCCGAGAGATTCAACGAGGACTTCAGGAAGGTCAATGGTGACTTCTCGAACCACAGAGGGGCGGATCATCCACATGGTCTAACGCGATTAGTATGATTCAATTGAAGTGTTTGAAGAACGTACATGACTCTCGGCACCCGTCGTCCGATCGTATACCATGATACCCTGTGCTTCGAGGTTGAGAATCTGGTCATCCTCTACCGGCGTCTTGGGTGCTTCTTCCTGGTCTGGGTCCTCGGCATGCTTGGATCGCTTCCGTCTGAAGACCGATTGTGGTCCCATTCGCATTGAGAAGCGTGTGATGTGACTGCGGGAGTCGTCCTTTTTTATCGACTCGACCGTCTCTGCAAACTGTTCGGGACCGTCGAGCAGCAGGTCTGCCACGGGCTTTCCTACGACCTGTTCTGGGTCTGTGCCGACAACGTCCTTCCACGAATCACTGACGTAGCGTATGTTACCGTCCATGCCCAGATCCATGATGACATTCAAACTGTGCTCGGCGGCCTCTTTCAAATCTTCACGCTGAGTGCGCATGTCCTCGCTCACGGTACGCTCCATGTGAACGCGCTGCATAGCATTTGCTGCCGCCTCTTGCCGTAACGTTGTGACAGCCGGCGGGGCAAGCATTACGGGCTTCGGTTCCTCCCCCATTGTGACGACGGTTGGTGATGTGGTGGTTTGAGGTGGTTAGGGGCCGACGCCGCGGCGAGAGAGGGGCGTTTGCCCGTGGGCTGATGGATGTTGGGCTATATGAAGCTGCCGCTCGTGACCATGGTGAGGTGCAGTGTCGCGGCGAGCGGCTGTCGGTGCGTAGCAAGCGTAGACGTTGGGCGTGTCGAGCTGGTGCCCGGGTGCTGGTGGAGAGGACGGGCGCCTCGAAACTACACACGGCGTGGCCACCGCAGACGGCTCAATAGAGCATTGCGTAGAAGAGCAAGCGATTGAGGGTCCGGCGAGGTCAGGGGGGCGTTGGAGTGCAGTGAAAGACAGCAGATGTCGTTGTTTTCCGACGCTGTGGTGGGAACGGACTTTCTTGAGTTTCTTGACCGGGAGGGGCACGTCGGTTGTCGCTGGGGCGGGCGCACAGCACAAAGGCGGACGATTGGCTTGGGCGTGGTCAGCCCAGACTGGACAGCAGCAGAGTGACTGTTTGGGACTGCTGCGTGACCCCCGGTGCTCTGGATGCCGTCTGGTCACTCTGCACTGTGGCGGGCACTGCAAGGAGGAGACGATGGGAGCACTACCAAACGCTACCAACGCTACCAACGCTATCCAGCTGGCATCCGCTATCCGCAAGTGGCTCGTCTGTTTTGCGTGTGACTCCGGCGACGCGTGGGGATTCGCCCAGACGGCGGCCGGCCGATGATGCAAAGGCGCTACTGCCGCCCGCTGCCCCAAGCGTCCAGGGCCTTGCTCTCCACTACACCAGTACATCTCAGATCGCTCTCATTCTTGCGTGTTTCACACTCTGGGCTAATCAATAATACCAACCGCTCCTGCTGTCACACAATGGATAAATGTGCCCCCAAAGCACCACCACGCTGCTTACGTACTCAATTCCAAGGTTGGGTGACGGTGGAAGGGCGCACTTGCAGTAACGTGCAGCTTGCGCTTTCCTCCTCGCGACTGGTGGGCAAGAGCAGCCGCGGGAGGAAAGAGCGGTGGGCAGACCCCTCTTTGCCTCTGTAGAACTCAACACTATTATTAACCCTGGAACGGGGTGCACGGCAGTGCAGTACGAGCAAAACATGGCAGAAGACGTCTCCAAGACACGCATCCACCTCAGTCAGGCACTCCATCTTATCGTAGGACGCCCGAGGTCCCAGCCCAGGCCGGCCAGCGACACACCATGCCAACGACCTGCAGTCATCCAACATGCATACAGTAATGCCGCCATGCAAATCCTATTTGGTCCCAAGAACTGGGGAAAACTACCCGGGGGAACACCAGCTCGTCCAGTCAGCGCTCTTAGAGACCCTCCTCTACCCCATCACGTGCCCATCGCAACTGCCTTCAATGTTGAGGTTCCCGAATAGTTCCCGAATACGCATCTCGCCGTCATCAGACGACCTTCCTGTGCCTGTAGATAGTCGCCACGCAGCACAGCAGAGCAGAGCAGACGACGGTCAGAACCTCTCGTAAGCTTTATTGGAACAGGCACCCCAACCCCCCCTATGCCTCTGCAATTATAGCTCAACCCCACAGCGGCTGCCCGCAGTTGTGTATACTGTATACACCAACGCACGTTATTAAACTTCGGCCGTACTCACTTGCCGACTTTAGTGTAAGCTCTAAAGACGCCGACCGAAACTCTACAGCGGATTCGGCCCTCTGACAGCGCCGGCTGTTGGTGCTTAGTCAAAATAAACAGCTTCCGGCTTGTGAACGGCTATCTTCCCAGACGAACTACTCTTGAGAACGATCCATGGGTCCTCCTTGCTGCCTCTGATCTTCTTCCCTTCGAAGTCCTTCACTTCGTAGAACACCTCGACCACCGTGCCGTCAACATACCCGGGGAGCGCATGCCACTGCACCTCCTGGCCCTTCTTTGGCACGCGTGTCTTATCACCTGCAGCCCCTCTCGGTGCGTCCGAGCCACCTCCGCCCCCCTTCTGCTTCTTGTTGGAGCCGTTTTGAGGATTAGCTCCACGCCCGCGTTTCTCCGCCTTGCTGTCCCCCTGATCTTCACTCTGGGTAGATCCCGAGTCCGCATTAGCCTCCGACTTGTTCTGGGCCTCTTTGAACTTCTGATATTCTTTCTGCCCTTTCAGGTGATGCTCCTCGTCTTCCCAGTGCTGGGTGCAATCCGTTGCACTCTTCTTGCTGTTCTTGTCTGCTTTCTGTTGCTCCGTGTTATCCGTGTCGCCGTAATTTGCTGCATGTTCGTTCTTCTCTCTCCCATCTGTTGTTTCCTTCCCCTTCTTACTCTTGCCCTTGTATTCAGTTACCATTTTAAGAGCCTATTCAACGGTCAACAGGAATCCGCAGCAACCAACATGCGTCAAAAATCCAGCAGCACTCAAAGCGTCACCAAGATAACTTCTGACCTAGCACTGTATACAAGGCCGACTTACGTTTCACGCCGACCACTACCTCGATGAACCACCCTGCCGCGCCCAATTCTTCAATTCAGAATCGTGCTTCTCACGCGCAGACAACGCAAGAACCCCCGCAACAAGAAGTGTCCTCTGCCACGCAAACCGATTCCGTGGAACTGGAATTTTCTTAAAAACAGGCACTGAGCCAAAAAAGGAGAAAAGCCCGATACATATTCTTCAGTCAATCCAAAGTGCCCTATATACCCTAAGCCTTCTCCACTGACATACTGTACCGTACAACGGTACCTGCACAACCACAATCATCATATCGCCATCATCGAACCTCAGACCCCCCTCACAGGAGTCTGGTGCGACCATCCTGAACACAAGCGCGGCGCGGTGATGTCAACACACGACATCGCGGGCATGTGCGCAAGCTCCAAGAGCACCGTTCATTCTCCGCGCACAAACCGCATAGAGAGCCGTGCATCCAAGCTACGCGAATGAGAACGCGCGCTATAGTTCGACCAATGACAGATGGATCGGGGCAAAGGCACCCCGTTCCCCGCTTTCAAGCCCACCATCTGTTGGTGTTGTGCGACTTCAAATCAGCTCTTCTTTGGGTTCGCAGTACGCCGCAGTTTATTACAGGTTGTTTGGGGGTATTGGATGTGGGCGGTTTTCGGGGTGTGACTGCATTTAGGTATGAGAGGCTGCGGGTTGGAGTGGGAAAGAGGGGTCAAGGGTTGTGCGACTACACTGCATACATGTAACCATAGATAACACGCGCGTGTTATGGTGACTTTAACAGCTCTATATATATTACGTGTATGTAATGCTAACATCATTATAAGGACAGGTACTATAGTATATTGCCAAAAAGCTACTGCGAAGGCTTGACGAGAAACGCTGCTTTGCTATCTACAGCTCCCACCCACAGCAACCATGGATAGTATATATATTTAACAACGAATAACGTCCCTAAGAGAAAGATACACAACAATGAAAGAACACGAAGAGACAAAAAAGGACACTTCCTAAAACTTTAGAATAGAACGCTATCTGCGTGTGTTTTCTCCACGGCTTCCCTTCCCTACCAAGACGAAACAAAACAAAACAAAACAATGAGGTAACTCAATAGTCGAAGGTGCTTCAAATGTGTGACGTCACGGCTCGAACTTCCAATGGTCGAGACTCGAGGGTCGAGGTTCGCGGTTCGAGGTTGGGGATACGACCAACCTACCTATATAATACCACGCCTGGTACGCGGACCAGAATACATGTACGGAATACATCTTCTTCGTCTTATCCCGTCTCGGCATCGCTTTCCTTCACTGTGGCGGAAACCTGCGCTCTCGAATCAAAAAAGTTCTTGGTGCTGGTACTGGTATCTCATACCTCTGGTTGATTGCTTGGTTGCTATATACATTGGGAACAGTAAGTCGAAGGGAGGGCGCGGGACCGTAGGACCGATCTCTCTCTACCGGAGAGAAGAGGAGAGGAGAGAAGAGCTAGGTCTCATCCACCAAGGAAGAAATAGAGAATGCACACGATCCCGGTTTTGTTGAGAAAGAGGACAAGACAGTGATCATTCTCATTCAATTACTCTAACGAAAACACAAGAAGCCAGCAGCAGACCAATCACACCGATATTCAGCGTGTTCCGCATATCCATGCGCGAACACCAAAGATCGTATCTCTCTCTACATTCTGCTCCCACGTCCTAATCCCGCTCAAACGCATACCCAGTCCCGTCACAGCACAAGCTTGAACGTCGCCACCTCGAAAGCCCTAACGTCGATCCAAACCCCCCTCCTCCCACCCCCGCCCTCAACCTCACACATCTGCTCCTTCAAATCCACCTCCTCATCCTCCAACGCATTCACCTTAACCACATTCCGAACCTTCAAATCGCCCCAGGAAAGCACGGCCCTGCTCTTCCCGCCGAGAGCGTCGTAGATGCGCAGGATGATCGAGTGGCCCGGCTTTGGTGGCAGGATACCGGTGGAGACGTCTTCGTCGTCTTCGCCACGTTTGATAGTGTCGAGGACGAGGTTGGGTGCGCCTTGGATGCGGAAACTATTCAGCAGAGAGGGGTGGGTGGATGTTGGGGTTATGGTCTTCTTGTGCCCGACGACGCGGAGCGGGTTGTTGAACTCGAAAGCTTTGCGGATGGTATGCTGGTCCAGGGGGCCGCTGTGGGGGAAGATGGCGTAGCGCGTACGGTGACGGCCCATGTCGGCGTGTGCATCTGGAGCTTTCGGCGCACGCAGCAACGATAGGCGCATCACGTTTCCTGCGACTGCGAAGCCGTACTTTGAGTCGTTGAGGATGGAGACTCCATACGTGGCTTCTGAAAGATCGGCCCATTTGTGGCAGCACACTTCGAACTTGGCCATATCCCAGTTGGTATTGTAGTGTGTAGGACGGCGGACGATGCCGTATTGCGTCTCGTAACTCGCTTCTGTGTTGACGATGTCGAAGACGAACTCGGTCTTTAAGAACTTCATGGTTTCTTGCCATTCGATTTCGGCGTCGATTTCAACGCTCGTAGGTGCATCCTGATAACCGGCTGGTAGCGATATTGTGGTCTTGATCCAGGACTTATCGGAGATCTTTGTCTCGACTTCTAATGAGACACGATGGGGACTGTTTTCGGAGATGACAACTTTGGAAGGCTTTAGCTCCTCTCGTGAGCGGAGGTGGTAGACTTCGACGTCCCAAGCCTGCCAGTAGAGCGGCTTGTCGTCATAGAGCACGAGCTGGGCGGCTTTTGCACCCTTGGGAACAAGTTCACGCGAGGCGTGTCTGTCGTATAACGATGTGATAACACCTTCCGAGACTTTGACTATGTACTGAGAGTTGCGGAGCTCAAAGACATTGGGTTCAGTTTCCTTTATCGAGGCGGTGGTGGCGGAGTAGGGTGAGGCGAGGGGGCGAATGTCTATCGCACTGAAACCGTCGCCATGGGCGAGGCCATAAGAGGGGAGACTGGCGATGGACGGAAGTTTGACGAGCTCGGTGCGTGACCATGGCAGTGTGTTGAGCGCAGATAGCTTGCTATCTGCTTTGATATCTTCGTCAAAGCCTAGTTCAGCAAGAGCGTCGGATAGAAGCTTCTCGCCTGTCTTGAACACCTTTTCGTAGATCTAGAGAAAATTAGTTGGTGTCGCAAGAGCGCAATGTGTTGAACGTACCTCATCAGAGTCATCGTAGCACATCTCAATCGAGCTACCTGGAAGGCAGTCGTGGAACTGGCAGAGTAGGACATTCTCCCACATATCGTCGATCTCCTTCTTAGGATACTTGTAGGAGCTCTTCTTGCCAAAACCGTTCTTGATGGTCGCTAGTGTAGCAAGGTACTCAAGATCTCGCAGCAGAATTTCAGACTTTCTGTTATTGCGCTTGTTGTTCGCCTGAGTCGTATAGGTTCCGCGATGAAGCTCGAAATAAAGTTCGCCGTACCATGTAACAAGCTCTGTGCCTTGTTCAACCTTCTTCTCTAGCTTATCGAAGAAGTCGTCTGCAGAATCGCCGAGCTTGATGCGTGGAAGAAGTCCGGTCTTGTCCGCTATTCCGCGGCAGCGCCTGAGCTTTTCGAGATGCTGCCATGTCGGACCGCCGCCACCGTCACCCTTGCCGAAAACAAGAAGCGACGTCTTGTCCTGGTCGAGCGACTTGTGCTGCGTGATGCTCCTCTTCACGTCGCCAAAATTCGCTTCGGCGGTATAAGTCTCGGAGGGTGGCATGTGACAGATGACCTGGCTGTTGTCCAGAGCCACCCAATTGAAGGTGGTGTGTGGGAAGTTGTTGATGTTGTTCCAGCTGAGCTTCTGGGTGAGGAAGCGCTTCATACCGGAGATACGACATATCTGCGGGAGCTGAGTAGAGTACCCGAAGGTGTCCGGGAGCCAAAAGGTGCGGCATCGTTGGCCAAAACGGCTCTCGAAGTACCGCTGTCCGTAGAGAAACTGTCTGATCAGAGACTCACCGCCGGGAAGATTGGTGTCGTGTTCCACCCAGCTGCCGCCAATGGGTTGGAATGTGCCTTCCTTGACCTTCTTCTTAACGCGGTCAAAGGTGGATGGGTAGTACTGCTCCAGCCACTTGTACTGTTGGGCCTGGGAGCAGCAGAAGCGGAGCTCAGGGTAGCGGTCGATGAGGTCGCATTGGTTGGACCACGAGCGCGCCACCTTTCGTTTTGTCTCGGCGAACGGCCACAGCCAGCAAGTGTCAATGTGGCAGTAGCCAATACCGCTCACGATGGCATCCTTGTCGCTCTCGTACACTTTGTGAGAGTCGACGTCGCCTAAGTATTCGCGTGCGATCTTACGGCCTTCAAGGATGCTCTTTTGGCTCCCACCACCGGCGATGAAAGCGTCCATGATGCGGTTTGCAATCTGCTGGGCTTCATGCTGTTCCCACGAGTCGCCTGGAAACTCGCGCGCGGCATCGCCTATCTCCCAAAAGTCAAAGTAGAGTGCCCTCGCCTCTAGATTGACAGCCACTATGTCCGCCGTGTTCAATTGGAAGTAGCGGTTCGGGCTCGGCGGTTGGATCGAGTCACCGCCTGGAGCGTTGCCGAACATGCCATTGCACGCCATCTCCACGTAGAATAAGTGTTCCTTGCCATCGCGGAACTCCTTGGGCAGTATCCATTCTGTGCGCTCGCCGCCGCCTGTGAGACCATGGACAACGTCACCGTCCTTGGTCCAGATCATGCCTTCGTTGTTGGCATCCCAGACGAACTCCAGGTGCTCCTTGTCCCGCAGCTCTTTTGGCACTGTCAGCTGCACCTTGAACCAATGCGTCGACCAACTCGGGCCAAACGACTCGCCGACGTGGGTTGGTTTGAACTCGTGACTGGTGGCATCTTTGAAGGAGGGACGCGAGAGGTCGGGCGGAGAGTAGACGGACAGCTTGACCCAGTCGGAGCCGGATGCGCGGCCTTCTTCAAGTTTGCTGTTCTATCATGAGTCTTGGAGCTTCGATTTCATTTTCATTCATGCTGGGAATGCATACGCCAATAGGCCCTGCTCACGGTACTGGCCGCCATCGGTGAACTGCCTCAGACGGTCTCTGTATATGCCGTCGATCTGCTTGCCCACAGGCCCGGCTGCGAGCTTTGGATAATTGGTGGAGACGGGCATGATGCGGTTCCGATTCGTGTCGCCGCCCATGGTGTCGATGTTGTAGTAGAATGGGGTGGATTCGAGCTTATAAGTGCTGGAACCCGTTGCAGCTGTCGTACCTGCATGAGCTCGCTCACTGTGGAGCTTTCCCCGCAAGTACCCGCCTGACCCGTTGCTGGCCCGAGCTCTCCGCCATCTGATCTGCATCCACACCACCACCGTCTTTCAACACTATCACCCGCCTGTCGCCGTTACACGATACGGCACGTTTCCTGATCACTGAGAGGGGCCGCGCGCTGCTTTTTGCAGGATGGTGTGCTGCTCGTTTCGTCATCGTCCCGCTTACGCTTCTTGGTCCCTGGTGTTGGCTGGAGAAGGCGAGGATCGATAGGTGAGTATGATTGCAGAGTGCTGCTCGACGCTTCTTGGGGCTGCTGCTCGAGGAGAAGCGGGTCGATGAGAGACGTGGGGATCGAAGGGAGGCTCGGCATTACGTTACGCGGATCAAGACCTGGAATCTGCACACGACCTTGCGTGGCTTCATCAAACTGCCGCTTCTCCTGCTCCTGCACATACTCCTTGGTACGATACATCTGGCCAACGTCAAGATCGATCTGGCAGACTCCCTTGTAATACGGCATTTGTGCCGGCGTGTCGTCTTCATCTTCCAACTTGCGCTTCTTCGAGCCAGCCAAGCTCCCCTCCTGCGCCTTCTTCACCTCCCTCCTCTGCCAGTCCAACATGCGAAAGGTGAGCTCCAGGTCCTTCTTCCTCTCGTTGTTCTGCCTGCGCCCTTCCTCTTGTCGCTGTTTCTGCCATTGGGCTTTCGCCATCGCCCCTTTCTTCCGCAGCTCTTGCCGCCTCTCGAATTCACGCACCCTCACGTTCCACACTCCCTCTGAATGTGTCAGCTTCTCGCTGAACTTGTACTCCAAGCAAGCAGTCCGAAGGTCCCCACGGTCGATTCTGTCCTCGGCCTTCCGTATGACGCGCGCCGCGCCAATGTTGCGCCGTACGAGGGCTGCCCTCAGGTGTGGCTCTTTGAACTTGTCTATCGGAAGTTTCGTCTCCGAGAAGGCAGGGGAACAGGTGCCCGTCTTGGCCTTTGGCCTAGGTGAGCTGTTGCCGGGCGCCTGGCCGGTTTCTGGGGTGACGGTGGTGTCGACCGCGTCGACGACTTGGGAGTTGCGAAGACGCGAACAGGCCAAGTTCTTCACGCGCTGCTTCATGCGCTCTTCGCGGGACATGGTGTGGAGTCCGTACTTGACGAGCTCCGAAGGCTTCAAGACACGTCGCAGCTCAGACTTGACCGGGAACTCTGCTAAGCGTTGGATGACTTCAAAAGAAGATGGCTCCTGATTTTTCATCTTGGCCAGCGCGGCGAGGTCGAAGCGCCGAGGGACGAAAGCGGGCATGATGGCTAGTTGTATGGGTTAAGAAGACGGGGGTAGGTGAATACGTCGAATGAGTTTCGATCGCTGAAAACCGCGAGATGGGCAAAGGTAGTGGGAATATCGTGTCGTGAACGGGTGTTGAATTTGATGACGATGAGCAGCTGTGTGGGGAAGTGTCCGTCGCTAGGGTTCTCGAAAATCGACCTCAGTCACCGTTTGCCGGTGACGTCGATTGCAAAGAGTCCGTGCTGCGTGTCTGCCTTGTTGGCTCGCAGACAATAGGAGCAGTTATTCGTGGTGAGCGCGAAATCTGCAGTGGACTTGTTCTCGATGTGATCGCGTTGAAGATATCACGGCTCTGCGGTGGTGCTTCGTTTGCGGATCTAGACTGTTTCTGCCTGCTACGGGTGGGTCTATCCAGAACATCATTTTCTTCCTGTCGTTTCCTGACATGTCAAGACGCGCATTCAATCTCCCTGGGGCGTCTATATTCCCTCTTTCCCTCTATACAAGGGCTTCTCTCTAACATGCTCTCTATGTTGGCGAGGACTACAAAGCCATTCCGTACACACACAATACCCTAGCGAGCCTAAAGGCCTATCATATATGACAGCGTTCTCTTGTGCCAGATGTTTCCTCGCTACGGACACGCTCATTATCGTACGACACATTATAAAAAACATACAAACTTACCTTGCACAATGCTGCTTGCTATACACCACCAACACACCCACAAATCCCTAGAAACTACCCTCTATCCCAAACTTCCACCACATACTCCCATAATGCCCCAACACGTTCCACAAAAACCCCGTCAACAATGGCTCCCTACACTCAAACCTTCCACAGCCTCGCCAAAGACGCCCGATCAGTCGTCGTCAACATCTTTACACAGGTCCTCCCACTTCAACCCCCTAACCCTCCAACCAGATCGTGATCACAACCCTAATCCAACCCAATCTCTTCTCTACCCGCTTCCCTAACATCCTCACCCCCGTACACGAAAAAATACATCTCGCGCTCCAACTCGCCACCCTCTTCCTCACCGACGACCGCCTCCTCAACTACTTCTACGTCCACACAATCAAACATTCTGCACCTCCACCACACTCCCTCCGACCTTTCGCTCCCCTACCTCGCTCCGAACCCCGCGTACACGGGATGGGAGAAACCGGGTCGGTCGTGTCGAGCAGTGCGGAGGCTATGGCTTGACAAGTTACACCAGTTAGGTTCCGTGGTGAAGTTTTGCATGTACGATGGGGATGAGAAGTTAGAAGTGTCTGCCTTGACGTACGGCTTCGCGAGCGACTTGGATGAGCGACGGGATGCGGTGGGGTTGCTTCGGAATCATGTCTACGTAGATGGTATAGACGGTGGGGTTATTCCTCCCGTACGCTAATACCTGCTAGTAATAATGAGACTTAAACTTCAACTTATTACATAGAGTTCTTTAACGCAAGTTTCCCCCCTCGCAACAACCGCCGTGTATGAAATCGCCCACGCTATCAAAGACTTCTCCTCATTCCACACATACAACCCGAGACACATTGTCCAGTCGAATCATATAGTTACTGGGCCGAGCTACAGCACCAAGTACCCAATCCCCCTGAAGTAGGACTCTTATAGGAGCGACCCGTGTTTGGCGCGCGTGAAGCCCCACGGCCTCTAGCGCCGATAGCGTCGCGGACTTCGGGAATGGATTGCACGTTATACGCTGGACCTGGATTGTTGCCGTTTGGTATGCTTGCGTCGTGTGGTTGGGAGGATGATAGGGTTTCCGATGGGGTGGGGAGAGGGGGATATGTGATGCCGGTTGTGGTGCTTCATGGACGGGAGAAATGGGTGGGTGGTTTACGAGGGAGCATTTAATTGGGATGAGGGGAGGTCGAGGGAGGAGGTGAGAAGGGGTGGGGATGAGAGAGCAGGTTTAGTTAAGGTATATCAGATGTTGCTGATTTAGGGGGGGTAGGAAGGTAGATGTGAAGGTTGTAAGGGTTAAGGCTGAAGGTGGGGTGTGAAAGTTAAGGTAGATGATAGATTGGCTGTAAGGGAGTAGACTAGCTAGGATATCTTCCTGTACTTGACGTTTTTAGCTTATTCTGTGCATCTATGTGCTAATCGTCCTATAAAATTTTCCTTTTATAGGTCTAATAAGGTATTTTGAAAGTGTGCATGTAAGTGTAGCTTGCCGATTTCGCATTAAAAGACATGGTATTAAGTTTAACTACTGTAACGGGCTAGGCCTGGTTCCTCAGAGGCTACTCTTCGGACTCTAAGCTCTCCGAGTTCTCCCTGTATATAGTTAGCCTTCAGGAGAACCCTTCCTCCTTAACGAATCCATCCGTATTCTACTCAGCATCTCCGGCTCCTTGAGCGCAGCTCCTTACAACTACTAGTGTTTAATAAGCAATGCAAGCTATACTTTATAACTATTTTCAACACTAGCTTCGTGGGCTGCGGTGTATACCTTCGGAGTTCCCTCGGAGCTAAGCGATTTGTAATCGGAGTTCATTCGGAGGGCGTAACACGATTGTCAGGACCTAGCTCTACGCCACTAGGCCATGCTAACCAAAAAGGTGCGAATAATCTAGAACAGATTATCATGGCGTAGAATAGTATATATACGTATCCCGCAGATACGTACCCCGCAGATACGATCAGTCAGCGCGCTAAACCCCGCGCCTGACAACGATGAGCTGGCCTAGATGAATTATTAATGTCGTTGGAACCTGAGATCATATAAAGTGTGGACGTGAACTGCATCAAATAGTTAAATCCCTCTGAAAAACCGCACTCTCATCTCTTGCGATCCTCTTTCAACTCAAGTCATGAAAGCCCTCATCCTTGACGCTGAAGCCCGAACGGCCAACATTCAGGAGGTGCCCGCTCCTTCACCCCTTAAATCTGAAATACTCGTGCGCGTCGAAGCGATCGCTTTGAATCCCATCGACCCCCTCTACGTCAAGCACCCTCTCGCAGCCTCTGGTCGAACGACAGGCTCCGACTTCGCAGGAACGGTGTTCTCTCTAGGACCTGAGATTCCCAACACATGCAAGCTCGAAATTGGAGATCGAGTCTCAGGGTTCTTGCAGGGCGCCTGCAGTGTGAATGACCGCCCAGGTGCCTTTGCTGAGTATCTTGCCATCCCATGGGACCTGGTCTGGAAGATCCCGGAGAACGTGAAGACTGAAGAAGCTGCTGGGGTGAGCTTGGTAGCATTGACGGCTGCGCAGGGGCTGTGGTATCGGTTGGGACTGCAGGCACCATTTGCCTATGGGAAGAATGGGGACTTGGACAAGCTTCCGGATCAAAGTACTGCCAAGAAGGATGTACCAGACATCGTGAACTTCTTCATATACGGCGCATCAACAGCAGTTGGACTGTATGCCGCGCAGATGGCTCGGCTCAGCGCGAAAGCTAGTGGAAAGAAAATACGACTGTTCGGCGCGGCGAGCAAAGCGAGGTGGCAGATGTTGAAGTCGGAGCCATACGGATACGACCACCTAGTGGATTACCGTGATCAAGACTGGCCCGAGCAAGTCAGACAGCTATCAGACGGAAAGATACATTACGCGTACGATTGTGTCTCGGAGGACACGTCTGTTGAGAAAGTATGCTCGACCTTGGCGAGTGATGGACAGTATGCTGTCGTACGATCTCGGGCAGGAAAAGCTTGGAAAGCAGATCATCTTCCCATTGAGCCCATATATGGGGCTGTGTGGGAAGGTCTTGGAGAAGAGGTTCAGTACCAAGGCTTCACCGTACCAAAATCACTGGCAGCGAGAGCATTTGCAGTCGAATTCTATAGGTGGCTGGGTGGGGCAGTTGGTTCTGAATTGACCCAAGCGCCGATCAGATTGATGCCCGGCGGTCTTGAAAAGGTGGTTGAAGATGGTTTCAGGCTGCTTGGGTCTGGCAAGATGGAGGAGAGACAGCATGGGCGGTCTGAGGATTGGATGAGGCCGGTCAGTGCAGAGAAACTTGTTTACGTACTTGAATAGACGAGTCACCTGGAATGCACATTCATCACCGCGGCGATGAGCGCTTGATGATGGACGGACCCTCACTATCCGGGATGATGGAGGTGATGAGAGGAGAAGAAAGAGAGCCGAAATGTTAGGACCGGAAGCTATGATTGGTTGGCTAAGCGAACTGCATTACTCGTGTTTCGTGCCGTCTTTTCTTTTCTCCTCCCATCTTTCTTCCACATGAAGGTAACGAAGCTCTGGAGCACAAAAAGCAAATCGAATCCGGATAGCTAGTGGTTGCGATCAGAAGTCATCCGGTTCCTTTTTCAGTGCTAGTGCGGCATGCAAGGGCGCATTTATACCAGCCCCGCCTTGTGATACCATGACAGACATTCTGTTGATGGCGTACCCCCTTTTTCCTTCTCTTCTAGTTTCCAATATCTCTTTTCCAAAATCAACCATCTGCAGTGTCGGGACTTACCATCTTCGAACACACCATGCGTCCACAACTCGACAGCCGGCAGACCCAGGAATGTCCCTTTGGTGGAAGCTTTTACAGATGTGCTGCGCAGAACTATGTTGGCTGCTGTTTAGTTGAAGCCTGCACATATGGATGTCCAGTAGATGAGGAACGCCCACTAGGAAGCAGTACGTCACACTAGCATCTCAAGCTTACCTTAGTACCGTCTGCGTGAGTCGTCGTAATACTCTAGGCCTACAATTGACACAGTTGGGCCTACACATCATGAAATCATGCATGAGACGCACCAAGATGGCCGGGGCTCGACGATCGACGTTAGGTATAGGTTCTGCCAGAGCCCCATCGCGTTGTTCGATGCCATTTAAGCCCGCTTGTTCTTTCTACCATCTTCCATTCGGCAATGAATCGACCGATTAATTCGCAGGAGCTCAGTTCATTCCTCGCAATCTTTTACAGCACGTTCAACGCTCACATTAAGTACAGCTTTTTCAACATCAATACCGTCCTCCACGCTAGCAACTATCGCATCCTTTAACACTGAAGGCCAAACTGTCTACATCACAACCACCGCCGAGCCATCCACATCAACAACTGCACAACCTTCGGCAGAAGTTCCAACAGACGTATCGCCGGATATACAGCAATCGCGGTCTAATGGCACACCGGTCGGTCCAATTGTTGGAGGAGTCGTAGGCGGGGTTGTTTTTCTGGTCGCCATAGCCTTCCTCCTATTGCTCCTCCGGCGCAAGAAGCGAGCCAAGCAGCAACGACGAGCAACACTCCCACCACCCCCCTACACGGATGGCGGAGATATGTCGGAACAGCTTGGTAAGTTTGACTGACGGAAGACTCGCAGTTTCATCCGATGATTGATCGTTACACAGGTACGACGTCGACAATTCATTCCGACACAAAAGCAGCCGCGGATACGACTCCGGAATCTGTACCGCAGCTTGACGGCACTGCCGTCATACCAAGCCTCGAAGCAAACGTCGATGCTCTTGGGAACATTCCTGAACTCCCCGCCATCTCGAGGAGGAATTCCGATCCTTTTGTCACACCGGAATCTTCTGTGGAAAGTGAATCACCTCAAACTGCAGTTACTAAGCCGAAAAAACCTCGATCTGATCCAGAAAATCACGTTATGAGCTGGTCGCACTTCACTTCGATGGGCAATCGGGATCCCTCGTCTCGACGTTCGCAACCGCATATAGCGCCAGAATCCTCGACGACTGTGTGGGAGAATATGAATCCGACAAAATCGAATTAGAAATTACAACCTGACAAATAGTAGACAAATATCCTGCTAGCAAGCGTTGATTGTGTTCCGGTTAAATGGGGGGCCGAATGGTGGTCTCTTTGGCGTTTGTGGGGGTATGGGTACGACATATGAATCCTCGGAACTCTATACAATTAATTCCTCGAGTGTTTTGCCCGGTGTTCTTCTAGCCGTCTCGGATATGTGTCTTGGTGTTGCTCCTGGCGGAGGAGTGGATTTGTAAAAACGTAAAGGTGCAGTCCGAACGCATGGACATCTTTTTCGTACCTCGGGGACATTACCACGCCATATCGAAGTGGCAGTGTTCTCAACAGAAACTAAAGCTCAAAACGGGCCCGGAGCCTTGGAGCACTGTTTATCACGTGGTATTTCTTGGCGGGCGCTTCAATGAGCATGTGCCACGATCGCGATGTGCCGATCAGATTCTTCGGAACGCCTCTGCTCGGCCTGACTATTACCTCACCTACCTTGTTGCAGTTCAAGTCATACCCTTTCAGAGCCCCTCACGTTCTCAATATTCCTCTGCTAGTTTTCGAAAACACAGGCAGCTGCGAACCCCGCTGACGTCACATCTGGCCCCTCGGTTGAACTCTTGAGAGGCAGCAACCAAACGCAACAAATCCTCTCAAAACTTCACACAGCATAGCTCACCGGTCGAAGATATGTCTGAGCAAGCTACGGCAGCGGCGCCGGAGCCCGTTTCGATGCCACGGTATTTTCGAAACGACGCCGCACTCTCACGAAGGGATCCCCATAAACAACTCCTAGCCTCTCTCAATCGCCTGATTACCGACCATCCCCCTCACAAGATTCCACCTGGTGGTGGTCTTTATTACGGGCCGATTTCTGTTGCCTATCTTTTCTATGCGCTCCACAACATATACCCCGATCTGTTGCTGGACGAGTTCCCCATGAACACGTGGTCTGCGGCGTACCTCGAGCAGGCACAAGCCAATATCAAGCAGTACAAAGGTCCCTCTCCGAACAAATGCGGTGTGAGCGACGATATCATGGCGCTGCTCGCTCTGTACGCCGTGACAGCTAAAGACCCGGATACTGTCAAGGAGCTCTGCGATTTTGCCGCCGTGACCATCGACCCTGAGGCTTCCAATGAATGGCTCTATGGCCGTGCGGGCTTCTTGTATCTCTTACGCTTCGTCCGTGGAGCTTTCACCGACAACAAGGAGGTCACGGAGCTAATTGAGGACACCACTGATGAAGTCATTGAGAACATCATGGAGAGTTCCCGGCCATGGAAGTGGAAGGGCAAGGCCTACGTTGGCGCTGTCCATGGCGCGATCGGAATCATCACTCAAATCGTCCTCACAGACCCGAGTTGGGCACCAAAGCTCGAGGCTGAGCTGGGAGCACTTCTTAGCTACCAGTACGAAGGCGGTAATTTCCCATCGTCACTTCCCCCAGGACGCGATCGCTTAGTGCAATTCTGCCATGGTGCGCCAGGAGTCGTATCTTCGTTGATCTCGATAAAGGAGTACTTTCCAGGGTTGGAGAACCGCATTGTACGGGTAATTGCAAAGGGCAGAGAGTGCATATGGGAACGGGGACTTCTCACCAAAGAGCCATGCCTCTGTCACGGGATTTCTGGTAACGCTTTGGCCCTCGAAGGCGAGCAATTTGAGCACTTTATGACATACACCACCGGGCACGAGATCAAATCGATGGGAAAGGACGGTATGCTTGAAAAGTCGAACGACCCCTCGGCGCTCTGGTGTGGCGAGGCTGGCCGGGCTTGGGCTTGGGCAATCGCCGACAAAGGCTTGCCAAAGAGGTTTTTAGGCTACAATGACATCTGAGGTGGATGAGCAGGTGTAACGTCAGGCTTTTCTGTGCACCCGATGAAGACACGATGTTACGATTCACGGCCGCTCCCATGCATTTCATTGGGGCTTGAGGAGGACTAGAGAATACTAAAAGATCCATTATGGAAGGTCTTCTACTTGTGGGTGCCCTCGATTTAGTTTTCCACGCGCAGACCAAGGACACCAATACCCATTTTCAAATCCTCTTGTTTGATTGGTGCGATGAATCTTGTCGAGATCAAATCATTCTCTACACTAACTCGGCTAATGTCTGCTATGCGTATACGCTATTGCTCCCAAATCGCTTTGTCCATCCCGCCTTTGCCTGATCACTGTTACTCCCAGTATGCAGGCACGCGCTTCCTTCCACGGCTCCATTGCTCGCACAATACCGGTGGACCCGCTATTGGCAAACACAACTGCACGATTTTTGTAACGCTGCTTTCACATGTGTAGCATCGATCGCTCATCAACTCCATCCACATACGTATCCATTGACGGGTAATCTGTTAAAACCCCTCAGAATCCTTCATCTAGTTGTCATCCCGACCCTAACGAATGCGCAGTTTGAGCTGATAAGTTGCGCGGTAGCCATCGCAGAGCAAGTCATGGAGAAGGGGTTTCAGTAGCCAGTATTTTTGTCTTGTCCGATATGGCAGGGATGGCAAGCTATGATGGGAAGGCACAACATCACAACACCCTCAACGCCAAATGCATATCAGCCACGCAAAGCCCCTTCTCTCGCTGGCATAGGCGGTGAAGCCATTGTATATCTTTTCTACGTCGATCAAGTACGCCACATCATTCTCTGTCTTTCTTGCATTTCCATCGACCACCGCTAATGTGATACTGCCTGGTCGAGAGCGCGCCTTATCCTATTTTCCCAATTCCACCCGAGTTGCCGTCATATATTAGTGTAAGCGTTGTCTACCCAGCGGCGCTCGTCCGACGATCGATCGTTTCCTCGATTGCCGCCTACTCGGTGTCTACCTCCGGCTCTGCGGGTATATAATCTCAGACTGAATGGGCCTTCCTTTGGTTCATCCGAAAGCTTCTCAATCTTGAGCCACGCAGTAGCTATGCGCCTGACCGGTCTCCCCATCACCCTCACTCTCGCCACTTGTGCCCTATGTACGCCCACTGGCCTTGGCGTGCCCTGGGCGGACGTCAGCGAGGGAAGGCATCTGACAACAGGGATCATGACGAGGGCTAGTGGTGGTAGGTGACCTTGGATCCAGGGCTTTTGCCAGACTGATGTGTATCAGGGCATCCGTACATTCGAAGGGAGATCCGTGATCTTAAGGACCACCATCCTGAGACATGGAGTTTGTTCCTCCTCGGTTTTCGTGCTTTTCAGCAGATGGATCAGAATGACCCACTCTCGTACTATCAAATCACAGGTAGGCGGTTTCGGAATATATGCCAGATGTAAACTGACCCAAGGCGGAGGTATTCATGGGCGGCCGTGGCGGCCATGGCAGGTAAGAAGAGATTTACTAACACCCCTTCGGATGAGGAACGTTGACTTTATACTTAGAATGCCAATGGCGTGGACAATCCCGGAGGCAATAGCTACTGCCCACACAACAATATGATGTTTGTCCCTTGGCACCGACCATATGTCGCGCTCTTCGAGGTAAGCTAGTTCACTTGTGGTGCGACTTCTATGACTACATGGAGACAGATGCTAATAGAAGGTCAGCAAGAGTTGCACAAACACGTCCGACGTGTTGCAGAACAAGCTACCACCGACCAATGGCGCTGGATCATGGTGGCAGATGCCTTTCGACTTCCGTACTGGGATTGGGCTCTTGGACTGCACGGCGGCGAGTTTCCGGAGTTCTTCACCACCCCTACCATTACGGTGGATGGACCCCAGGGCCAACAGACCATCCTCAACCCACTATACCAATATGATTTTCATCCTGTGAGCGAAAAGGATTTTGATGGTGATGTACGACCACTATAGCGAATTGTCGAGCGCACTACTAATTGATTGCAGTGGGCCCATATAAATATGACTGTCCGCTGTCCAACATCACATAATCCCGACATGCAGTCACAGAATCAGCTTATTGTTCAAGCTATTTTTGACCAACGCCGCAATTGGCACGATAACCTTGCGAATTATTTCAGCACTTCGGTGGATTTCAACGACTTTGTGACGAATCTGCAAGGCCTACACGGTAATCTGCATAACGTAATAGGCGGCTCAACGCCAGGAGTGGGACATATGCTCTTATTTGATTACTCGGCATTTGTGAGTAACCGTCAGCATACAAGGCTGCACGGAATGTGTGACTCTGGTGCTTTGAACTTCCTCATCCCAGACGAGGTGCACTGTTATGCCCTTGGATAAGCTTTGCTGACTTTTACCTACTACTTAGGACCCGGTGTTTATGTTTGTACATGCGTGAGTGGCGAATAAAAGGACTTATCCTTGCATGTAACACTAACTTCTTTCAGCAATGTCGATCGTCTCGCAACCCTATACCAAGCCGTTCATCCAGAATCGTGGATGGCGCCCGCGTCGTCAATGGACTCTGGAAATTTCTGGATTCCGAACCACGTCACTCTGGATGCGGACATGCAGATGCAGCCATTTTGGAGAGACAAGAGTTCATTCTACACTCCGAACGAGATCCGCGAAACGTCCGTCTTCGGCTACGTATACCCCGAGACTCAGCGGTGGAACTATGCGTCGGAGCAAGAGTGGCGTACCGCTGTCAACGCGTCCATTGCGCTTCAATACAGCACCAGTGCGCGGTCGGTCCTGACATCGGGGTGCCAAACGAGCGGCCAGAGCCTCACGCACTTGCTAAAGGACGATACATTCACCGAGTGGACAACCAAGGTCAAAGCTTCCAGCTTAGACATGCCACCGAGATTCCATGTAACATTTTCTTTAGTCGGTACTTTTTCATCGGACAAGAGCACGGAGGTGGGAATATGGGTCCAACAGATGATAACTAAATATGAAAAAAATGCCTGGAAAGCTCGTCAAATGGAGCAAAAAGCGAAAAGATATAACTCGCTTGAGAAGAACTTGGAAGGTACGATCAGCTTGACAGCGAGTTTACTGGATCAAATCTCCGGGGGCAATTTGAAGAGCCTGGAAGCGGTTGATGTCGTGCCTTACTTGAAGGCTCACCTGACTTGGAAAACCTTCGCGGTATGTCTTGCTATGATCAGTAGTGGTTTCATGACTGATGACAAGCAGGATGCCGACGTCATTGTACAGCACCAGGAGTACGATAGCCTCGACGTCGAAGTCGTTAGCACGCAAGTTCGCATTCCAGATGATCCCAAGCAACCGCTTGAGTATAATAGCGAGACGACGTCGCATCCAGAGATCACTCAAAGAAACGCGTAGAGGAGGTCCATTGGTCTCCTCGACCATGACGGCGTGATTTAAAACCGGGAGGATTCTTTTCAATTTTTATTCCCTCCAGAAACAGTCCAGGACGTTGTCTAGCTCCTTTTCTCTTTCGTCCACGCGATTTCGAAGTATATCTATTGCGATGTGCAGCTTTCTTTCACTGATGCTTCTAGAGATCTTTCAGTTATCTATTAATGAATTTCATGAGTGCTTATAAAATATCTAATTTCACATGCCTGTACTTATCTGCATTCACCAGCGAGTAAAGCCGTAGCAATTATCGCCCAATATTCCCCTGCTGATTACAGCACTGCGGCAGGGTCTAGGTTAGGAAAATAGTAGCACTGCCCCACATCCTCGTCCCTGATTGGCTGCTTGTCCCTCGGATCTATCCGCAATCGGGTTCTAACTTCAACGTCAAACTTCGACTCACTCTCTTGACTATTAATTTTGCTCTGACCACAATTCGATTCACGATTATCCATAGATAGCTTGTAATACATTGGTTTAGACAAAACGTGCACCCAAGCCGACGACATCTCCTGCCCTCTCCGATCTTCAATGACGTCAATCCTTCATCGGCCAACAGCAATGCCCATGCCCATCCGGCCTTCTCTCCGCATTTTGACTCATCGCTGTCACCAATTTTCAGCACACTATTCGGTACGCCCGGAGCTTCTTACAGCTCCTGGAATCCTACCTATCTCTCCAAGATCGTTCTCTTCGTCCTCTTCAACCCCCTCTCCCCGACCCAATCTTCCTCCTTTACTCCAACAAGCTCATCCACCATCCTCATCACACCCGCACCAACCCCGCACCTTCACCACCACCCCAACCACCACCATGCCCCCAAGAAAGAACGACTGGTCCGCCACCCAATATCTAAAATTCCAGACCGAACGCACCCGCGCCGTCACCGACCTCCTCACCCACACAATCCCCCACATCCCCTCCCCCAACCCCCGAATCTTCGACCTCGGCTGCGGCCCCGGAAACAGTACGCAAGCGCTCCTCACCGCCTTCCCCGCCGCCGAAATCTCAGCCCTGGATTCCAGCCCCGACATGCTGGCGAAGGCGTCTTCCATGCTCCCCAAAGTCGACTTCGTCGAGGGCGACCTAGCGACTTTCGAACCCGGTGAAGATGCGCATTTACTGTTCAGCAACGCTGTGTTCCACTGGCTGCGACAGGATACGCGGATCCCGACGTTGGTCCGCTTATTCCGGGGTTTGAAGAGCGGGGGCGTGGTAGCGATACAAGTCCCCGATAACTACAACGAGGCCTCGCACCGCTTGATGCGCGACACAGCCCTCATGGCCGCGCAGCCTTGGAGCAAGTACTTCAGTGATACGCGGATCGGCGACCTGGGCGATAAACGGAGGCCGGATCTGGATTTTATAGAGGCGCCTGAGACGTTTTACAATGCGCTTATCCCGTATGCGGAGGGTGTGGATATTTGGCGCACGGAGTATCGGCATGTGCTTAAGGATGCGGGGGCGATTGTGGAGTGGGTTACGGGGACGGGGTTGCAGCCCTTTTTGCAGAGGATGGGGGAGGATGAGGAGGCGAGGAGGGCGTTTTTGAGGATGTATGAGGAGGGGTTGAGGGAGGCGTATGGGGCGTTGAAGGATGGGAGGGTGTTGTTGGGGTATCCAAGGTTGTTTGTTGTCGCGGTTAGGAAGTGAATGTGCTAAAAACCTGGTTGCGGAGGGGGCATGTTTATAGGGGAGATGTCTGCGCTTAATCTGACATTATAACCTTACCATTCTACGCTCAGTTTCTTCTTATTGTTTGATTTGCTTTCCATTATACGAATTGTCACAACTTTCGCCTACTTCAAAATCACCAACATCAGACAATTTCTAATTTTCTAATTTCCTAATTTCAAAAATAACCGCCCCCGTCATAAGCACAAATCGAACCCCAACAAAAAAAAAAAGGTACCAAAAATATACGTTCCCATGGTCTTCTTCCTAGCTTCTTTGCGTCAGGATAACGATCACGTTCACCGCTCCTCGCCCTAGGTCCCTGCTACCATTGCGTATAAGGCGTGCGCTGGTCCTCGCCGTAGCAGATTAAAAGTTTCTCGTTGTATTTAATATATATACTACCTTAAAGTCATGTTTACCCCTCACTAGATAATATTTGTGGCGTGGTGATTTCGATACTCAGCCCCGCCTCGTTTGCTCTCCACACTACTGATGACGACACATATTTCGCTTGTAGTCTTGATCACGTCTTACAAATACTGCTCCCGTCACTTCATGCCCATAGTCCCCCATTCCCCCGCCCCCCGCCGCAGATACCTCAAACTTGTGGGCACCAGGCGCGATGTCTCGTACAGTACCAGCATGCGCTCGTCCTGCATCCAGGGTCTTCACACACATTGACCTGAAGGTGAAAACAGCAAGTTAGCCTTCTCCTTGATAACATTGGCCTCGGCATTGCTCACCCATCGATCCTCACGGTCGCAGAAGTCACACGCGGTGTTCCAGCCGTTGCTCCTGTAATAGCGATGGAAATCGTGTGTATGGCCATTGGCACGGCGCTCTCGTTGACGCTCGCGGCGGCGTTGATTGCGTTGGTGATTGCGACCAGGTGCTGGAGCCTTTGGTTATGAAGTTAGCAAATTTCTATCGGAAGGACAGGAATATATGGTGGTAGCCTCGTAGCAACTTGACTACTTCGATCATGGAAAGTGCTGCCAAACTTTTGATGCATGACCGTACGCTCAGTCGTGGAAAGGGGTGCTTCAGAGTATACGTACAGCTTCAGCTGGTGGCCCAGCCGCTGGCTGAGCTGGTGCTGGCGCTGGTGCCGGTGCCGGTGCCGCTCCACGAGGCGGATCATCCATAATGTTCCGCTCGTCCCAAATCGGACACTCGCAAGTCCTCCATTTGGCTGTGCAAATGTAGCAAAACTCATGTCGACAGCGACACGTAATGTGATTGCAGCCGAGTTCGAGTTCGACCATGTTTCTGCATTCCGGGCAAGTTTTCCATCTCTTACTCTCCGCTACACCCATGAGCTCTTTCACGGCCTGGTCTTCGGGACAGAGACCGTCATGTTGTTTACCCTTGCACGTCGTACAAGTTGTTGAAGAACATACAGAGCAGGTGGCGATACCTGCAGCGATGTTTTGAGGTTTGACCCATTTGGAGCATTCGGGGTTGCTGCAGTAGGTACGGTCTGGTGTATCGAGCTCCTCCCTTCTTTCCACAAATCGTTCCACGAGCTCGTTTGGTAAGAAAGGCAAACAATTGAAAAGTGGTATGATCCTAGTACAGCACCGTGGCGGGAATGAGGACGGGTCTGTGATCGAAGAGTCGAAGTGCCCAGCCAAGCAGTCCCGACAATAGGCATGGTTTGTGAGTTCCTCTGGCCTTTTGCAGGGCAATTCAAGGGTGTCGAAGCCTGGATGCGGCTCTGCAAGTTTGGATAGTCAGCAGGATTCGGCGTTAAAAGTCTAGCCACGCTTTCCAAGGTTTGAGCCCATGAAAAGACATCCCAGCACCTCTGCTTTCAGTACTGTACAGTCTCGTGCAATGTTTCGGTATGGTACGCATGGTGGCAGAGTCAACATACCTAAACAACCAGAGCACATCACATGATTCGATATCCCAGCTTTTCCTTTCGCTCTCTTCGACCGATCATCGTCCCGCAAATCCGATCCGTCATCTTCAGCACGTCGTTTGCCGATGACCGGCACCGCGGTCTGCGTGCCACCAAGGTCGACGGAACCGCCTAGCTCTTCCTCGTTGAAATCATCACTCACGGACGAGCCAGCT
Organism: Byssothecium circinans; assembly: GCA_010015675.1. Classification (NCBI taxonomy): domain Eukaryota; kingdom Fungi; phylum Ascomycota; class Dothideomycetes; order Pleosporales; family Massarinaceae; genus Byssothecium; species Byssothecium circinans. Next base: position 576,766 of record ML976985.1, read on the forward strand.
CTCGCAGCCCGCCTTCTTGGTAATGGCCTACCTGCCAGTTGGCAAGCTAATTCATGATCCCCTATCAAGACGCTTAGCTTCCGATTTCAAACTACGGGACCTGAATAACTCACCTTCAGCCTGTCTCTCCTCCTCAAATAACCGTTTGTTCTCTTGCCTCGCCAAATAATCGGCCTTGAGCAGTGCCAATGCCGCACATCGTCCCTCGACTTCCCTCAACTTGGTCACCAATTCAGTACGCAGTTCGAGGAACGCCGACGTCTCATTCTTTGTCGTACGGTCCGGTTCAGCAGGTAGCGCCTTCAGATAAGTATCGATGTCAGCGAGCTAAAGTTTCAAAGCTAGCTGAGCGCTGTTCGGATCCATTGTTGTTTGCGGGTGCAAGTGACACCCGTGCTAGCGTTCGGGTGTGGTTCACAGATGTCTGTTAAGAGCCTGGCCGGGCTTTACCGAGGGAATTCGTTCGCGCACAAGGTGTCGGTGACAACGCCAACTCAATGTGAGGAGATGCAACGCCGTGAGCACATCTGATGCACGCGATGGTGCAAAGTAAGGGAAACAGGAAGATGATGATGATCAAATGAGACAAGCCGGAACGGAAAGGGGATTTCGCCGAAACCGGTAGCGCTTGCTATCTAGCCTATATCAGATAGTCAAGAGCAAACCACGCCCAGGCACCCGCGATACAGATCGTTAGTTTCAGAAGGCACGAAGGAACCTATTATTGATAGCGATGTGAAGTTATACTCACTTAATAGGCTATGCTGGGATGGCTTATACCGGATTGATCCACAACGTAAGAGAAACGCGCACCAATACAGTCAATCCCTCACTAATAGTTCACAGGCTTGTAATAAAGGTCAATCAATGCGAAATAGACACGGCATGTGGAAGGATGGCATGAACGGTGAAGAGAAAAGCCCTATAGTATGGACATTTGGAATCCCACCCTTCCCTTCCCTATCTCCCACCCATTACTTCCAACAAGTACACTGTCCATCCATCCAGACATGAGATTCCAACCAACAGCAACCAAACAAGCGACGAGCCTGAGGCCTAAACGCATATCAAAAAACCAACCCCTGTTCAACACACACAACCCTCTGTCTTTGCTCATCGATTGGCCAAGCTGCTTTGCATCTCCAACTCCCAAAGTGAACGCACTCGCAAGTCACTTCACCGTGCATGCAACGCCACCAATTCAAAAAACCCAAAACCAATGCACATGTGCCAAAGGGGACAAATCGCATTTCACGCAGACAACGTGGGACTTACTTTAGAATCCCAGAACGCCGTTTCCAAATGCCGCATATAGGTAGGTGTGGTCGTCTGACTATGAACCGTCAGGTGGTAGTACAATCCCTCTGCACTCGAAAGCCCCCAAACAAGTTCGTGAATCCGTGTTGCCATGAATGATGATGCAAGATCATGAGAAGTGAAACCCAAATTTCTTTACGCTTTAGAAAAGAAGAAGTAGTTGCGCTCGCTCGCTTGGTATCGTCTTTGCGATGTTGCTGAAATGAACAAGAAGACCAAAGGCCGCGACTCCAGTGTGGATAATACGTGCCTGTGACAGTGCATCAACCTGCGCCAGCTGTGCCAAGCTGTGTCGACTTGGCATATGCGGGCGATCGATAGCTGTGCCGGTGAGGTGATCCGGTACGATGGCTCTCTGCGGACCCTGGTGCGTGCTGGCTGTATGGTAGATTGGGCGTGCCAAGGTCGTATTGCTGTGGAGGCGTACTGTGATTGTTCGAAGGCGGGAAAGGGTGGCCCTGTGCTCCCTGTAGTTGGCGTACTGAAGATTCACCCGAGTAGGCCTGAGGGTTGTGGTCGGCTTGTGTGATGTGTGGAGCGTTACGTTGGTCTTTCCTGGATGAAGCACCTGGGTTGCGAGGGGAGGATGAAGGCGCAGCTGTAATCGGATTCTTCCCGCGCTGCTCCCATTGCTTCAAGATTTCCTTCGATGTTAATTCCGGAGAACTGTCGTCGTTCAAAAGTTCCACAATCTCCTCGGGCACCTACAAATTGTTAGCACGTTCAAGCAATATAGATTGGCGGACCCACTTCGCAAAACTCATCGTTGTTTTCGATGAGCTCGAAAACCACCCTCACAGCGCTTTGGTCGACGCTTTTCATTTCTTTTTCATTGTTTTCGCGCAGAATGTTGGGAGCCATGACCGTAGCAATGTTCCAAGTATCCATCTTATTACCCGTCTCTTCATCTACTGTGTGGAACGATGAGACCCAATTCAAGAAGCAAAACAGTACTTCCATTGTGTCGCGGTGGGCTTTTGGCAGCAGACAGCAGATCAGATGCAAAACTTTCTTCCGTTGTGCATCGTCCTCAAGTTCTATTTCAATTAGTAAGACGACGGATAGAAGTGAATGCTGTGTTACGTACCATTGGCAACGATGAAAAGGCGATACAGCTTGAGCGTCAGGACCGGCTCTGGCATTAGTCGAAGGAATCGCTTGAGCAGGTTGGCCAAGATGACGGGATTCTTCGAATTCAGATCCACCATTTCTACACCCTTCGCGTCGATTTCTTCTTCCAACTCTCGTAGAGCCTTCAAATTGCCATTTTTTCGGAAGACCCCCTCCACAGACATGTCCATGTTTCTCATCGCAGTCACCGAATCTTGGAGCAAAGCAGGAACCTTCAGTGTGCCAGGACCAACGCCATCAGTCGACTCGGCTCCGTACTTCTCAACAAGAAGCTCTAGCGGTTGCCGGAAAGTGGCCTTGTCAGATACTGGCTTCTCGACACCAGTACCAGGTTTCTTCTGCTTATTTTTGTCCTTCTTTCCAAAGCCAATTTTGCCCCAGAAGTTAGTCCGTTTCGTCTCGATAAGATCGAGGAGGTCGCCTTGATTGTACTGTGAGTCGTCCAGAAGAAGTCCAAGCTGGAGCACGGCGAAACCTTTGAGTTTGAAATACTCCAGTGGGGAAAGTTCGGAGAAGTAGGTGCGTGATCGCCCTTCGGGCATATGGTGAGAGTCTGAGAAATCGCGGCGATGGCCGTTTAACAGCTTGGCTTGATCTTGTCCCAACAAGGCCGTTCCTCCCGCACGGAAAGCATTCGGTCTTTGCTCACGTTGCTGCTCGAGCGCTGCCATACGGGCAATATCATCCAGAGCGAGGGAATTCACTGCGAGTGTGGTGTTATCAATATCGCCTGGATGTTCTCTTTCCTGGACGATCTGCATGCCTCCTTTCATTGACGAATTTCCTCCAGCTTCCACTGCCTCTGGACCATCTATTATCCTTGACGCGCGGGCGCGCTTCATAGTCTGGGAAAGATGTTTATCTAGTCGAGTTGACCGTAGTCGTTTGATGTCAGTCATGGATTGCTCGTAGTTGGCATTTGAGGTAGCGTGGGAATCAGCGCTCGATTGCCCGCCGAATGACTTTGAGCGAGCATCCTGTCGTAAATAGGGTGTCTGTAGGTCTGCACTGGAATCGCCTAGGCGGTGTCCTTGGGACGAATCGTATCCTGTAAGATTTGGGTCATCTGTAAAGTGTCAGCTGGAACTACGCAATCGTCGACGGCGTGGCGTAGTGCCTAGGTCTGGTGTCAAGATCGTGGCATGCTGAGTTGGCGGTGTGTTGAATAGTACGAAAAGACATACCTGAAGTGTGCGGAAGTGCTCCGCTTGATCGCAACGTTGCCATGAGGCGAGCATGAGCGACCTTCAGTAAATGTACATATTGTCGGAGTTTGGACACTGGTTCGAAGCCGTTTTCCGCATCGGGTTGCGCTGCGGCACAGGCTGGACAGAAAACCCTCTGCTGAGACTGGCTCCAGTATGCATTTTTTACGTCGCTGCGCAAATCGGCACTGCAGCCCCGGCACACAAGACAGCCGTAGTTGAAGGACATGTTATTCATATGCAAACACTTGTCTTCGACTTGAGTGTCGCATATCGGGCAAGCATCGGCCCATCGCGGCACAAGCACAGCAGACTCGGTCGCTTGATCCAGCTGCGCTTCTTGCTCCAATCTCGCATCGAGTGAATTGACCTGAGCAAGAAAGTTGGTGAGCCCGCTCGCGCTTCGTGTCTCGCGTTCCAATTTCAGGGCGCCTTGTAGACATATGCGGATGAGGAGTTTGAGATAATGGGCTAGACCAGTGACAAGTGACAAGAGCTCTTGCGTGACGCCAAGCCGCCGTACTCCCGTTCCCTGTGACTGGGTGAGAAGGGCGAAGAAGGCGACGACCTTCTTACAGAGCAGTTTTGACTCGCGCGAATAAGTAAGACCTTTTGGTGTCTTGGCTATAAGCTGTGCGTCGAGATCGTCTGCAGAATTGAATAGCAGTTCGACGTGGACGATGAATTTCTTGGCAGCCATTACACCATCAACATAAGCACCGTTGCTGACGTGAAGGAGCATGTCGGAGATGCACGTTGCTGACTTTTCTTCGAATGCTGACAGCGTTTTCCATATCCAATTGACCTTGGCTTCGATTTCCTCCTCTTGTTTCCGAACCCTGTCGCGCACTGCGTCTGTTGTCTCTGCCTCAGAATGCTGTGGAGCTTGGATAATGGGCTGGCCAGTAGAGTGCAATCGTACGTTCCAATATTTGTGAATCATGTAACACTCAGGATGCCAATGCTGATTCTGGCCGTTTCGGAAGATTTCCACAAACTGTTTGAGAATCGATGTTTGACAGCCATTACACCTCTGCGCAAATTTGGTGGAGTAGTGGTAATGGCAGTATACGCTGCCTTCGTGCTCGTAGTAGCTGTCCGAGGCACCGAATACAGTAGGGCAGACAGAGCAGGTGAAGTGCTCGATGTGGTATTTTCGGTCCAATGCGGTAATGTATGATCCTCGCAGGGCCTGACCACAGTCGTAACACAATAAATCGAGTCGCCGGAAGTAGTCGGTCTCGCAAAGCGGATATTGCCCGGGAGGCTTTTCGGGGACCGGGAAGAATTTCGAGGCGACGATTTTGCCGCAGTCCTGGGTATCGGTCAGCAAAACATGCCTAGAATGTTGGTAAAATCTGCACGTACGTGGCAAGTAAAGCATTCTAGATGATAGGTGTCACCCAGCGCCCGGACAAACTGTCCTGTCAAGCCCTCTCCACACTTTCCACACGTCTTGCTCCGACCTCTTGGCTTCTCGCGCGATTCATCTTGCGTTGGTTGATCCGATGGATCAGTCAGCGACCGTGAGGGGGGGCCTGCGTTCCTTTGGGGTGACAAGTTGTTGGAGCTCGACATGTCGTATGGATTCGTTGGCTGTCTGGACAGGCCGTTACTGCGTGGGTCATTGCCTTGCGGTGGTGGGGGCTCATGGCCTCCCAGCGAAGGCCGCCCCTCCCCAGGAGTGCTCATGACAGAGGTGTACCAGCGCTAGACGCGACAGCCCCGACCTGCGGCGATATTGGTTGTCAAGGTTGGGGACGCTCAACAAGTGAGGTAGACGGGAGCAGTGACGGGTCGGTATGCGGACAGAGGAGCTGCAATGTTGCGGAAGAATACAATAGGGACGGCAGGGTGCTGTGACAGAGCCGAGGGTGGATGACGGTGGGCGTTCTAACGGGGCTTAGAGGGGGAAGAGGGGCGGGTGTGGGTTGGCGACCGCTCTTTGCCCGGTCGTGAAGCGCTACCTGGCGAGAGGTGAAGCTGTAGCCGATGGGTGTATGTGATGTGCAGTGGTGGGTCGGGTGCGCAGTTGGCGGCGATGCGTCGCGACGAGAGGGCAGACGGTTGGGTCGAGGCGAGAGACGGGAGCTGGTGGTGAGCTTGGAAGTGCGAATTGGTCCCTGAACAGCGGCTGAAACACAACCAGCCCAGCCGAAAGTCGGGCGGTGGCAGGCAGGCAATGACGGCACGCTCGATCGGGGCTCACGAAGCTGAGGCTTTGGTCGCGTGCAAGCGCTGAGGGGTGTGAATGTTGGGAGAGAGGCTGCGTGAGGCTGCGTGAGGCTGTGGGCATCGTTCAATGTTGGTAGAGGACGGTCACGTGTAGCGACTAGCCGCATTCGTCACGCCCAGCAAAACTACTGTACTGGACTAAGGAGTAGAGGGGTCAGAGGACGGCGATCGTCATCGCAGCGGAGGCGGGAGTGCTTAATTTAAGCCTGTCAAGTGCCCGGATTCCGATGGACCATTGTGCAACACCTGAACATTTGGACGCATGGTAGAGGTGAGTGCAGTATTAGCGAACGCTCACCGCGTCAACAGCTGAAGATCAATTCTGTAACTCCCCCAGGACTATCACCGACGCTCAGCATCTGAACAATCTCATCTCATCGACCCTGTCCGGCCAGTTGGGGAAATGAGCGCGGGGTGTCTAGCCAAGCATGTGCATAAGGTTGTGCGGGCGCCGGGCGGTGTCTATACACTCTTACTAATCAAATCACGTGCCTTCTCTCGGCATTCCAGGTTCCAGCACCTCGCTCAATGCTTCTCCAGCTCCACTTGCTGCAGTCCGTGGCATCGCTGAACGCTGCCTGTCAATCCCAAGGAAAGACACCACGGCAAGTCATCGCTCAACACGTTCGTTTCCGCTTCCCTCACCTCCGGAACAAAGCGCTGTCGGAATCAAATCAACAAAGACCTGTCCTACGACACAACGTGCAGTTCGCAACCCACACTTGTCCACTCGCTAAATCTATCGACGCCGTCACGATGGACGAGGAGATGCGAGACCCGCCACCCCCGCGCCAGACCGTCGAGCCACCCATTTTCCGCGCCCCCAAAATGGTGTCGCGGCCGAAGCCGCCCATTCAACAGGAGGAAGAGCTAGGCGCAGAGCCCAAACTAGGGGACTTTGAGGGCGAGCACCCACTCTCCATCTCGGAGGCGCGTGCCGTCGTCACGGCCATTCACGCTGCGAGGAGAAAGCGAGACCCGGGCGCAAACCCTCTGGGTGGGGACCGGGTGCACAACGACTCGCAGTCGATCCAGCAGTTTGTCGACTACATCGACATGTTCGCGCGCTATAAGCAGACAGAGAACTTGCACGCCGTGGGTGGTATCTTTGATGCAAATGAGAAGATCAACCCGATAGAGCGCGCGATGCTAGGTATAGCTTGCCACGCGTCATAACTGAACTGTCGCTGACTTACCTGCTTAGGTTCGCTGGGCCCTGACTCCGCCGATGAGGCCAAGACGCTGATTCCCTCGCTCGCCACCAAATTCGAGGATGAGCAGCTCCAGCCCATTCTAGAAGAGCTCCAGAAACTCCAGGATCGGTTTGGATAAACAACTACGCATCGATGGTACGTTTGAGCTCACGAACGAGTATTAGCCGTCGCGGTTGGTGGTGAAGACAAGATGATCAACGACTATGATGAATGCATGCATGGAAAGGTGCTTTGGTTTTTGGGATACCACGGTTAGATTGTGCGTTTCATCAAAATAGGTGCAGGACTGCGGCTAGCAGACAGTTGGCTAGATTCGAACGGTTCATCCTCTCTGCACTGCTATTTGGTGGTATAGCTGTTGAATGCTATCAATGTCAAAAACCCCTCTCACGAATCAACTCAAGAACTGAGATTCATTTCCAGGGATCAGATAGCAAGCTTTGCAGAGACTCCATGGGCATTCTCATGGCTCAAAGTGACGGTCAGACACCGCAAAGGTTTGGCTGTCTCTCTCTGTTATCATAGCTTCAAAACAGCCGCTCACAGCATCCAACACAATCTAACGCTATATGATCTTCCTTCCTTTCCAAATTTATGCATACTCATAAAGCCCACGTTTCCTTCAAATACGATATCGAATTGGCGGAAGCATCCCGCATTGTGCATATGCCTTCCCAGTCGATTCTAGAATGTCCTTTATAGCTTTACACTGTGCATTCACAATCGCTTCCCCACCCACGTAAATTTAGACAATCCGTACATTCTCCCCTCCTACCAAACACTTCCACGATTCCACATCGTCAAAGGAGCACATAACCACAAAGTCTCTACATAAATATCCAACCGAACACACCACCAAAAAGACGCCATGAACGACGACAAAGTAGCAAGCATAACCAGCGCCCACATATCCCACACCTCCGCCCTCACAGTGCACAAATACCTCGTCACAATCTACCAATCCCTCGCCCTCGCCCTAGAATTCCTCCGCGGCTTCAAAGATGCAGACTGGTCCCTCCCCGAACCCATCGCCCCACTTCCCAATGCAAAATCCCGCCTCAGATTCGCGCCTCAACCTTCGCAAATCGATCAAGACATCATAGTCGCCCGACACCTCGCGCTCACGGCCACGCTCCGCAAGTTAGTGGGCCTGGAGTGCTATCCGAAGGACGGGGTGGCTTGGGCAGAGTTGAAGATGTTGCAGGAAGAAGCGCAGGGGATCAGTGAGTGGTTTACTAAGAACCATGGGCTTGAGGTAGAGATTGAGGAGGGGCGTGAGAGGCTGGAGGAGATGAAGGAGTTAGAAGCGGTGTGGGATTGGTATGTTGAGGTCTTTGAACCGGCTGTTTTTGGGCTTATTGAGGTGCTGAGAGAAGCTTTGTGTGATGATATGAGGTGGAAGACCGTTGGGAGAGAAAAGCCACTGCCGTCTCTCCCGATCAATCCGGATGTTTCACAAAACCGAGACGCACCATCTGTATTTCCAAGAGCTGATCTTTCAAGACCTCCATCTTGGAGGGCGCGATTCACGGGTGCTCACTGCTCACCCGCGCCGATACATCGGGCTTCTTGTGCGACTACTGCTTGTACATCTACGGTCCGGCCGATGCTTAAGGCTCTGCTTTCTCGACGGACTCACGACCATGCTCGTCGCTCGGTATCGGATGATCAGTTGCATTTAACAGCCAGCAAGTCAGGAAGTGAAGCGCACGCAGATACACATCAGAACGTGAGGGGTGGTATTGGGCTTCGTCATCACAGGAGTGCGGAGGATGAAGGCTATGATTCTCGATCTTTTCTTGCGAGGCTAGAGAGGGCAGAGGGGTCCAATGATGTAGATTCCTAGGCGTGTTGTTAGAGCTAAAATGGTATCTAGTAATGGCATTAAAAAATCGCATGTTGTATCGTTCTTTCTAATGTGATGCCGTTTGTACCGCTTGGGATTCTTTCTTGGCTTCGCAGAGCGTTTGCATGGGTTAGGATTTGTATAGGTTGCAGTTTTACTTTTCTGCCGAACAAGCCACTCTCTGACTCCAGCACGTACAAGAAGCTCACAAACTTCGATCAATAGCATTTATAATTAACCTCCGATCAGCTCAAACAGCTGCTCGTAAAACGTCATATACCTATACGGGGCAAGCTGAAGTGGTTGAATTAGTGTCAAAATCGTCTCCAATTTGGTAATAGTGTAGCAATCCTTTCACTATTTCAACACCTTATAGAGATATAGTATAAAGCGTTATATTTTAAGGCTTGATATATGCCTACCCTAACATAGTGTTAATCCTAACGTAGTGTTAATCCTGACATAGTGTTGATCCTGACATAGTATTAACACGCTATTAGTAATATCTTAACTATAGCATGTCTTAATAGTGACTTATTTTAATATCTATGTTGTATAAGGGCCTTCCTTAGTGTTTAACAAGCCTTGGCAAAGCTTGGTAGTAGCTATATAAGGTGGTTATCAACGCTATAACGCTGCACATAGTGCAGGAATGCTCAGGAGGTTAACATCTTATAGAACTAACATCCCTACGCTGCTAGGGCTATGCGCTGAGGATGGTAAGGTAGTGAATGGTGTTAAGTATTAATAGCAGGCGCCTATTATAGCTCCTTCCTAAATAGTAGGGCAGTGAGCATATTGAAAGGATATTGAAAGCATGTTAAAAGCATGTTGAAAGCATGCCAACACCATTTTAAGGTTGAATTATCTCAGCGCTAAAATGTAGGAGCAACCATATCAATCCTTTGTCACATTTCAATCATTGAGATCATCTCACAAACGTTGTTGATTTAATTCAACCACTACTAGCTGCCCCCTCCTGGTACCATCTGCAACACACGCAAACGCTCTCCCCCTCCCATCCCGCACCCCACCTCTCGCCCTCTCCCCAATACTACTCTTCCCCAATTATCGCACTATATATATTTATTAGGATCTACAATTCCCATATTAAAACAAGCCAAAGAACGCTAGCACGGCCGACTGTGGAGAGGGCACCACAAATTCTCCCAGCCGGATATAGTAGCAAACAGTGTAGCGTTCGAGTCCCACTTCAATCTAGTTTATTCCCACGATTCTTCGGATATGGAATATAATTAGATTGTACACGGTGGGAGTTGAAAGTCCTCCGCTAGTTGGGCAAGTTCAGAAACACGCTTGCAGTTGAGAAACTGGGCTGGTTTCTGGTCGAAAGGTGCCGGAATTGTTTTTTATCACAGGCAGCAATGCTAACAACCTTCACCCACAGGTGCCCGTTTGAAAAAGATCTATATCTATGCGATGTTATTGCTCTATCGACACTAACTAAAAAAATTCGTTCAACTGCTACCATTCTTCAAGATGCACACGATTTTGTCGAATCCACAGCCATGGAAAGGTAATCACATGATTCCGCGAATCTTCGTGTCGCGCTAACGCGGCCAAATCATTGCCGTCGTTATTACCCCGCTCCTTCATCGCATCTACGCCCGAACAATGCACCAAATAGTCAATTGACAAGCTATAAAGCCCCCGTAGCCTGTCATGCAAAATCTGGAAGTCAGCATAATCTTCTCCGGTGCTTGATTGCAATTGTTGTGGTTCCCCAGAGGTCAATCGCATTGCAAATGGAGAGACGAGCGCGATGACGAGTCATTTCACCACTCGTCCCCTCTCCAACGCTCGTATGCATACCTTATCACCATGCACGTCAGGCATAAATCCAATACCATCAGGCATGAAGCCAACCACATCTGGTTTAACGACTGCGATAACGGTTTCATCACGAGACACGGTGCAGCAGCGGGGTTCTTCCAAGATTCTTGGACACGTGCGTTAGTACTCCGGAGAAGGCATGGCGCGACTTGGGTGAAAGAAGGTACGATGGTTAAGAAGAGCGGTGTCCCCCATTGCGTTTGTTTTTGCTTTTCCTCCTTCCCGTGCGATCTTGTGCGTCCTTGCCATTCAACGCTCCAATAGCTTCCCATTCCCAAGCTTTTCTCACTCATCTAACATTCTTCATTATTGCCCGTCATGACTAAAGGTTCTTCCTCCTCTTCCGGCACCAGCGGCTCTGGCTCTAGTAGCGGCTCTAGCTCTGGTAGCGGTGGATACACCACTACAAGCTCTGGGACCAACTCTCAGGCATGAAATCCATTCTCTTCCGCCGTTCCTTCGCCGTCAAGCTCGTCAGGGACTGATTGTGATTCGCGCAGGGTAACCCATTATTGTTCCCGTGACTATGGCTCCGGCGCTTCGAACCCTAACTCATACCATTACTCCAACACCAATGGCTCGTACTACTACAGCAACCCCAATGTAAGTCGCAGTCCCGAGTGCTTTAGATTTCCCGACTGAGCCGCTTGCCAGGGCTCAACGTACTACAATGACGGCAACGGAAACGCGAGGTACAATCCTGGTAAATAGATAAGTTGTCGTTCAATCTCCCTGAGGAAACGTCGAACAGTCGTGCCATTGAAGAGCGATTCGATTTCGAGAGGCATGCGAGCGGATACGAGCGGGTGGATGATACGGTGGTAGATCCTGGAAATTACAGATTATCCTTGAGCGCAGTAAGATCTTCTATCATCCAAGTGTCCTCCTGCGCGTCTCGAGGCTCGTTTTCTTGATGACCGATTCTTCGAGTTGATTTTCGCACCCGATCACATGACCGCTTAGTAATCATTAGTTACTTTCGTATTCCGCTCTCGCTTGCAGCAAAGCCTCACTGATTCCTTCTCTTTTGCCTCTGTCCATCACTTGTGTACCGCTTTTGTCGGCCCAGTAACTACCTTCTCTTTGCAACCAGCCTCGTCAGCATCCGGTATCAGCATCTGCCACCTTGCGCCGACAAAACCTTTTCTCTCGAAAGATCTCGGCCCCCAAAAGAAGGCAAAGAGGCCACCAACAGTGACCAATGCAGCAGCCCCCATGTCATGTGTCAGCATCCCTGGTCTTTTCTTCTTAAAGCTGATACACTAAACAATTTGAAACTAGCGCCGCAAGCCCGGGGGTTTATGCGCGAATGCCCACTGTCCTAAAAAGCAAAAGGAGGCACGGGAAGGCAACTTCCGAGCAGTCACACGAAGATTGGAAATTTCGACAGCTTTGTTTGTGTGGCTGTTGCATCTCCTGTTGTGTGCCGTGAGTAAGCGTACTACGCTGGATCGGGTCGGGCCAGTCGGCCATCTAACCTCGTGGGTTTCTGTATGCGGAGCGGAAGGCTTGAGGGTGAAGGGCGAAGATGAAGCTCTGCGGTTATTGCGTTGAGAATATATTGAAGAGCGACGAATCTTGGGACTATCATCGGACTTATACGGATCTAAAAGCTGGATCGGAATGGACCGTTGAACGAGGCGGCAAACCAGAGCGGTGCCTTTTCTGCAGCACACTCCGTCAAGATATTGAAACACTTGCGCCGGAATTGAAAGAGAGCAATGAACCCATATACCGCTGGAACATAAGGAGTCTGGCGAGGATTCGCGAGAGCTTAGAGACAATCGTCGTAACCTTTCGGCAGAACCCAATCACCAGGAACGATGGCGACGTATTGATTGAAGAGGCAAAATTGCCGGAGAGGACTTTCTACTTCTTCCCTGAAGATACCATCGCACCACTTCCAAGTATCGAAAACTTGGGTACCTCCACCGACCCGCGGCAGAACGGAGGCCGACAGATAAAATCGTGGATTGATACATGCGACGCCACACACAAAGGATGCATGAAGCGTCAAAACGCCGAAGCTGCATCTACAAAATTCGTGCCTACACGATTGCTCGATATCCGCGGCCCGCCAGAGTCTGATTTCAAAGTCATCGAGACAAAAATAACGCCCGCTCGCAGCCCGTATGCCACCTTGTCGCATTGCTGGGGTAAGAAGCGTTTCGTATGCTTGCTCCCGGAGAACAAGGAGAAGTTCATGACCGAGGGTGTGCCATGGAACGAGCTCACGAAGAATTTCAAGGAGGCTATTGAAGTGGCTCGCTTCCTTGGAATCGAGTACATTTGGATCGATAGTCTCTGTATCGTGCAAGGCCCGGGTGGTGATTTTGCTCACGAAGGCACGCTCATGCATTTGGTGTATCGCAATAGCTACTGCAATATAGCGATTGTGGATTCTTTTGATAGTACAGGTGGTGCATTCAGGGAGAGAGACCCTGGTGATGTCGCTGCAGTGCGATATAAACCACAGGAAGAGTCATCAATGTTTGGGTTGAGGAAATGGGGGGTCATTGCAGGTGACCTTTGGGAGAGAGAACTGTTGCAGACTGAGTTATATGTCCGCGGTTGGGTCTTTCAAGGTAAGCTGCCATTGTGCTGGAGGGTGGATGGTTTGCTGATGGGTTGTAGAACGCATGCTAGCTCCGCGTATACTGCATTTCGCAAACCGCCAGATATTCTGGGATTGCCCTTCGCTGAGTGCTTGCGAGGCTTTGCCCTCCGGACTACCATCCCCCATGGATAGCACTGCAAGGCCTGACAGACGCTGGAGAGGCCGCTTGCAAGAGCAAGAGGAGGGCGGTAGACCCGTCGCTGGAGCGAACGATGACTCTATCGACGAATTTTGGCGGACAGCGGTTCGAAAGTACACAAAATGTGCACTGACCAAGGGAAGTGACAAACTGGTTGCAATGTGGGGTATTGCAAAACTCGTTCGAGATGCCAAGGGCGTTGAATATGCTGCAGGCTTGTGGGAGCAGAATCTTGAAGACCAACTGACATGGCGGGTCAAGGAATGCACGCTCCGTGAACGGCCTAGCGATTCGAAAGAATGGAACTTGGAGAGAGATATTCCATCTTGGTCGTGGGCCTCTATGGACGGTTTGATTGAGGTACCAGATAACCTGACTGATGTAAGTCACTATACAGTCAAAGACCATTCTGGCCTCCCCCTCGCATTCGAACTTGTGGACGGAAAAGGTTTGGGGCCGGCACCGGAGGAGGTTGCCTTGAATGAGGAAGTGAAAAAGACGAATGCGAACGACGCACCACCTGAGTTGAAAGAACAGTCGCTCAAGATTCAATGTCATGTCGGTCAGGCTAGGCTTGACCAAGTCCATATGCAGCAGCGATACCTCCTTCGGGTTGACGGCTTGGATGCAGTTGACATTGATGCGTACCCCGATCTGATTCTGGATTTTGACAAAGAAGAAGATCGTTACCCGTTCTTTGCCGTTCTATCGGCAAAACAGTATGTCAGGCCGATTGAAAACACCGACGAGCAAGAAGAGGAAGACACGACGGAAAATGATGGGCAGATGACCGACGACGATAAAAGCACTGTTTATGCTCAAGAGATTGTTTTCTGGGGACTGGGCATCTTGATGAAAAAAGCAAAGAAGGAACACTACTTCCATCGGACTGGAGCTTTCAATTTTCGGAACCTCAGTCGCGAGCAATTTGCAAAACTGCAAGTGACTGTTGGCAGTGACCAGTCTCAGGCCGACATTTTCGACCCAGTTTTGGGACGGAAGATCTGGCTGCAATAACGAACTTCTCCAAAAACTCAGATACATGCTGTCCGTCCACCGGGGAGTTGTGAATGTGAATGTAGCGCTGTGCAGAGGCAGCGAGAATGGAAATGGGCTTTTTGTGGAACTCTCTCGCCGAAAGAAGATATTGAAGTGTAACAAGACTGTGGCTGCTTGTTTACTAAGCGCTGTACTAGATACAAAATCCTTCGTGGATGATTTCTGTCGTTAATTCTTTTTCCGGGGATTTTTCTTGGGAGAGCCACTCAAGGAGCCCTTTAAATCCACATGCGCGTACCCTTGCGAATGATGTACGTTGGAATGAAAGTTTGATCATCAGAACCGATGGAGGAATCTGTCATTCCCGTCTCGGAAGTCATGATTGCGTTTGGCTCTTCCGATAGGACATGCGGCTCAGGGCTATCGCGCGCTGCAACTGGCGTGTCGTTATCCATTTCCTCCAATGAATTCTCTTGCGGTAACTGCTGATCTGCGCGGTAGATGCTGTCATTGTATCTTTCAACCACGTAGTTGTTGAAGGTATTGCCGAAAATATGGAGACTTTGCGGCTTGAACCCGACTGGCGCAGTAAGTAAGCCTCTCGTAGCTGTAAGGATATCCTCGCCGCTGCGAACTCTTGTTCTATTCGATTGGTTAAGTAGTTCTCGCAGGTATGGTATCTCTATCCCATCAGGATCTCTCCCAGCAGCTGCTATGGCCTGCAGTCCGAGAGATCCCCGAAGAGGGTCTTGGGCCTCAACTGCTTTCACAGCAGCGTCAAACATTGACACTATGTCTAAACTTCGACTCACAGAGTTAGGCACTGTCTCAAAGATTTCGCAATTCAGGGTGACTTGCTCGCTGGTAGTTGGTAACGTTTCTGCATAATGTCCTCCACAGAACGCGCGTCGTGAAGGAGATCGAGCCTGGCTTTAGCGATTGCGATATGGCCGGTCGCCAGACCTTTGATGTCGCTAACAAGAGTCTTGATCAATTCGGGTTCGTTCCGTTTCCGTAGAGATAGGCCCAGCGATGAAAGGGGCGGCTTTTTAGCGGTACTCTTTAGTCCAAGGTCGCCATGCTCTCGCTCCAGGGCCCAATTAAGATATGCTTCCATATCGTCGTTAGGAATGGAAATAGTGATATTGACATGGTCATATAATTCCCGCATCTGGCCTTTCGTAGCACTGGGAACATGTCAGTTAGGGTTGCGGAAGGCTTGTGCGCTATGACTGACCAAGTGCTTCTTTCACAAGTCCTCCCGGCGGCTTTGCATGGTAGGCAAAGGATCGACAGACAGTTTTCGCAGCTGTAGAACATATCGACTATTTGCCGATCTTCTTGCTGTAGTGGTTCCTGGTCCTCCTCAGGCACATCATCATCCGGAAACTCAGTGTGCTTTGGGTGATCGCACTTAGAAACGTCTTGTTCAAAGACCGGTAGTCTGGAGGTAAACAGAATGCTAACACCTATGCTTCTGAGACGCGACAGTTCAGCCTCCAGAAGAAGCAACAAAGTCTGGCTGCTCAGATCCATTCCGTCGATGATCAAAAAGACGCGCGAGTCTTTGCTACGAGCTTCTAGTCGTTGAAGTAGTGCTCCACGGATGAGGCCCAATCTCTTGCCAAACCGGCAACCTTCATCCATACCAAAACGTGCTTTTACGTAGTCATCATAGAGCTTTTTTGACCTTTTCTCGTCAAAGTCTTTCCATTTTCCAAGGCTTTGATACACGATGTGTATGAAGTCTTCGAGTAACTCATGCTCCAGCTCGCGTACGATTTCATCTTCTCGCACGAAAACCGGAACGACTGGATAACCTGCTGACGCAAAGCGCTCCGTCAAGTGCTGTGCAGCGAGTGCTGCAAAGGTGGTCTGTGCATCGTCAGCTCGTGTACCACATGGAGGCCGGAAGTTTTTGTTGTCACGTCCACGCTTATTGACCCCTTGCGCGGAGCAATCGAAATCACGTGATTGAAAGACTGCTGGCCGCCCTGTGGTACTTCCTGGTATCTGTAATTGTAGTCTTCGGTCTCTTACCTTTCCAGCCCCAGGGTCACCCACGCAGTACAGCTGCCAACTCACATGCTCTTTGCTCCATCGAACGAAGACAGGATGTTCGAATACGCTTTCGAAGAGGGTGGGGAAGATGTCTGAAGATAGTCCATGACTGGTAGAAAGACCTGGATGTGCCCACGAAAGTATCTGCTCGTTGAGAAGATCCATAATTCGCGAGCAGTTCATACAGGAGATTGAAAGCCGTGGGACGGGTACAAGGCGGTAGCCTTTAAGCCAACGACCCCATACAGATCGGTCTAACCTCAGCATATCGCTGAGGCTAGCCTTAGGTAGATAGTGGTGTTCCACGTGCAGGGGTTTCGGCCCCAATATCCATGCTTATTAAACCTTAGTGCCCTTGGCTTGGCTACGAGCTGATGACTTATAGTTCCTAGGAAGGTTAGTTTGGGGGCTGAGGGATCACAGTGGCGTCCCTGCGGCTGTAGGTGTAAATTAGGGATGCAAGCAAAAGTCGTACTCCATGCTTAAGTATAATAAGATGCGCTGCGCTAGAAGTTGTCGTTTACCGACCGTCGTTCATTCATTTTGTGGGCAATGTTGTTCCAGAAGACGTCTCTTTTCTTGTGCGTAGCGGGGGGCGCTCTTGCCCGCACGCTATCACCAAAGCTTCAAGTCCGGCAGAACCCAACGCCAACGGCCGGCGCGCCTGCAGCCCAGTCAACCATCTGTGGCGATATAGTTGATGCGGTGGACGACCCTGAAGGTGAGTGAATCGATGGGTGATGAACAATGCAAGGGTGGTTGAAGGGTGTCGCGTGGAGTGAAGGTGCGGTCTGCA
The DNA here is from genome assembly GCA_010015675.1 of Byssothecium circinans. Taxonomy (NCBI): domain Eukaryota; kingdom Fungi; phylum Ascomycota; class Dothideomycetes; order Pleosporales; family Massarinaceae; genus Byssothecium; species Byssothecium circinans. Next base: position 594,180 of record ML976985.1, read on the forward strand.
CGTCCCCATCTCCTCGACTCCAGTCGTTTCGCGTCACCCTCTACCTTTTGTATACCTGAATCAAAAATCTCGTCTTCATCCGAACACTCCTGACATGGCCTCCAGGCTTCACCGATTTCTGGGCCCGCTATGCCTATCAATGCCTCACCAGCGTCCCCTTTAATCCAGCCGTTGCGTCTCGATTCGTAAAGTACTGGAATCAAACAGTGGAATACCAGTCCACCATCGCCTACCTGAAGAACCCTCCTCCCGGATACCAACAGCCTGCAGTAGATGTCTACAAGGAGTTGGCGAAGATCCAGCAGCGCATCGACACCGGCTTCTATACGAATCAATATGCCTTTGAAGCCGACTTCCAGCTCCTCACATATGCAATGCACGATGGCCACGTGCGCCTCATTGCAGGCACACTAGCTGCCTTTTCATTCTCTGCTCCTTTCGAAATCGCTTCGGTTTCGGTCGATGGCAAAAGTCTGCCTAAGATATACTTGACTGCGGACATCATTGATAGCCAGACTGAGGGTTGGAAGCCGTCACCCATCAAGACTATCAACGGCGAAGATGTCACCGAATACCTATCAAAGTTCGCGGCGCTCAATTCATGGGGTTACGTCGAGCCACATGCTGAGTGGAATGCGCTCATGTCATCGCCTGCATTGGATATTCAGGGCGGAGGCACGATTTGGTCCGCTGGCGCGACATTTTTTCCCGGCGAAAACCTCACTGTGCATTTCGAAAATTACACTGCCGGGGACGAATCTACATTCCTAGACACTATCTGGATAGCTACGTACTCCGAAGCTGCCAACTTCACAGGTCCTTTGACCACTGGTGGCGATTTTTACAACTACTTCGTCCTCGGTAACCTTCCCGCATCTTTCAACGAGAGCGCTATCATATTCCCTACCATCCCCGAACAGGAACCAGCGACTGGGAACTGGTCGGAGGCAAGTTTCCAAGCCTTCCCAGAAGACCCTGACATCGTTCAATATGACCTCGGCATATTCCACACAGGCTTGGTGTCTGGTTACTTCCTCGATGATATTTCCACCGGAGTTTTAAGCTTGCCTAGTTTCGACGTTCTCTCTTCGACCATCGGCAATTACTCAGGGACCGTTACTCGCTTTCTCAAAGAAGCCTCCCTTCAAGGCATGGACAACATCGTCATTGACCTGCAGAGGAACACTGGTGGTGTTACGCTGTTAGCATACACTACGTTCAAATCATTATTCCCAGAGTTGCTGCCGTTTGCAGGGAGCCGACGCCGCAGCTCCCCAATGGGCAATGTTTTGGGCTCTGCCATTACAGAATTCTGGGAGCTTCTTGACGAGACGGACGACGACGAACGCCAGTTCAAGGAGGAGTTAGCGGCGAATGAGTGGGTCATCACTAATCGGATCAACGCGGCTACCGGCAAAAACTTCACGAGTTGGGAGGAGTACCAGAACGGCCCAACCGTAAACCAAGACAAATTCACTCTTGTTGAGCAATATGACCTTGCGAATGAGGTTTTCGACCGGGCCGCCTTCGACGAGTGGTATCCTACGATGTACATGCCGAACAAGACGGCATGGCCTATCCAAGAGCGGCTCTTCAATCCCGACCAGATTGTCATCTTATCAGATGGGATTTGTGGGTCAGCATGCTCTCTGCTCATCGAGATGTTAACACGCGCTGGCGTCAAGACGGTGGTGGCCGGCGGGAGACCTCAAACAGGACCTATGCAAGTGTCGACGAACCGCGGAGCCTCGATATATTCCACGGTCGACCTAGATGAAGACATCGAAGATGCCAAAGAGATTGACGAGTTTGTCAAAGAGACAACTAGCTCATCTCTTCCCGCAGTTAGGGAACCCGGTATGAACATTCAGTATGCGACCGTCAACCTTCGCGATCAGATTCGTAAAGACGACCAAACACCCCTCCAATTCAAGTACGAAGCTGCCGATTGCCGTATTTTTTATACTCTGGCCAACCTTTACAACACGACTCGACTATGGCATGACGCTGTTGCCGCTTTCAAAGACAAATCGCTCTGTGTCGAAGGTTCCACCGGTTTCAGTACCACCAACAACACCACCCCCTTGCCACCCCCAAAGCGTCAAGCCCAACGCCCTACTATCGATCACGACAATCCCGGAGTTGAGGAAGTCAACTTCGACGAGATTCCCAACGACGGCCTGAAGGATGCAACAGGCGGAGACATTCAGAGCCCCAAGAAGTGCCCCACAGGAACCAAGATTGGACAGACATGCCCCGGAACAAGAGCTATCTGCACAGCAGTTGACATCACTTGCCCATCCCCTGAGGGAAAGAAGCAGCTACCCGTCTGCATTCCTACCTGCACATGCCAAGCCAGTTCGTGCAACTGCGACGGCAAATGCCAGGTCTTCAACAAGCTTGAACGTAAGGTACAGAACTCCGAAGTCAAGGTAAAGACGGCTGGAACCCAGGGCCAGTGTTTCCCGAAGGTCGGGACTGGAAATGTTCGACTTGGATGTAAGAGCAATCCAAAGACCAGCTCGGGTCGTTAGATGTGGTGTAATTTGTAATGGTTGTTTTGAGAGTATGATAATTGTTTTACTTCGCAATAGACTATACCCCAAAAATGTAATGCTGCTTTCTCATGTTTCTGCACATGGGAATACTCTCACAGTGAACGATGGCTGAAAATAGGCCTGGTGGAATACGTTATATGAAATTACTCAAACACGGAGACATAATCTGATTCTCCCCGTAGTAGAGACGCTCCCACAGTTTTGTTAGTTTCCAAGACCACCTTCCTACGAAAGACGTGCTTTCAATTCCAATGTGCAGTGGATGAGACTATCTTCGACCCAATTTAGACTAGCTTTACACGTGATACCGCGTTTCATCAAGAGCGCGTTCCTCTCCAGCCGAGGGGCCATCAGCCTTTTCAATGGCACTCAGCTTCCGCAGCCCCTCAGCACACAACCAAATGATCACTCACTACATTAAACACCCAGAATCTACAAATTTCGACGGCGAGAAAGAACGACCGACAAAGCGGCAGAAACTCGATGCATCATCGCCGTCAAAGATACGCCCCGCGCCGAGAGTTGCGAACCGCGAAATCCCCGACTCCGATGCTGAAGAAGACTACGAGGATATAGATAGAGGTGATGGGGAGGAGAAGCAGAAGACGGATTTGGAGAGCGCGCTGCCACCTGTGAAGACGGACGCGGAGGCCATCGAGGAGTATGAAGCCTTCAAGGCGTCGCAGACTGAAGCCAAAGACGAGACGGAAGAGCGACTGAAGGATAGGAAGTGGGTGAGGGGGAAAAGCTCGATATATGTGGATGCCTTCAATTTAGCGCTTGATACGGTGCTAGACGAGGAGAGCCATTTGTTTGATGAGGCGGAGATGGAAGTCTTCCGCATATGGAGGGATTTGACCTATGAAGCGCAGTATTTGTAAGTCGCTCATATTCTCAGGATCGTCTCGGATGGAGAAGAGCTAATGTGCGTGATTGTAGATACGTACGCCTTTTCCTCCGCAAGACGTCAACGTGGCATCGCATAAAGAATCTTGGCTATCATAGCGACATATCAGACCTCGATACCGCTGTCGGAACGCTACAATGCTCGCGCGATCTTCCGGCATCATCAGCGGAGATTGAGTCGCATCCGGGGGAGCTGGAACCGCCGGCTGGGACAACACTCGGAACAACGTTCAAGTTTGCGGACAAGTCAGAGGATGAGATCAACACATTGGAAGAAGCTTCCTCGCTGCTCAAGCTAGATGAGCTGAAGGCTCTCGCAAAGGATGCAAAGGTTCAAGGAAAGAATAAGACTGAGCTGCTTAAGGCTCTCCGTCGAACAAGTCGAAAGCAGGTCGGGCTAGGCTTCGTTGGCCTGAAACGATCGGATACTGAGAGTTCAAGGCATTCATCTGTGTCTAGATGGGAATCAGAAACACCCGACGGCGAATCGGCAGAGGATTTTTTGTCGGATGCTAACCGCGACGCCCACTTCATGAGAAAGATTATGAACGAGACAGGCCCCTGTATACGCCTCTCTCTAGACTCCCTCAAACTATTCGAACGCGTACACCTCGTCTTCTACCGCTCCACCGAATGGACAGAGAAGTCCCTCACAACCATCATTCTCGCCAAGATAGCACGCCGCAACTTCCCGGACTACATTGTCTCCCGCTCAGCGAACATCTTTTCCTCGCGCTCTTCCCTCCTCGAATTTGATGCGTCGATCCGCACCCAATTCCGTATAGACAGTATCCTCGAATTCAATGGACGACCTACCGAACAAGGCTACCAAGAGATCATGGACATCTTCGAAGAAGTGTGTCCGCGTTGGCAAGTGCTTCTTCGCGAGGAACAACAGAAAGAGGATAGCATCTACCACAGCGGGGAGGGCGCCTACATACGACGGCTCTCGCCTGCCTGGGTATACACACGCATCATACACAAAGCTACGTCGGTGCTCGCCCGCCGGAAAGAGCACAAGCGCGAACACGAAATCCTCACAGAACTACTACAGCAACGCCTCTTCCATCATTCCCGGCGAGGGGCTTGGTACCAGCGCAAAGCGCTATTGGAAGAGCACTACATGAGCGCAGTGACGGATGCGGCAGGTCGCAGCGAGGAAGCGCAGAAGAAGCACTGGAAACGGATAGCGCTGCAAACATGTGAAGATGGATTGCAGGACAATGTCGTACATATTATTCACCATTACGACCTTCAAAAGCGGATAACAAAGTTGGAGAAATCGTTGCATTTTGCCAAACGCGAGCAGCACGACTTTGGGCACGTACGATTGACGAAACCTGTAGAATTCACGGTCGAGGGAATAAGGATAGAGCGCGACGCAATACCATCGAGACGGAATAGTTCCCCACATCCAAGTGTTGGAAAGCGTGGTATGAAGACGATCTGGGTCGATCCGAGAGAAGACGGAGAATGCAGCGTCGAGGCTATGTGTCTGTCCCACTACCGGGACCAAGGTTGGAAAGGCTACCACAGTGAAGGTGGTATCGTCCGGACGCTCTTTGCCTACCTATTCTTTGACATCATGTTCATATACATACCCAATGTCTTCCAGACACAGTTTCAAACCTGCCCGCTTGACCTTCACACAGATGCTTTCTATCCGAGTAGAATCAGCGAGATCAACAGTCGGCTCAACGAGATTTCCAACGGCGATGCGGCGAGGATTATCAAGAGGGTTTATGCTGAGCATCACGAGCGTCGAACGTGCGTCGTTGGTTTGGACTGGACGTTTGATATTGCAGATCTGCTGGAGATTGCTGAGTGCTTTGATGGCGAGGCATTGGCGACTGTGTGTAAAGTTATAGCGCAGGAGTATGGGCAGCGTGGTGGAGGAGTGCCGGATCTCTTTCTTTGGAAGCTTGCCGATGATAACGATGGTAAGGATGGGGTCAAGAAGGGAGAAGTCAAATTCGCGGAAGTGAAGAGCGAGAATGATCGCTTGAGTGATACGCAGAGGCTTTGGATTCATGTTCTCTCTTCTGCTGGGGTGAGGGTGGAGCTGTGCGCTGCGGTTGCTAAGGAGGTGAGGGTTCTGCCTTGAAGGAGACAGGCGCTTTTGATGACTTGAGAACACGTAGATGAGCATATTGATACCATATTTACGAATGCATTGTTTGTCCTGCATTTTTCTTTTCTATTCCTCGTCGTTCAACATCCCTGTGTTAAACTGCTATACCACGATCCTTTCACCATTCAGATGAGCAACTACCTCGTGACAACCTTGCTCCGTAAGAGCGCCTCATCCATCCATCCCATCTCTCCTTCATGGCAACAGAACCAATTCCACACTGTGTGTAGGAAAAGGATGCCATTCCAATTGGTGAGTTCTATCCTGCAATGATGTAACCACACTATTCCTTAAGTGCAGACTACTGCGGGGTACTCCGCGATGCAACCCTCACGCTTATCCGTCATTTTACACCCGGGCGCGGAAATAAGCAATCCAGCGAATCGCCGCACAGCAAGCGAACATCGGCACGCTTAAACATTCTGCCATAGCAGCCTATGATGGCGAAGAAGGCGGTCAGCACCTCTCAATGAGAGTTCCGGGTTAGCATATGCAGCAGTAGCCCGGATATGCCGGCGCGGTCTTTGATAAAAAGCTAGAGCCCGCCCGCATGACTGGACTGGGCTGGTGGGAGAGGATTTCTTTCGACGTGTTTTGGTTCTTCTTCCTTTCTCTCTTCTTCTTTTCTTTTCTCACATTATTTCCTATTTTGTCTTCGCGGCGGTTTCTGAGGGCTTCGAACGATTCGGTGGTTTTTTAGCCATATTGTGAGCAAAATCGGAGGAAATTCGTCGAAAGAAGACTCGGAAACGCTTCAGGAAATACGCCTTGAACCTGTCGCAAGAAACTGAAAAGAAGGAAAACTTTCCAACATGGTTCCAACAGTCCTTACTCGCCTCTCCCACTTCCTAGGCGTGCATTCCCTCCATACCACCGGTCTCGATGCCTACCTCATCATCTCGCTGCGATGTCTCCGCATGTTCAGTGCCGGTATACCCAGCTTGATCCTCGCGCTGTTCTTCTCCTCGCTGTCCTTCCCCGACAGTAGGATCGGACTCTTCATGACACTTACGCTTCTCGGCGATGTCGTCTTGTCGCTCGTGCTCACGCTCATTGCTGATAAGATTGGCCGAAGACGAATATTGTTGTTCGGCAGTGGCATGATGGCATTGAGCGGTACAGCCTTCGCAATGAGCGAGAACTTTTGGGTCTTGCTTTGTGCGGCGGTGTTTGGGGTTATTAGTGTGACGGGTGGTGATTGTGGGCCTTTCAGGGCGGTGGAGGAAAGCGTGCTTAGTGGGTTGACGGATGATAAGACGAGGAGTGATGTTTTGGCTTGGTACGTTACTGCTACTACCATGGCTGGTGCTATTGGTAGCGAAGTTGCTGGGAGAGTGGTGTCGTGGGTTGAGAAGAGCAGTGGAGATGTGAAGATGGCGTATCATATCTTGTTTTGGGGGTACGCTGGGTTTGGAGTTATCGGGTTCTTGATCTGCCTCGGGCTTAGTGGACGGTGTGAGGCTGCGGGCGAGAAGAGGGAGATGAGAGAGCGAAATCGACCTCAGGGTAGTGTGGATGAAGAAGAAGAGGTGGTGCTGTTGGAGGCCATGACACCATCCACTACCGACGGATTCGACCACGCTGAAGAGCCAAGACGATCGGCTCGTGTACCTGAGAAGACGAAGCAGTCGTACTTTTCGCAAATATCCAAACCTACTCGTCGCATCATGTACCCGCTATGGACTCTTCTTGCGATAGACTCTCTGGCCGATGGCATGACGCCCTACTCGTTAATGAACTACTACGTCGACCAGAAGTTCCATCTTTCCAAATCGACACTCGGCGATATCACGTCGGCCTCGCAATTCCTTTGCGCCGTGTCGGCCATCTTCGCAGGCCCGTTGTCGAAGCATATCGGGCTCATCAATACAATGGTATTCACACACCTACCTTCCTCTATTGCATCGGCATTTATCCCTTTGCCCAGCAGCGTGGGATGGACAGTAGCCCTCCTCTTATTCCGCGCCAGTCTAAATAGCATGGACCAAGCACCTCGCACAGCCTTCATCGCAGCAGTCGTCAAGCCCGAAGAACGAACAGGCGCAATGGGCATTACCAGCATGCTTCGTACGCTAGCCATGAGTGTCGGACCTTCGATCACTGGTATCCTAGCCGGCAACGATAGGTTCTGGGCTGCTTTCGTGGCTACCGGTATATGCCGAATTACCTACGACCTCGGCCTCTGGATATTATTTGTTAATGTCAAAGTCGAGGGTGGCAATGGAAAGAGAGCTATGGAGAGGAGAAGGGATGAAGAGGCTGCAGATGCGGATAGTATTGATGATGCGGCCTGGGATGGCTTGTTGAGCGATAGCGAGAGTGAAGTTAGTAGTGAGGACGACAGCAGGGGGAGGAAGAGCACTAGGAAGGATGACGTCTACGCATCTACACATAAGTAGATTTCAGTAGTGGGGAAAGGTGCGATTGACCTCGAATCGGGTTAGCGCCTTTACCTCGAGGTATATATAAATTTGCAGGCACACCTTTCAACATTCGCACAACCAGTCCACCCTCACCAACCCATCTTCGTCGCGGAATCCCGCAACGAAAATTCTTTCCAAGATGTCAACCACCGTATCGCCGCCACCACGATCCAGCCTTCTGGGCCTACCGCTCGAGCTTCGGCAAATGATCTATAACTTCGTATTTGCCGACGACGAGACGGGCGACGTTCTGATTAAGTCCCGCCCCGACAGCGACGGTATCGGGCGCACTCACAGCGACTCTTTTGTCGAATACCACAGCTTCACACTCGTTAACAGAGAGGTTCACGCCGAGGTCGATGAATGGTACTTCACTCATTCTCGATTCCGCTTTGAGGGCCAGGGCGATGCGTTTGGGCTGAAGGACTTTGTTGCTCGGGTGCCTAAGAAGTATTTGCAGAGGTACATTATCTATGCCTGCTCTTAGAACTCGAATACTGATACATGTTTATGTAGGATCACCCGGATTTCGATAACGTACTTCAGCCTCGAACACATGCTCCGGGAACAGGGAGACGCGCGTCGAAATAAGTTCCTTACTCTCCGCCGTTGTCTTAACCTCTCTCTTCCACAGATGAGAGCATTTCTCGCTGCAGGTGAGTACCTAGGTTTCTACACACCTCTAGCTGTGTACAGAACCATAGCTCACGCCAGTATTGGTCTCTAAAATGAAACACTGATACTAATTGAATATCATCAGAAAATCCAGCCGCCCCACCACCCACAGATCGGGATGCTATCAACTTCTTCTTCCGAGACTTCCAGCTTGCAATTGATGGGTATAACAACGTTCGACAAACCGTAAATATCCTGAACAGCTTCCCGCTTCTGAAGTACCTCGACCTTGGCATGTATCTCTCTGAGTGTTGCGTAATCGAAGGTAAAGCCTTGCGTGTACACCGGGAGTTCCAGATACTCCCAATGCTCAGGGATCTGAACAAGAGCGATACTATCAAGGACATTACCATCAAGATCGTGTGGATGGACGCAGTGTCGAAAGGTAGGAGGTGGATAGGTACTTGTGATTTGGATTCGAAGGACTACTCGGACTTTCCTGGTATGGTCAAGGATGTGTAATCCGCTTTCCTGCAGCTGCTCAGGGAGGATGTCAGAGCTAAGAAGGTGGTTGGTGTGGAGGGATTGAGCGAGTGTGCGGTATGGGAGATGGACGAGATTGGTGGGCGAGGTTTACCCGACGAGACTGACGACGAGGATGATGGTGAAGAGCAGGAGAGTGACGAAGACGATGTGGCTAGTGAAGATGACGAGGATGAGGAAGGCGGCTAAGGCGACAGTGATGGATTCGAAGCGCAAGTAGCTATCAAGTGTGTGGATCTGCGTTTTCCGATCGGGATTTTCTGTCCACTCCTGCGACTCACTGCTCGAGTCGTGCGTGCGGCGAGAGTAGCGCATACTTGATATCTTCCAACAGCTTTAGACCTACAGTGGATTTTCACATGAAATAAAAGCCTACCTTCTTCTTCAAGAGTACCTGTTTCAAGCACGTTGTGAGATGCAGTGTAACCGGATTGCCAAAACTTGATCAAGTAGTATAAAGCCACCGTCTTCACGATGACCCAGAGACCAAGTTTATGTCATCTTGTACTGCTGATCGCCCAGTCACAATGGAATAGCGCAAGTATTGTGAGCAAGAATGACACTTTTACAACGTAATAGGTAGTGCGAAGGATATTACTGTGCACATCTACTATACTTGCATTGGAACTTAGCTTGGAAACGTGGAGATGGGACGTACGACAACGGCTGCTTGTGGCACCTACACATGTGTATATAACTGCCCCTACTAACCACCAATACTCTTCCAACTCCAGCTCCACCTCTACCACTTCCCCACTCCCTGACCAACCGCCCACCATGCATCTCTCCACCTTCCTCCCAACTCTCTTCCTCATGATCACCACCACCGTCCACGCCACGATCCAAGGCCTAACGATCTCGCACTACCAGTCCACGGTCAACTTCACAGAAGCCCACTTTATGGGTCTGAAATACATCTACATCAAAGCCACGGAAGGCATCACCTACATCGATCCCAAGTTCTCGTCCCACTGGGCGGATTCAACAAACGCTTCGCTGTACCGCGGCGCTTACCATCTCGCACGCCCTTCCGCGTCGTCTGGCGCCGCGCAGGCGAGCTGGTTTATTGCACACGGCGGCGGATGGAAGAACGATAACATGACGTTGCCGGGCCTGCTCGAACTACCCACAGACTGCGTGGGTTCCAAGCCCGCGGAGCTTGTATCTTGGTACGTGTCCCTCCCTTCCTCATCCCTCCTCACCTCCCCCGCTTCTCAACCTCTCCTCTTCTAACGCCCACCCCCCGTCCCTCAGGATCACCGAGTTCAGCAACGAGTACAAGAAAGCCACCGGGCGCTTCCCCGTGCTGTATACGTGGAACACCTGGTGGGTTGAATGCGCAGGCAACACTAAGAAGTTCCGTGATAATAGTCCGTTGATGCTGGCGAATTGGAGGGAGGCGCCCGGGATGCTGCCGGGTGGGTGGGATTATTGGACGTTCTGGCAGTATTTGGATGAAAGTGCTTGGGGTGGGGAGAGTAATTTGTTTCATGGGGATGCGGAGCAGTTGGCGAAGTTGGTGGTGGGGGCGTAGGGACGGTTGCGTTCGGTGGAGGTGGAGGTGAAGGATTCTGAAATTGGTCGGTTGGGTGTGGGTTGGATGTGGGTCGTGTCTTTGGTGATGCTTCCACAAGTTTGGGAAATTTGGCGAGTGAGTGGTATCAAGCACACGATGCTTGTATGTATACGGATACCAATTTTGTTTACGTGTCCGCACTTGTGCGGTGAGCATCTCAACATATAAATCGTCGTTGACATTCTTTTGATAAGAAGTTTTTGCTCCGTTCGACTGACCATCGTGGTGCGACTCCTATCAAAGGGTATGCTGACCCCTAAGCTTAGCATCTCAGCGCTTCATATCATTTTTACTCCACTACGCCCATGAAATCTCTATCAATACTCACACAGTGGCGCCCCGTAAAGTCAAGTCAACACCACAGCCTTCGGTCGCCAACGCTGCTCGATCAACAACTCGAGCCCAAAAACGACTTTCGCTTTGTAAAATATCGACGAAGGAGGCTGCAGCCAGCCTAAAGCAGAAGGCATCTTAGGGGAAGTACGCTCAACAATCAACTGAGAGCGAATTCTCTATTGCTGTAGGGAGTTGGAGAACAGCGCAACTCGTCACTTCTGGATCCCCTGGCTGAGCTTCGGGTGCAGGCATGGGCTTACGTTTTCGAGGGAAGAGTGTGAAGGAAGCACAGTACGCATTTCCGGTGCCGAGTCGCAAAAGAAGGAGACCATGGCCTTGCTCTCTTACGTACCTGCTGGCAGGTCAACGCCGAAACCGTTCTTCTGCCTTCTAAGGTGGGAATTCTTCACCCTCAGTCTAAGAGCCACTGAGCAGACCACGCCTTTACCGATGCAGAATTTGCAGAACCCTTCAGCTTCGCAACGTCATCGGGCCTCTCCGAATCGAATTGGGCACAAGAGTCACCCTGGGTTTCCCAAGGATCCGCGGAGAGGCACTATCGAGTCCCACCAACTTCCGAAGTATAAGATACGCACTACACCTTCAGAATGACATGGTCAGCAATTGTGCACTTCCAAGCATGTCTCCGCATAGCATCAACAGGCTTTTAGGCGGTGTGGTACCTTGGAGACATCGGTCACAAGCACCCGTTAGGTTAGAGGTCCACATTCATCCAATCTCGATGAAGTCGCCGGACTCCTCTCAAGTATGTAGGAACAAACTGATTGATTATTTACAGGTCTTGCTTGCTTCTTTCGGTGTTTGAATGTGACTTGTTGGAGTCGCATCGCATCTCTTACGGCACAATTGGATGCCCGCGAAGGAGACAGATGCGTTATAGGTTCAAAGCTCTTTTCGATACTTTCAGATATTGGTCGCCAATCGGTAGTCGACCAGAAAGAACTTCCCTCGATTTGAAAAAGCAATTGCGGGGATCCTTGTGGGTACCCTGTCAAGTTAGATATGTGTCGATCGGATGAAATATTCCACCCGATGCGAATTGTCCAGCACTAAGCGCGTGATGTCGTATCCATCCGAGTCTAGTACCTACCAGAATCTTCGATGGCACAGCATGATCACACTGCATGCCACTTCATGATCTCGTACGAAGTAGTTTCAATAAAACTAGTGTTTCAAAGACCAGGGGAGAAGAGCCGAGGTGGTAAAAGATGTACGGAGCCGTGTCCACAAGCACCCGCCACTTCTATACGGAAACGCGTAGAAAGGGCTCCACGTTGCTTGTGGCTGTGTAGTATGACGGTAAGGCTCCACGAATAATTTCCATGTCGCCCGGAGGCTTTAGCGGAACACAGCGGAATAATTCACCGACCTATTATGTAAAGAAGCTCGGCGAAAGCTTGACCGGCCACCCGCACTATTTTGAGCTCGCGCTAGGCAATAACCGTATAGCAACCTGCCCACCTCGGTCGAACTTCTGCCTGCACCCTGCTCCTCTGATATCATGCCAATATAAATTATAACTTAACCCTATCATGGGTCAGAGCCTAGAAACCGGTCGACATCATTATTCGATGGACATAGAAGCACGGCTAACGGCTGGCCAACGCTTTCGGTGACAATGCCGCAGTGGCGATGCATTTTGACGGAGGCGATTTGGACGATCGATATTCAGCGGTATCAGGAGAGGTTAGCAGAGAGGCTCGTTCGATAGACAACGTGACCAGCGTCATGACAGCAGTCATGCGATCTGCAATTATTACCCACTTTCAATAGTCAAGGTATTGTAGCTAGGGGTAACGAGCAACAGTATAAAGGTTAAGCAACTTCTCATCTCTGTACCTCATCATCCTCACATCGATCCACCACCTCTACATTAATACTCAACTACCTTCGCTCAACACAACCACCAAACTCCCCACAAACACAAAACGCCAAAATGCAGTTCCTCGCCGCCGCTTCCCTCCTCGCCGCCACCGCTTCGGCGGCCGTCATTCGCCAAAGCGCCGTCTACCAAGTCACCGACTTCAAGGCCGCCTGCGTTCCTCACAGCGTGATGTGCAAGTAAGAAATCCCACTTCCAGTCTCCAAACGGTCAGAATACTAAATTTGCACGCAGCTACTCTTTCGACGTCGTCCAAACCGGTACCGGCGAGACCACTCCCATCAAGTGCTCTGCCTCGACTAACAGCAATGGAAACCTGCCTGAGATCACCGACGGAACTTGCGAAAACTCCTCGCGCACCTTCACTGTTACCGAGACCAATGATGGCAGCTTGGTCTTGGCCGTCACTCGGCCTGTGACCCCCAACACCAACTTGAACGGCCAGCACATCATCAGGCCTGAGGAAGTTGTGCGCGAGCAGACGGGCGCGAGCATCCAGGAGAGGTATATTGGTCCCACCGAGTTCGGTCTGACCCCCTTTTAAGTTGAAGAGTGAGGATTTTGAGTTGAAGAGCGAGGAGATGGGCGAAGAGGGGGAAGAGTTAGTGACTGTGTCTAATTAATGGTAATTCTGTGCTATTGGCATGTTTACATTGCTGTTTCTTACTTGCCTTATCTTTTGTGAACCGGTGGTGAGCATGTTTTGTGGGCGAGGCTGCTTTTCACTCCAGATGTCTATGCTGCCTCAAGCTCGGCCACAGCTCTCGCCGCACTCATCCGTTCGTCACGCAAACACAGCAGTCACAAATCCGCCCCGTCGTTTTCAATCTTGTCCGTGGGAAGTGCAAACTTTCAGGCAGGGCTGATCGACCGATGCTGATACTCTTTGGCATCAGAGTATCGGAAGAGTACAAAACCGCCCCGCCTCCCGAAACAGCTTACTTCCTCACACACCGACACTTCAAAACACCAGTTACTCTTCCTACTTTCTAGCTAAGCCAAGCACGTCGCAACTCCACTCCTCCCCGATCCTACAGCTGCGAGCCCTGCAGTTTCCCTCCACTCTTCGACTCCACCGTGACGCCGCCCAATATAGAAACTTCGTACAATGGCGGTACTAGCAGCAGATACAACAGAAACGGGCGACTCAAGCGAAGAGGAAGCAGACTTTGGGGTGGCATGCACGATCCATGATGCAGATAAAATACCATACCATACCATACAGCCGCAAGTCCCCAACGATAAAAGTAATACCCTACACACCAAACCAGAAACCCCATTTCCCTGCACTCACTTAATATGAAAATCCAACGCAAGCCAGAGACTCCACAACCTCGGATGAGTCGGAGCCACGTACTCTAGAAGGAGGTTACCGAAGTCCAAGACTTTACTCCTCCTCCTCCCGTCGAAATCCACATCTACGTCCTCGTTTCCAATTTCAATTTATCATCTAAAACATACACCTTGCTCCGCCTCCACTCTCCACCCCAGTCTCCAATCCATCTCTTTCGGAGCCAAAACCTACCCTACCTACCTACCTCCCAACGCCGCGGATCCACGCTCCAGTGCTCCTCCTGCATAAGACAAGCCGGCACTTGAACGCGTCTTATAGCATGTATCGATGGATCTACAGTCTAGTACAGTACAGTACAGTACATCTACCCTCCCCTACCGTACGCTACCATTGATTGCACTGTACTGTACTATACTATGCTATACTTTCCCTACTACCAAACTAGCAAGACAGCGCCCATCGCCAACTCAACTCGAAATCCACAGCTTCTGCCTCATCTCCCCACCTCGAAAATCACCGCCATCCATACCCCCACCCCCCCTACTCCTTACTCCTCCCTTCTCACTGTCATACTGTCATACTGTCACTTGTCACTTGTGACTTGGAAAAGTAATCCTTTCTCCACACTGTGACGCAACACACAAACTCACCACGGCTCCTCATCTCCTCATCTTCTCCGTCATTCCAACCCTTCCCTCCTTGAAGCCCATCATATCATGGTAGAGTCCACGCGTTCACTAAACGTTTCGCTCACGAATTCAGGCCTCGTTCAGCACCTTCGCCCGATCGCGCCGAGCGTCTCATTATTTAGTTTGGTAGTTGGGGGCGGGGGCGTCGCGGAGAGCGAAGAGTGAATTGGCGTTAGGTGCCGGTCTCGGTCTCGGTCTCGCACATTGCCGACCTCTCTAAGGTTTGTTGTGTAAGACGAGAACGATGAAGCGAAAAAGAGTGCACTGCACGGTACATATTCGAAGCAAGCACACACAGCACACAGCACAAAGGCCAAAAAATATGAACCAAGTCATCGATAGATATCCATCTCATTACCCCCCTCCTATCCCATCCCATCACCCAACCAAAAAAAAAAAGAAAAGGGAAAAAAAAATTAATCATACAACTCAACTACAAATCCCCAAGAACTAGAACCAAAATCCCAACGCCGAGCTAAACTCAAGACAAGACAAGTCATGCAGCGTATCAACATAAGAAAGCGGAATTTTAGTGCCAACAAGTAAGTAAGTGTGTGAGAGGGAGAGCCGTCGCCCCAAACCCCCCATCCTTTTCCCCTACCATGCCAGCCCGACCAAAACCCAAAAGTAAACCTTCAGACCCCCCGATCCTCCGGTCCTCTTTCGGGTAGAGAAGGCGATGGAAGCGTGACGAGGGGGTTTGGGGCGTGGTATCATAATCCATATCCCGTCATATCCCATGACATCGGACCCATATCCAAACCATCGACAAGCGTAACCCAACAACCAAACAATCCAATACAATCCAGAAAAGAAAAGGTTAAAGCGGAGCGAGGTGCGCTACGACGAGAAGAGAAGAAGGAAACTCGTTTACTTCCCCCCACCCACCAGGCCCCCAACGATAGGAAGGCCAGACGCACCGCCGCCCTTCTTCTTCTCCTTCTTCTTCCCTCCACCCAGCATATCGCTCAACGAGCCCAGTCCCAATCCACTCAACAACTTATTAATCCCCAAGCCGCCCAGCAGTCCATTGACAAGACCGCCCAGACCAAGGCCATTGAGTAGCCTGCCGACGAGGTTGAGCACACCGGTAAGCAAGAGACCCACGGCAGCGATGATCTGGAACAGAGGCTCCGTCATGAGCGCCCAGAGCGGGTTGAGCTTCTTCTTGGCGTGCGGCATGTCGGCGATCTTCTTCTTGGCGTTGTCGATTGTGGTGACGACGTTGGTGGTGATTTCCTTGAGAAGATCCGCCAGGCGGTATTCTTCGGGTGTGGCGTCGCGGGTCTGCGAGCGACCCTTGGCTTGCGCGGCGATGCGGCCGTCGGGGTCGAGCCCACGGAGCGAGCCATTGCATTCTTGGAGGATACGGCCGGCTTCTTCGATCAGCGGCTTGACGTTGTTGACGAGTTCTTCTTCGTCGAGCTCATCGCGAGGTGTGCGGTCGGCTTGCTCGATGTACTGTAGTTGTGTTAGTATAGATAATATAAAGAGTTTAATATTAGGAAAGCTTACCTCTGTGATCTGCTTGCAGACGGGTTGGATGCGCTCAAGTGTCTGCTGGCAAATGTTGGCCATCTTGTCGGCAAGCTCAGCGTCCTCCTTGCGTTTTTTCTCCTCATCTGTGAGCTCTTCCTCTTCCTCCTCCTGGATGTTCTCGAGCAGAGTGACTTCTCCGACCTTGTTGCCATCGTTGTCAATGACATAGCCGTTGTCGTCAATCTCGAGACCGGCACAGTGGCCAAGGTCTCCAGCGGTGAGACGACCGATGAGATCGCCGTTCTCGTCGCGGACCTCGCCATCCTTGTTGACATGCATACCGGCCATGGGGTTGATGCGGCGCTCCTTCTCCTCAGGCTCCCAGCGTTCGGCCTTTCCGATGACGTTGCCGTTCTTGTCATTGATGTCGCCGTCTTCGTCGACCGTATGGCCAACGAGCTTCTTGACATCACCTTCAACGATACGGCCGATGATGTCGCCAGATTGAGAGGTGACAGTTCCATCCTTCTGGATCTGGTTGCCATCAAAGCCAGCGAAGGGGCCCTCAGGTCCTGACTTGGCACCTTGGACAAGCTCAGCGCGACCGATAACGTTACCGGCATTGTCCCAGATCTGGCCCTTGCCGTCGACCTTGTTACCAATCATGGTAGCTGGATCACCCTCAGCAACACGTCCTAGAATGGTTCCGGAGTCATTGACGACATTGCCGGCCTTGTTGACAGTGCAGCCAGCAAGCGAAGAGAGGTCGACCTCGGGCTCTTCCTCTTCTTCCCATGGCTCAGCGTGGCCCTTGACATTGCCGTACTTGTCAATGATGTCGCCGTCTTCGTCCACGGCGTTGCCAACGAGCCTCTTGTGGTCTCCCTCGGTGATCTGACCAACACGGTTGCCGTCCTTATCTTCGACGAATCCGTCCTTGACGACGCGGAGTCCTTCCAGGCCAGCAAAGGGACCTTCCTTGCGGGTGACGCGCTGGTTTTCGGGGATCAATTCGCAACGACCAACAACCTTGCCGGTATCGTTGTGGATCTGACCCTCTCCATCAGACTTGCGACCAACGAGGTCTTCGAGCTTGCCTTCGACAAGCTGACCGATTGGAGTGCCGTTGGCATCGACGAGGTAGCCCTGCTTGTTGAGGGTAAGACCATCAAGGACGGAAAGATCATCTGGAATCTCTTCCTCTTCCTCGATCGGCTCAGCATGGCCCTTGACGTTGCCATACTTGTCAAGAACATCACCATCCTCATCGACAGCCAGGCCTACAAGACGCTTAGCATTGCCCTCGACAATGACACCGACAATGTTCTCATCCTCATCAGCGACCTTGCCATCGGCAACGACGCGAAGGCCTTGCAGACCGGCAAAAGGTCCCTCAGGCTTGGCTTCTCGCTCCTCTGGAGGAATGAGCTCGACGCGGCCGATGACCTTGCCAGAGTCGTTCCAGACTTGGCCTTCAGCATCGAGCTTCCTACCAGCAAGCTCCTTGGGATTGCCCTCAACGAGACGAGCCACAGGCACGCCCTCGTTGCCAATGACATTACCCTGCTTGTTGACAGTCAAGCCCTCAAGCGAAGAGAGATCGATGTATTCAACTTCGGGCTCCTCCTCCTCAGGCTCTTCGTAGCGTTCAGCGTGGCCGACAACTGAGCCCTTCTTGTCGAGAATATCTCCGTCCTCGTCAACGGAACGGCCGACAAGTTTCTTCGCATCGCCTTCGACAACCTGGCCGACGCGGTTGCCGTTTTCATCCTCAACAAAGCCGCCCTTGACCACAACCAAGCCTTCGAGACCAGCGAATGGAGATTCCTCCTCGGCTTCCTCCTGAGGCACAGTCTGGGCGCGGCCAATGATCTTGCCCTTGTTGTCCCAGAACTGGCCTTCGGCATCGGCAGTGACACCAGACTTGGAGAGCTTCTTCGCGTCACCCTCGACAAGCTCACCAACAATGTTGCCGTTGGCATCGATGAGCTTGCCGGACTTGTTGACTGCGAGACCCTCGAGAATGGAGAGAGGCGGTAGGTTGTCACCTTCCTCTTCTGCACCCTCGGCCGCCTCTTCAGCGCCCTCTTGAGCCTCTTCCGCACCCTCCTGGGCCTCCTCTGCTCCCTCCTGAGCCTCCCCAGCACCCTCCTTAGCCTCTTCGGCCTCATCGACCTTCTGCTCGACTATCTGAGGCAGAGTGCGGACCTTGCCAATGACATTGCCGTCCTTGTCAAGCACCTCACCCTTCTCGTTGATCTTCTTGCCCGCACACTCCTTCACATCTCCTTCAGCAAGCTCTCCGATCGGCTCGCCGTCCTCGTTCAAGACTTGGCCCTTCTTGTTGACCTTCAGGCCATCGAGAGTATCAAGGTCGGGAATAACCTCAACCTCCTTGATCTCAGGTTCAGCCTCGCCAAGCCGTTCCTTGAGCTCCTTCATAGCTTCAAAAGCAGCTTCACCGGAAACGACACCGACTTTGCCGACGACGTTGCCCTCCTTGTCGAGAACCTCGCCCTTGTCGTTGACGGTCTTTCCTGCGCAGTCCTTGACCTCACCATCTTTGAGCTCGCCAATCTCCTCGCCTTCCTCATTGAGAATCTTGCCCTTTTTGTTGACCTTCAAGCCTTCAAGAATGCGGATATCGAGGGCTCCCGCAGCAGCCTCTTTGAGTTTGTCGGCGGCGCCATCAGCAAGTTCGACCTTACCAAGCACGTTGCCGTCAGCATCAACAACTTCGCCCTGGTCGTTGACCGTAAGACCTTTGACGTCGTCGATGTTGCCTTCCGCAAGATTTCCAACGACCTCGCCATCTTCATCAAGAACTTCGCCCTTGGAGTTCACTTCCATGCCTTCCAAGGCGTCGACACCTGGGAGCTCGTCCTCGATATCGGCAGCGGCATCTTCGGCACCCTCCGCGGCACCCTCAGCCTCGCCTTGCGCCTTGTCGACAGCGCCAGTAGCTTGGTCAGTAAGACCGCCTTCGCCTTCGCCCTCCTCGCCCTCCTCACCCTCTTCATCCTGGTCGACAAGGTCGGCGGCATCGGGGTGAAGCTCGGCGCGAGCCAAGAGGTTTCCGTCGTCATCGTAGATCTCGCCATTCTCGTCGAATTCGAGACCCTCAATCTTGGTCGGGTCGCCCTCAACCAGATGACCAACGAAGTCACCATCCTCGTTCAAGATCTGACCAGAGCGATCAGACTTAAGGCCCTTCAAGATGCTGAGAGGAGGCATCTTCTTTTCTCCCTCGTCCTTGGCATCTTGCAATTGCTTCTGCGCAGCTTCGGGAAGGAGTTCACAGCGTCCGACAAGATCACCATCATCGTCAAGGATCTCGCCGTTGTCGCCAATTGCGTAGCCAGCGAGGTCTTCGGCATCACCCTCAACGAGTCGTCCGATGGCATTGCCATCCTTGTCGTTGACGATGCCCTCTTCGTTGACTTCGAGGCCGCGGAGAACATCCAGATTGGGGGTTTCTGGGAGGTCCTGGCCAGTAGCGTCCTCGGCTGACTCCTTCACATCATCGGTGGCACCTTGTGCTCCTTCGGTGGTGTCTCGGGCAGTGTCCTGTGCATCATCGGCAGCCTCTCCGGCAGTGTCCTGAGCGTTATCGGCGGTCTCTTGAACGTCACCGCCAGCATCCTCAGCCGCACCTTTAGGGTCCTTTGAGGCCTTGCCGGCGAGGTCGGTAGCTCGTCCAGCAAGTCCACGAGCACCACTCAAGGCACCAGAGCTCTGCTGTTGGGCATTGCTCGTCGCATCGGTGACATCATCTTCGTCCTGCGTCTCTGGCTCTTCGCCCTCATCACCAGCCTTCTGCGTCACATCATCTCCGGTCTCATCGGCGTCATCCTCCACATCTTCGGCCGTCTCTTGGGCAGTTTCTTTTGCTTCCTTGGTCTTCTCTTCTGTGTCGTCAATTGGCTTGGGCTCGGTCTGCTCAAGCTCGTCCCCAGCTTGCGAGACCTTTCCCTGTGCGTCGTCGGTTGCCTCTTCACCCTCTTCTTCTACTTGGCCCTTGGTGTCTTGTACGTTTTCCGGGGCATCAGCCGCCTTCTCACGCAGCGTCTCGTCCGAGGGGCGCTGGGGCAGATTGGGGGATTCTGTCTCTGGCGCATCCGTCGAGGGGGCCTTCTTGCTGAGCTTGGGGGGACCAGACTGTTGTGACTTCCGTCCGAGCTTAGTAGGGGTGCGGGGGGTATCACCCTTTCCTGCGGCGGGGGAAGGCATGTCGTCGTTTTCGTCGTGAATGTCGAACTGTTCTCGTGTCGTTCGTAAGGTTCGTTGCGAGCCACCTGAAGCGTTGCTCGAAATGGAATGGGAACGGTGAGAGCGTGGGGAGTTGCGGTTGGGGGTTGGGGGGAATGAGTAATAGGAGTAATTGGTTGATGCAGATTTTTGGGGCATATATCAATTGACGAGTGAATCGTCTTTTAAGTGAGGAAATGGGAAGGCATGGGTGGGCTAGAGCTTTATGGAGCAGAGGGGAGCTGTGGGCTATTTTTCCAGCATGACGTATTGTCTTGCAAGCTTCTGAGAGATGGGTACAGGGGTAGCTCGCGCCTCACCCACGCGATGGAGCTGGATAACCTGTTTTGCGGGCTAGAGGGAACGCTATGTGTGACGGGATGGCCACCAATGCTCGACATATTGCGTCACTTGGCCAATTTGAGCGGGGCGTCAGCTCCAAGGGGAGAGGAGCATCGTTAAACTGGTGTGACATGAGCGGATAGCTGCCTAGATGCGACCGGCGGCGATAGGCGTGAATCGACGATGATATGGCTCGCAGGAGTTCAGAGTTCATGCTCTCCCTCGCTGTCTGCTCGAGACTACCGGTAACTGCGGGAGACCACCTGATACTTAGTAGCTGTGCCAGCATATCTTGTCCTCACCTCGAAACGATGACAGCTGTAGCCCCCTTCGCCACAGGTAGCATCCAGCATCCATCTCTTTCTCAGCGTAGTATTGCTGCCATCGACGCCCCTCAAATTCCAGGCCCGATCGACAGCCCTGTGGCGGTTCCCCACTAGGAAAGTTACGCCCATCGCAAACACGCGGGCTGGAAGATCCTATCAGAGTGCTGCATGTAACGTGATATCAGCCGTAATGCCCTGCTTTTCGACAGGTTTGACGCGCCTGGTGGCGACGTGAAGGGGAATGACGTCGATGCGATCCTCTCTGACATCTGTGGTGGGATGACCCCTGCCGCAGCTCCTAACCGCTGGTCCGAGCTCAAGCGATCCCTCATCGCGAACTGCGCGGCACGGCATCCGCATGCGAAATTGCATCCCATGAAAGCGATGTGCAGTCCCTGCCTCCCGTCTTTGATATTACTGTAGGCACCGTTTAGCCGAGCCTGAGGCTGCAAGTCCGTGAATTGAATCGAGACGGCCCACGGCTTCGTCGTCCCATGTTTCACCCTGCCTGAAATCCTGTTCCTGAGCGCCACACCGCATGCACAAGTTGGAAGCGGAAATTGAGGATGACATGGCCTTTCTCTCATCGCTTTGGCATTTCCCCGTCCGCAGGATCGCTTCGTGATTGTAATTCATTTTGACGATGGATTAGAAAATGATCGCATCACTGTAGGTCAGATGTTGGAAAGAGGGTGGAATATACAAGGTTGAGGTTGAGGTTGAGTACCTTCATTTAAGTAGTTTTCCTTAATTATTTGAACCGTGGGTCGCGACGTGTATCGATGATGTCAGTGGACCTCTATTCCAACTTTGGTTGCGAGGTGCATGCGATGATTGTAGCGCACCCGGAGGTACCTTTCTTTGTACCGGTACACTGCTTGAGTACCACCACTCACACATTCCTGCAGCGCAATAGTGGTGGTCTTCAGGGACACAAGCAGGCAATGGCGCTCCAGGAAAAAGCATACTATTATCAAAATAAAGCAGCCGGGCAGGGCGATTGTAGGTATCATGAACAGCGAAAGGAGTAAGGCCATGTATGCAAGAAGAAGTTGAAAATCGCAAAACAGCAGCCCACTGCACCAGTCCAGACTCCAACCGGAGTATCCAACCCTGGCACGCTTAATGGCAAACCTCACCTCGCCGCTACGCCGTCTCTCGTTTCCCCGCTGGCGGTATGCCGCTCTCCACGTCCTGCCCGGGCCGGCTCAACGTCTTCTTGTGCCGTCGTTCCTGCGCCTCTTCCTTCAGCGACGTTGTGTGGTGTCGGATCTTGCTCCACATCCGATGTTTCCACGACTTCTCCTTGCGCTCCTCATCGTCTTTCTCGGCTTTAGCTGCCAGTATCCGCCGTTCCTTCTCGGCGCTTTTGCTCTTATCCTTCTCCTCTTCCTTTTGCCGGTGGTACTGCTCGGGATGAACCACCATCGTCTCGGCGTTGGAGACGTGCTGAATACCGTGCTTGAACTTCCGTCGAGTCTTGACGTAGGCTTCCAACCCAACAAGAACAGCATACGATCTCGAAATCGACACCCGGGACATATCTACTCCACTGTCTTTGAGCGAGTGGACGAAGGCACGAAAGTTCTTTGTCGGCGGTCGATAGTGTCCTGAAAGGGGTGAGAGGCGCCGCAGTTGCCCGTCCTTAATCTTAATAAGTCCGGCTGCAGATATCCGTGCGCCGTGAAGAAAAGAGCTGTGCTGAAAAGCCCCGCTTTGCTTGATTCCCACATACAATCGGAACGAAGTGTCGGCCACCTGCTTGCTGTTAGTCGTAGCTTTGAGATATGCTCAAATGACGGCTTACAAATATCCAAGAGTTTGGCTTCACTGAACTCCTCAAGAGATGGTTGAGAATCGTAGCAGCAGACACATACTTGAGCTTTGATATGCCCTTCGCCTGCTGTAAATCTTCGTTCACATAGTGTTCTCCCTCCACCCCGCTATGCTCCGATGCGCCCGTTGAACCCGAGCTCAACGATGAATCTGAGCTTGGCCGACCCTTACCACCTTCGAGTTTTCCAAAAGGTCCAAAAGTTGGCGACGTGGCATCGTTCAGAGGAACGATGCCATTGACGCTATCCTTGTATTCGGGTGATGTAGTGATCCGGTCTCCATTCTTCGCCCAGCAGAGGCGACCCTCGCTATCGATCTTGACGAGATACTGCATGCGCTCCTCGCGTGAGAGATACCGAACCTGCTCTTTCATCAATCTTTCCCGCGACACAGTAGGATGCTCAAAGTCCTTCCCTTCCCCATAATCGAGCCAGTAGAAGAAGTTCTCCTTGGTACCCGACCGCTTCCAATGATCATGATACGCCCTCAAATTACTTCCATACCGGTGCTTCTGATCCACCATTTCCAGAAAGTACTGCAGGTCCATCATCTTCGCCGTCTTTTCCCGTTCCGCCTTCTGCTCCATCTTCTTGCGCTTGTATTCCCTGCGCTCTTCCGAGTTCATAGCGCCTTCATCTTGCGAGGACTCGAGCGGATCGTCGCCGCCTGCTCTCCGTACGATTTCGCCGGCGCGCTTCCATTTCTGACGTGCGGCTTCGCTTGCTGCTCGAGATCGCTGTTCGGGAGTGCTCAAGGTCTCGGCTTTTGCGTGTTGTTCGGATCGAGATAGGGGACGAGTGGCATTCCGCCATCGCGCTTCGCATGTTTAGCATGGCAGTGATACCCGGTAGATATGTTATAGGCTACCTTCTTTAATCGCCTACAAAAGTCAGATCACACATCCCCCCCAAAGCTGTAAAGTGCGTACCTCTGCCCACCGCGAACTAGCGTCCAGCCCGAATCCATTCAACTGTCGGCGTTCCCTATACCCGCGATAGTTGCGTTGGATCAACTGCGCCGCCTTTTCCCTCTCTTCATCTGATAGCGGTGGCTGCTCATCGCTAGGCTCCGTATGGTTGCTATCTTGGGTATCATTGTTGATAAGTGCGCCGGGCTTCTCGTTATCCGTTCGAGACATCGAGTGAGCGCTCTCACTGGAGAAACATGGCGTGCAGAAGGCGCGGGGGTCTTAACGGCGGAGTGAGTCGGCGGGGTTGGAGCTACTAATCCTTGCGCATGGCCCCTGCCTATCCGGACGGAAGGTGGACGCCACGCCGCCATCACAAGCCACCAGTTCTCGGACCGAAACAAGACGGTGGTTGGACATTCGAATATCAATCAACAACACGCTCTGATGCATTTCTATGGACAAAAAGAGACGGTGCTCGTAAAGCTCTACCGGAAAGATCCCCAATTGTGGTAGTATCACAGGTGGTTTGGAAGTTATGTTTTGCTCTGAGCGGTGAGAGAGATGCAGGCACATCACGCCGCAGTGAACCTAGAATTGGTCGCAGATAACTAAGGTTCAAACAGAAATACAAACTCCCAACTGGCCATGCAAGATCCTAGTTAGAGTCGCCATTGAACAAGGGCCTGGAAAGCACACCGCGAACCTGCTCAGGCAGAGTCTTGCAAGTCCCCGCATCCTCCGACGAGATAGTCACCACCTTTTTGGTGCACGCCTCATCAGAATAACCAGTCAATTCCCAAGCACCAACACCCGCCAACTTCAGCTGGCTGAACTGAAACTTGTCCTCGAAGTAGATGGCTGGGGCGAGACACTTGTTGATGGGAGTGATGTGTTGAAAAGGCGTCTCCTTCAAGTCACTACGGTCGCCATTTGTGCAGCCGGGGGCGACACCGGCACACCAATCCGGCCGAACGGAGCCGTCAACGCATGTCCCGTTGCCGCCGAATCCGTAGGTGAAGTCCGAGGGGAAGTCGTATTTGGAGGGGCTGCTAGGAGGTGGAGGTGTGCCTTTGGTGTCGGACAGGAGGTGACCGTTGTATACGCCAATGTGCTCGTCTGGAAGTAGTGTCAGTATGTAAGTGGTATTTGTACCGCTGATGCCGGTATGTGGCGTACCCAGCTTAAGAGTCGTGTCTTTGCTCTGTCCAAAATTTGGCCTGCATTGGCAATTCAGGCTTGAACCACCCTCCAACAGCTTACAGCCCTCACAGTACCTACTATATGAGCCGTCCCTTGTGCAAGTCAGTCGATGTCACACGTCGAATGGAAACAAAACTGACTCCTTCCACTTCAAGACACCATCGTCATTCGTGATCTTATTGTTTAGGTTGGTGCCGCTAGTAATCCTTGTATCACCGCTTCCAGTGAGGCAGTTACCGACCAGCCAGCCCTGAGATATCTTGACGTCGGTACATTGGCTGCCGATGGTGCCAGCACGAGGGAGGAGTGAGGGTGCAGCGTTGGTAACGGCAACAAAGGCTGCGAAGGAAGCGAGAGCGTGGATAGATACCATCTTGGCTGAGTATGTCTGTTGAGAATAGACCCGCTGCTTCGTGTGCGATATCTCGATTGTCAAGGAGAGCGAGAGTAGGCTGGGCATAGAATGACAGGTAGATGATGCTTTATACAAGGAGCTCCTCGAAATCCTTTCGTACGAATATCACACCGGGGTCCACGGGTCTGCGATGCAATTGGCCAGCATTAATTGGACCTCCTGCTCCGGTAGTTTATCACGGTAGTATTGCACCTGCTTTGTCGCGTAAGGTATTCGCCAAAGCGCGGATGGGTGGCTCAGGCGTGTGTTCTTTTGGAGTGTATTGTACGACGAATCATTTACCGAAACAGGTGATGGTTGGAAATTTAGCAACAGGTTGAAGCTGAACAAAGAAGAATCTTTGACTGATTTTGACGCGGTACTTAATGAAAATAATGGTAGAGTTGGCTCCATGCATGGTCCGAATCTGTCAGTTGCAGAGCTTGCCGCATCTAGCTACCATGGTAGTGCCCTGCTTGACACATGTCAAGAGCCGGAGGTCCCTGAGGCCAATTGATGCAAGCTGAAAGCGGCGCATTCGTTGACGTTCATGTCACCTGGGGACATGCTTGTCAGTCCTTTAGGGTAATTGTGCCACCGGTAAATTGAACGAGATCCTACAGATCGTTACCCCATGGTAGAGCTCGTATTCGACATTTTCCACGATGTCTAGCGTCGCTGTGGACCCTTGAAACGAGCACCAGCAATTACCATAGGTACCATACAGTAGTCCGAGCCACAACCTCACCTCCTCATGCCAAGGGCGGGAGGCCTAAAAACGTCCTTCGAATTTTTCATCATTGGTAATCTATAGTAAGTATTCCCTAGAACGCTGTTGAGGTGCGGGGAAGAAGTTTGGAATGGCAGGGTGACTTCCAAGGCTGCATAGGAAGGTGGAATGGCCTCTGAGCTTGCGAGGCAGTACAGTGAAAATCGAGTTCCGGCGATGATATTGGCGCGATGGGGCACAAAGCTCCAGCGGAGGGCTTTTGTATTCTCAAGGAGGATAGAAACGGACAGTAAGTAGATGAACTGAGAACCTTCAGCAAAAGAAGTTGATCGTAGTTGAGATAGCGAAATATGGGGAGCTATACATTGCAGATACTCTATTGAAGGTACTAAGATGGAGACGGTGTCTACCATGGTAGGTGGAGGTATTTTGCTGGAAAAAGTATGGTACCATGGTAGGCTTTCGGTTCGCTTCGGTTGTTAGTCAGCATACCGTGTTTAGTCATCTGGCGCACGGGCTCACCTGACGCACACTTTGGCCGGGAACACCAAAATTACCACATAATACTAACTCGACCAATATGGACCCAATTGAGGAGGCGATTGTGGCGTTGAAATCCCTGGAGCTTGGAGAAAAACTTAATATCTCTCAGACTGCGAGAAAATATGGTGTTGAACGATCAACTCTGTCGCGAAGGGAGCACAAAATCCAAGGCTCCCGTGCAGCCTAGTATGAGAATCAGCGACTTCTAAACAACCGTCAAGAGCAGGAGCTTGTACAGCATATTGAGAGACTGTGTGAGCGAGGCCTACCGCCTACCAAGAACATGATACGCAACTTTGCTAGTGAAATAAGCGGCCAACAAGCAGGGAGCTTATGGCCAGATCGGTTCCTCAAGCGTCACCAAGTTGACCTGGTATCTAAATGGACAACTGGCTTAGACAAGGAGAGAAAAAGAGCTAATTCTGCCTTTAAGTACGCGCTATATTTTAAGCTCTTAAAGCGCAAAATCGAGGAATATGAAATTGAGCCAGTAAACATGTATAATATGGATGAGAAGGGCTTCCTAATCAGCGTGCTGTCAAAGATGAAGCGAATCTTCTCTTAACGGAGGTATGAGGAGGGAGGAGTTAAGCAGGCTGTACAGGACGGTAATCGCGAGTGGATCACGACGATTGCCTGTATATGCGCT
>ML976985.1:627908-638686 GCA_010015675.1 Byssothecium circinans
GAAGAAGAAGAAGAAGAAGAAGAAGAAGAAGAAGAAGAAGAAGAAGGAGAAGAACAAGAAGTTCACTACCACGTCTCTTCAATCTTACTCAAAACTGCGTCGCCTAAATTCGCAAGTATGCTTTCTGGAGAGATCTGGAAGGAGGGTATACGGAATGAAGAGGATGGCTGTTACTACATACTCGTCGAGAAATGGGACGCCGAAGCGTTCCTCATCCTCCTCAACGTGCTTCATCTTCGTAATCGTCAGGTCCCACGATCGGTCTCTTTATCAATGCTCACGAAGATCGCTGTGTTGGCCGACTACTTCACCTGTACAGAGGCAATCGAACTATCAACCGAGATTTGGGTAAAGGATCTCAAGGACACCACACCTATCCCGTCGAACTACTGTCAGAATCTTATACTATGGATGTGCATAACTTGGGTCTTGAGGCTTCCACAAGAGTTCACACAAGCTACAGGCATTGCAATTAGACAGAGAACGCTGGCAGGATTGCCAACTTTGGACCTTCCGATCATAGGATTTGTTGGTACGTCTGCCAGCTTTCATGCATCGTAAAACAATCTCATTTCCGGACAGATAAACTTGCTACCGCCCGCGTTCAAGCAATTGATGCCATTATCTCGCAATTGCACGACCTCCTCGATAAATATAGCGATGCCAATTACTCTTGTTCATGCGATTTTTACTCTTTCGAGTGTAGCTCTATCCTTTACGGTGCCTTGACAAAGGGAATGAACCAACTTGGACTGTTGCTACCGTACCCTGTAGCACCGTTCTCGGGAACGAGTTATCAGGACTTACACGAAAGGCCATTCAAGATAAAGTCGCCGAATTTGTCTCATCCAAGTAAGGAAAAGTACAAAGCTCCACACTTCTGCAGTTTGAAAGTTCAAGTCAGGGGGGTCATAAATCGGGTTAGACGCAGTGTCAACGGCCTCGATCTAGAAGACTTCGGCCGTACTTTGTCTGCAGACGTAAGCATTACAAACGAGAAAGTCTCTGCTAGGGCATCCATTTGAAGCATATTTGCTCGACGGGACGTCATGAACGGCACAGCATGTCTTCCATAGCTTGATACATATCATCGGACTGCCCAATAAGAGCATTCTGATTAGCTGACAACAAGATACGAAGGCCTCAATACACTGCCGAATATTATGCTAAAGAGGAAAGTGAAAACGCAACACATGTCTTGGTAAGGAATATGAGCTAGTTCTGGGAATAACTAACCGACTCACGATTCGAAATGATTATGTAAGCAGGTTCAATATTGAACCTCCGAGCGATCTAACTGATAAGGTATTCTGCGGGATGTACTACGTGACAACTTACTCCATTTTTCATACACAACAGAAGATATTCAACGGCAAGGGTGTGGCGGGAGTTGGTCGGCCATCATTGCAGCTGCAGGTGGCAAATTGAGGCCTTCGCCACCACCTGCGCCAACGCACTATGTCAGAAGGACAACGTCCCAAGGTATCTTCTATGTACCATTATTAGCGACATAACTTTCAAGTGTGCTAAAAAATCGCGCTTGAGTAAGGAATATCATTTTAGTTTCTATTCCCCCAGAGTTCGAGAGTGCCGGCCTTGTCGTTCTTTCTTCCATGCTTTGACCACGGGAATATATTCATTTCAGTATTTAATGAAGATATTGAGATAATGTATCAAAAAAAATGCCATAGAAAGCCAGATGAATGGGAAAGTGTTCTGGAATACTATAAACGTTTCTTACGCAGCGGACCCGCAATCCGAAACCATCCTTATGCCTCCTATGCCGCCAACAATCTGTCCACATCAGCCGTGATATCTACCCAAGGGAATATCGTCCTATTCCCCGGCTGCGCGTCCGCAAAGAATTCTTCGTTCATGAAGAGCCTGCAACCGATCTGCACAACGGCAGTCACATTGGCGCCGTCTGCAAGACGGTTTGAGTTCAGGACTTGGCCTAGCCCCTCAGCCTCGTTCCAAAGCCCGTCTCTGCTTCGCAGTACCTCGACACCCGAAGCTGAGACTGCAACGAGTAGCACAGTGCCTGTCCATCGGTTAGTGCTTGCGAGTGAATGAGTGTGGAATCTTGACTGAAAGTCAGAATACAAGGGAAATGCACATACCATTGTACTTTGGGGGAAAGTATAGCGCGTCCGACCCGGCAATGGACCTGGGAGGGTTGACGGGGACAGTGACTGGCGTGCCCTTGGAAGCCGTAGTGTCGAATTTGACGAGCGAGCCATTTGACGCGACTGTATTGTCATTGGCGAGCAGTACGTCGCCGGTCAAGGCGAGCCCCTGGAATCCCGTAACAGTGTGGCTTCCATTGCTCTTGAACCACTCGTTGACAGTGGACCCGTTGTTTTCGACCCTGAGAATCGAAGACGGAAAGGTCCCAACTACATACACGTTTCCTCTGCTGTCGAACTCGACATCTTGGAACCCACCATAAGTACCTTGAGTTGTCTCGGTGAGATTGATCCGGGAGACTTCCCTCTTGGCTTCGGGATCCCATGTGATGAGCGTGTTAGTGCCGGAGATGTCGTGGCCGGCA
Organism: Byssothecium circinans; assembly: GCA_010015675.1. Lineage (NCBI taxonomy): Eukaryota > Fungi > Ascomycota > Dothideomycetes > Pleosporales > Massarinaceae > Byssothecium > Byssothecium circinans. The sequence goes on from ML976985.1 coordinate 630,460, forward strand.
GTGACAAATGCTGCACCAGCATCGGCGACGATTGAGACGAGGTTCTTGTGGGGATTCACGGCAACACCTCCGACGTGGAAGGCTTGGTTCTGGGTGATGTCGGGGAAGGATATGAGTTCTGTGGTTTGGTCGTAGGGGTTGTAGATGGCCATCGATGCATTGAAGAGAACGCTGATCAGGGGTCAGTCATAGTGAAGCAGTTGGGACGTAGAGCCCCTCATACCCAATGTAGAGTAAGCAGGTATTCAGGTCGAAGTCTGAGTTTTCGGGGTATAGTCCGAGTTGATGGATGATGAAGGTCCCATCTACGTCAGGGCAGGGCGCTCGGGGGCTAAGCTGTCTTGCTGGAGTAGCAGGGAAAGCCCCCACCAGACTGCCTGCTAGGAGTGCTGCGATCGCGCTCGGACCGATCTTCGTAGGTGTCTGTGGAATGGTAGAGTCATTAGCTTTAGTTCATGTTGATCAATTGCGAACGAAAGACTACTGCTGGCATCCGGAAACGAAGTACTACTTGCGAAACCATTCGCGAGGAATTGGACTTACCATATTGCGACTATTGAATATAGGGGATATGGTATAATCGTTGAAAAAAGATTACTGTAAAACGTGGAGGAACGAATAATAATTTAGAGGTTTTTTGCAAAGACTGACTTGAGTGATGACTGCTAGCTTGTTCTGCTTTTGCTTTCCTGTGTGTGGAGAGGCTGGAGTCAAATATGTGAGAGCCATGGTCACGTGGCAGTTCATTTCCCAGCGCGGATTGGTAGCGCGCACAAGACGTAATCGAGGATTGCTCATCGCTCAGCCTCGCAGTCGATAATCCAACGCGGAACAGCAGCGCTACAGCACAATCAATACTCTCGCGCGAGAAAAGACAGATGAAACTGATGAAACAGGGTAAGGGTACGTGCAAGATCCCACAGGATCTAGATATATGTAAGGTACGAGGAGCCATTTAATAATCAGCGGAATTTGGATGGGTTGAGCGAGGCTGGCCAATGCTCTTCAGATTAGGGCCGCGCTCGCTTACCCTAATACGGCGGCGAGGCGTAGCGAGGATCCGATCTTGTCATCTCTGAGTCTCGTTAACACCCACTTGTAACAGGCGGCGATATCTGAGGTCTACTCTACCCACTTCCTCTCCTCGCCAAAATAACTGTAACTCCTCCGGCGCAAGCTCCTGGCAGGATCGGATAAGGGCGATTGGAAAGCGGGGATTGGGACTGTGCCTACTACAACGAGGAAACAAACTTTTGGCATGAAGATTGGAGGGAAGAGAGATCATCCTACTATGACCTTTGATACTGATATGGAGAGGGACTTGAGAGATGGAGTGGTGGTTGGGGATGATATGCGTTGTCCTACCTCGACTACAAGGAAGAAGAGCCAGGACGAGGAGGATGAGGAGAGAAGGGTTGATGGTGTGATGAGGATTCCACCGATACGGCTATTTGAGGGGGATCAGGAGATTTGGCCGCTTGTTGAGGAGGCAAACGAGCGGTTGGCCACGTCGAGAGAGTGATAAGATTTCCCTCCTCGATTTCCGTTTTCAAATACTCGACTCTCTTTACTCAAAAGTCAGCCACAAAATTCAACTTCAAACAACGAAACCTCCCGAACTCTAAGCTCGACTCCTCGGTCGCTCTATCTCTTAGCCTCCCTATTCCATACTTCATTGACTCCTCATCCAAACTACGCAGATACGATTTGAATGACTCAACATCCATCCACCTAAACAAGTCAAGAAACGTCTTCCCCCTAGTCCATTCGTTCGTGTTGCTAGCTGTGGCTGTACCTCCCATCCACTCACGGAGCTGGCGGAATAAGGGGGGGGGGGGGTACTGCTTACTGCATCGCTGGAGAATAAGTTCCATGCATTCTCGATGACAAAGCCTTGAGGCTGGTGAAATTCGTCTAAAGGGTCAACAGCGTTTGGGTCGAAGGAGGGTAGGAGATGGAAAGCCAGCATGGCGGTGACGTAGTGTATATTTGTGGAGAAGTAGTGAGATGGTTCAGGTTCAGCGGTAGTGAAAACGTTGTTGCGGGCGTGAGCCCATGCGTTAAAGTGGTAAAAGGATGTTGTTCCAGCGTCCGCGGTAAGTGGGATCCACGACGCTTGCATGGATTGAAAGTCTTGGCTCTGTGCGAAGCCTGCATGTGCTCGTTCTGAACACCATTCTGCAGGCGGGTGTTTGTGTTAGCCAGCAAGTCTAGAAATTATGCTTTGTTGTTCAGGGTAGTAAGTCAGAGCGAACCAAGGAACTCACCGATGATTAACTTCACGACCTGTTGCTCCTCGAGCAATCTCCCCCACCAAAAGCATCTCACACCAGCATGTGAAACGTAGGCTCGAAGCGTATTAGCCCAAATTTGGCTCGTTTCAATGTTGGCAGAAGGCAGGATGCGGAAGCTCTTGATCTCGGTGAAGGCGTAGTCTGTGGACCTTGGAGGGAAGTTCATCAGGGTTTTCAACTTAGGAAGGGCGTCAGAGGGAAAAAAATTAAATGTAGAGAATCGGTTGTTTCGGAAAAATAATCAAGGCTTGCGGCTCAGCGGGGCTGAACCCGTTCCTTCCCAACGTTTAGTCGTACCAGCCACTTTGATAAACCATTGACCTATCCTCCTCCCCAATCGCCCAGACACCCCATGACTACAACTATCAAGGCCTTGTCAGCCCCCAAAACGTTATAATATTGGCTTTGTTCTGGAGCAAACGATTGTACACCTCCAGTTGGGTCTCGGCCTTGCCCGTTACCCACATATAATTATCCAAACTAAGTGCAGTTGCAAAGAATATAAGGGAATCTGGATTCTGGGGAGCATAGATCGATCGGACGCTCTGCGTTCCAGCCAAACCGTACCGCTCACCACCTGGGGCGTTCCCGCCACCTTAAGTCCTAGCACTTAATTTCTACCTAAGCTTGCTAGCCTAGCTAGACTAGAAGGATCTAAGTAAATAGGCTTAGATTACTAATAAGGCGAGTAATAATAACCTTAAGAATGCTATAATAGCTATCACTAAGTAAAATAAGCTAATAAGTAAAATAAATACTAATAATAACAATAAAGCCTAGTTATAGAAAGATATAATTAAATTAATAATATATACTGGGGCGCAGCTAATACAGATACTAGCTGCAATCTAAAGGGAAGATTAGAACACACTAGTCTCCGCTACTAATGTTTGCAGTAAGAGAAAGGCGATTAGATAATCATAACTTTCATTGATTGTAGGTCGTAAGGTCAAGTGGAAGCTAGAAAAAGAGCAAAAGTAGCGGTTTGGATGGTTACATAGATGGCCACAAGCCTTGAACGACGATTCTACTGAAGTTCACGGGTCGTCCAACTGTGCATCCGTGATGAAGTGTCCGCCACCCTCACATCGCCAACCACCCGCCTCCTTCATCCAGTTGAAGCCGATGGTACACCCGCTCAACCTCCCGAGCTTTTCTACAATCCCTGGATTGCTGGACACATCGATCGAGCCGCCCGTGCCGCCCGTGCCATCACCGCCAGTGGCATTTCCACCCGTGCCAGCACCGCCAGATGCACTTCCCCAGGGATCATCCTCATCGAGTTTTTGAACGGGCGCGCTTGTGAATTCAGTGACTTCTACCGGCGTGTCCTTAGAATCCTTCATGGATTTCTTCTTACCCCAAGATGGATTTCCCCACTCGTCTTCTTCCTCGGCCTTGGGCTCTTCCACGCCATCCGGGTTCCGGAGGGTAGCAGGGTCTTCCGGAACTGGTTCAGGCTCCGGTTCCGCATATTTGCCCTTCTTTTTCTTCTTTCTGCCATCCCCCCAAATAGAGCTGAGGCCCCAATCGCCGCCCTCATTCTTCTCTGGTTCAGGCTCAGGCACAACTGGTGGTGGCGGAGGAGCTGGTGGTAGAGGCTCTTCCTCAACGCCCTTCTTGCCTTCGGTCGGGGTATCTTTCGGCTTATCTGCAATAGCGCTCTCCCTCTCAGATTCGTTTTCTGAGTCGTCATCCGCAATGGCGCTCTCCCTCCCAGATTCATTTTCTGAGTTGTCATCTGCAATGGCGCTCTCCCTCTCAGATCCGTTTCCTGATTCGTCATCTGCAAGGATGTCATCAGAGGCATACGCCGGCAGAGCGAAAAGAGATAGTTCCCGAAGATGTCTTCCAGCGTGTTTCGCGTAAGCTTTCGTCGTCGATACTGTCGTCGAACAAAGCGGGCAGGTATATGGCTTATTATCCGATCTCCGTGTCTCAGAGGCCTGCAGGACCTTGTCGATTTGGCCCTGAGTCTGGGCGGAATGACGGCTTAGATAGTGATCCTGCATGCGTTGGCGGTCACCAAAAGGGTCGGGACAGCCGAGGCAACAGGTCCAGACCTTGCTGTGGTAATCCTGCTCGTGCTGCAGCCATTCGTGGCGGGTGGAAAACATTCGGCGGCCGAGAGGACAGCTTTCCCAGAGACACAGGTATGGCTGCAAGTCTGAATATACATGCTGCCTAGGAGACTACTTAGCGCTTGTAAAATGTCGAAGACGTGTATGTGCACTTACTTCCAAGCTGAGCGGTTCTTGACAATGATGATATCGTAACAGAAAGGACATTCAAAATGCTTGTCGTAATTTGCATCGGGCGGCAATGGAGGAACGCGAAGAGCTGCTGTGGCTGTTACCGAAGTTGCAAAAGATGTCGCCGTGAAGCCGCCTTCGGATTGATCGTCATCGTCACATAACATGCTGACACCCACATCAGAGATCTTCTGCTTATCTGGCAAAGATGACGCGATCGTGCTCTTGCCGTCTTGCTCTTCAACGGTTAGACCAGCCGCCATTTTATTGCGGTGCTCTTCGCGGTACTTGAAGTAGCAGCGTCTCCGAGACGAGGCAGTGCCAAGGCGACGAGCAAGATTACCAGAAATATGAGGATATTTCGCGGCAACGTGACCAATGTCGTATTGCTCGAAAGGAGTGGTATCGAATGATTTGGAGAAATTGAGCCATTGGTCGTGCCGGGCCGGGTTTCGAATCGCAGCAGAGAGTCTGAGGAGGTTGGTGATGGCCTCGTTGATGCCTGCTAGAATTTGATCCATTTCGGTCTTATGTTGGAGTTCCTGGGACAATATCGGTTCAGTCTGGGTGTATTCTTCATCTTCACTGTCGTCTGAATCGCTGTCACTGAACTGTAGCTGATCCCATGGGACTCGCGCCCCGGACGAAATCCTCCGTGCTGTGATTGTTTTCAGCCAATGTTAACGCGTTCTTTGCACGGTACGTACCATCGCTGAGGTTCTCTACCAGGCTAGACAAGAGCCTCGAGACATGTTCTTGCAAATGCGAAGCATCACGCAGCCGGTGATCCAAAGACCTTCGTCCGGCACGATGAGCACCTATGTTGCTAGACCAGATCTTGAAGCGCCCTGATGCGTCGCTGATCGCCCCTGACAACAAGTGATATTCGTCCCTCGCATCTAAATCCACAAGCAGAGCATCGAAGCAGCCCAAGCAGTCTTTTACTTGTGCGGCTATTGACGATGGTACTGGTAGCAGCGTACTAAGTGCGAAACCAGCAACGGTCATGTTTGGAGAGCTTTTGTAGTTGTAGATGAAACCAAGATGAGAGCTGTCGAGCTCCGTGAAGTGATTTCTAAGAGGCCGGAGAAATTCGATCTTTGGGGGAGCCGTTGGAAGAATTGTGATTGGAAACGTGCCGTGAGGTTTGACGACGACGAGATTTCACACCTTTCAGGAGAATGTAATAGGTTTCATAACAACGTGATGAGAGATGTCGTGGTCGACGAGCGGCTAGGTAGAGTGGGGCCCAGTCGCGCAGGTTGAAAAAGGAAACATCCGGTCAAGCCTGCCAGCGGCTATTTCGCGATTGGTGAAGGCGTCAGCACCCCGCCGCTTAACCTCAATTTGCGCTTCAACTTCAATCGAGTTTGTCAACAGCAAAGTTTGACCATGCTAGTCCCCTAACGACAATTCTTTCTTACCAACTTGAGCAATGGCCACCGGGATCGAAATCGTCGGCCTCGTGCTGGCGGTGCTACCCCTGATCATCTCAGCTCTTGAACACTATGAGGAAGGGGTGTCGACAATCGAGAAGTTCTTCCGTTACAAGAGGGAGATCAGGTCCATCATCGAGGCCCTGGCTACCGAAAATACAATATTCAAAAACAGCTGTGAGCAACTTCTGAGCGACTTCCTCGGCCCAGTCGAACTCGCGGAAATGCTTCAAAATCCGCGGGGCGAGACTTGGTCGCAACCGCATATTGTCACCGAGCTGCGTGCCCGACTCGATCGTTCCTACGACATCTACATGATCCACGTCAGCAACATGAACTCAGCTATCAAGACGCTGATAACGCTTTTAGATCTTGACGAGAACGGAAAGGTGTGCCACCATGGATAATGATACTCACAGGTAGAGTAAAGCTAACGTCAGTCGGCAGGTCCGCTGGACGGATTTGAAGGGCCTCAAGCGACTACTGAAGAAAGGAAAGCTGACCCTAAGTCGATCGGCGTATCAAGACCTCCTATTGAGGATGAGAGAGTGTAACCGAGCGATTGGCACTCTCACCGAGCAAAATCGCCAGCTCACACCGACGAGACAGTCTATGTCTCGATACGACCATTTCCGAGCGATTCGAGACTGCGCGAAGGAAGTGTACAAAGCATTGTGCGCTTCGTTCCCATGCAGTTGCGTCTCGCACTCGATCAATTGGCAGCTCGACGTCCCTCATCAGCCAATGCGCGCCAAATTTCGGGTAATTACAGCGACTGAATGGCTCAACGAGACATCCGAAGGGCCGAAAGCCTCAAAAGTGTACCGTGAGATCGAGCTGAGGCCCGCAGAGGAGGGGAGACTTGAAAAAGAACAGGAACCCAGTTCCATGCCTATGGCCGAGAAGAAGGCTAAGAAGGTATTGCGGTTCGCAGATGATCCAGAGCACTCGAAGTCAGGTGTGGTCCAGTTCGACTTCGTCCAGAGCTCCTTCTCATCGACGGCGACGTTGATGCAGAATTCGACATCCACGCTGGTCAGTACCAAGGACCTCTCAATCTCCATCAGAGGCCCGCGGTTGGATGTACGAATCGACGACTTCTGTCGACGATTATCCGCCTCGAGCTTCGAGTGCCAAACAGAATGCTTAGGGTATCTGAGTGTAGCGAACCAGCGACGTTATGAGGTTTTCCCCCTCGAGACCTGGCAGATCCATGAGGGAAAGTCTGCCTCTCTCTCATTGGCTTCTTTGTTGACCCAGGCCCGGACTGCATCCGCAACAAAAACGCTCTCGTTGCACGACCGGCTCCAGCTGGCCAAGTCTGTCGCAACCGGCGTGCTGCAGCTTTACAACTCCCCCCTGCTGCAATCGACCTGGACGAAGGAAGATATCACCTTCGTACCCCGGATGGACAAGCCATACAGAAAAGCATACATCAGCAAGCCCACCAGCATGGCAGACGACACGACTCGTAAAACAAAAGCCCTGCCGTACATCCACAATCCCACAATCTTCGCCCTAGGCATCCTCCTGATAGAAATCTGTCTTGGCCGCGCACTTGGCGATTTGCGCACGCTCGAAGACTGCAACTCTGAAGCCGAGATGAACAAGCCGAGCATGGCAACGGATTACGCAACAGCCATACGGCTTCTTGATAGCGAAAAAATCCTAGTCGAAAGTGGCGAGTCGTATGCGGATGCTGTAAGACGCTGCATCAGTTGCAATTTCGGGCCGACGAAAACGGATCTTGAGAACGATGACTTCCGGCAAGCAGTCTACAGCGGAGTCGTAGCACCGCTAGAAGAGCTGGTCAAGGCAGTGTTAGGGGCGTCCGCGCTTTGAGCCGAAAGCTTAGAAGGGCAATGTCCCGCTGTGAATCAGGACGGAGCATCATTACCGTGTCCGTGCGCGTAACGCCCGGATTCGCGTAACGCCCGCCTTTTACTAGGAAAATTAAAGAAAATAAGTAACTTTAAAGCTATATAACTTTTTAATTACTTTTTCTTTTTAAAAGCTTCCTTAACTAAAGTTATAGAGAAAAACTATCTTTATAACTTTAAAATTTTAGTTTTTTAATAATAATTAGTTTAAAGAAAAAAGTATAAATGTACTAAAACTTAAGTCTTTAAAATTAAAAAATAATATTTTTTTAGAAGTAAAGTATACTATTTAGAATATATTTTATATTAGGTTCTTTTTAATAAAATAACTATTTAAGAAGATATATTATCTTTCCTAATTTTCT
>ML976985.1:638906-782194 GCA_010015675.1 Byssothecium circinans
GTTATATAGCTTTAAAGTTACTTATTTTCTTTAATTTTCCTAGTAAAAGGCGGGCGTTACGCGAATCCGGGCGTTACGCGCACGGACACGCTAGCGCTTGTCCCTCTTGGCGAGAGTCCAATGGTGCCGATGCAAACATCTCTTGCACCTCCCTTGTGTCCTTCACCTCGTTTCTTTTGTTTGTTATGTCCCTTGTATGACGCCACTGCTTCGAGGTGCGGCATTAATGAACGGCGAAAGTAGGTACCGTAGGGCGCAGGCCGAAGTGGGTGAATTAGTGTCAAAATCGTCTCTAGTTTTATAATAGTGTAGCAACCCTTTTACAAATTTAAAAGCTTATAGTATTATATCCTAGGGCTTAATATATCTCTATCCTAATATAGTATTAATTCTAGTATAGTGTTAATATGCTATTAATAATAACTAAACTAATAAGGCGTATATCTTCGAAATCACCAACATCACACTCATCCCAAGGCTCATCTCCTACACCGAATTCCACATCCCGCTCATCCAAAACTCCATCAGCTTCCCCGAACTCTCCCATCAAAAGCCCCTCCAAACCCTCAACGCCTTCGCCAAACACTCTAACTCGCGGTCCCTCCAGCGCCTCAACCAGCCTGCCCAGCAGCTCCCAAAGCCCCAAGGCGAGCTCAACCCCAGTCTCAAATGCAAAAGTCTTCTACACCTACGCCGGGAGATCAGACAAAAGCACGCTCGACCGACTCGCCAGGGAGGCTCTTTCGTACCAGTATAAAAGCATGCCCTGTGTAGTGTTCAAAGATGGCAAGGTTGTGCTTCCGTTTCCGCCCTGTGGGAAGAAACGCGGTGAAGTTCGTGAACTGGGGAACTCGACTCGGGACTTGAAGCCTGAGGATTATGAGAAGGGAGGGAAGAGTTCGAAACTCTGATTCCGGCTCTTTCTACGACAATTTTTACGTGCGCCCGTGTGGCGACTCTTTTTCATGTCTAGGTGCGAGTTGGGGTTTGCTGCCGAGTTTCAATGACTTCGTTATGCGGGTGCGCTTTTGGAAATGCGGTGGATCGGATATAGTGAGAAGCAGTATGAGAATAGTTTTTTTCCCCATAGATTTGGGTGGAATTGTGATCAGCACCCAGTGCAACCAGTGTATTTAGTCTTTCCCCAAATCGAAGTTTACCGTCTCAACAACTTACCTATCTTGGTTTCAGGGCAGTAATTCCGGGATAGTCTACAGGGTGGCCAGATGAAGTTTAATCACGTGTGCGCTGAATTCCTCTATTGTTGCGAAGTGAAGACGTGTTTGAATAGCTAGGGAGATAGAGAGCTAACTAGTGACTATGTATTATGCGTTGAAGTTATTCTAGCTCAGTGTTGATCTGTTGGTAGCGTAGAGATAACTACAGTAGCGTGCATGTGTAGATGGGTGGCAAATGGAGTCGTGATGGCGACGTCGGCGGTCGTGCCGGCACGCGCTTGTGATTTCCTCAATACGGCGAAAGATACCGAGGTCTTTCACAGTTGAGCGCAAGCATCTCCGATAGCAACGGCTTCTCCGTCCATCGCCTCTCTTCACTCGACTTCTTCTCCCGCATAATATACCCTTACTCCCGCACGCTCAAATTCACGAAATTATCGTGTTCGCACGTCGCTGCGGAACCGCGCGAGTTCTCTGACCAATCCGGCCAACCCCGCAAAGCCAACCGCTCACAACGACGTCGGCATCTGCCAACCTTTTTCCGTCGCCGCCATCCGATCTCTTCAACCTCACTCCACGCACTACACATTGCGAAGAGCGTGCGTTCCCTAATGACGGCGCGGTGAGTAGGGAATAGAAGCGCAGTGGAGATATGGCCTCGCAGTCACCACCCAAGCCATGGGAAACGAGCGGAGGTGCTACCAGTGCCTCGGTCGGTACGTATTAACACCCTCAGACGTCGGCGCCTCAACCAGTCATCTAACCTCACATGCTAGGCCTCACGGGGAGTAACACGGCGACAGCACCGTCAACGACATCTTCAGGAAATCCGCCGCCGCTCCCCGAACTTCCGAATGCGCTGAGCTCCGTTGCGAACCGGAACGCGACAAACTATTCCAACATGAACGCGAATCGATACCAGTCACCCTACAGTAACTATGGCGGTGGCGCCGGCTACAACAGCTACTCGTCCCCGTACTCCAGAATGGGCGGCTATGGATCCATGTATGGGGGTATGGGCGGCATGGGCGGCATGGGCAGCATGTATGGCGGTGGGATGGGTTATGGGGGCATGGGAGGTATGGGAGGCATGTACGGCGGAGGCATGGGCATGCCCGGGGACCCGAATAACATGAGCTTGACACAATCGTTCAGCCAGAGCACCCAGACGACCTTTCAGTTAATAGAGGGCATCGTCGGCGCTTTTGGTGGCTTTGCGCAGATGCTGGAGAGCACGTACATGGCGACACATTCCTCGTTCTTTGGTATGTCTACCACTTACTCCGCCTCCTGCATTGGTATAGAATGATGCTAACAAAGTCATAGCTATGGTATCGGTAGCAGAGCAATTCGGCAACCTCCGCCAAACCCTCGGCTCTGTCCTCGGCATCTTCACCCTCATGCGCTGGATCCGGACCGCCATCGCCAAACTCACAGGCCGTCCACCGCCAGCCTCGGGCAAGGAACTCACACCCAGCAACTTCGCCGCCTTCAACGGCGTCGCCCCCGACGGCTCGCCCATCGCCAAACCCTCCAAAAAGCCCTTTGTCGTCTTCATGCTCGCCGCCTTTGGTCTCCCCTACCTAATGGGCAAACTCATCAAAGCGCTCGCGCGCTCACAAGAAGAGGAGGAAAAGCGAAGAATGGCCGAGAACCCACAAGCATATGGCGGCGAACCCATCGATCCGAACAAGCTCGAGTTCTGCCGCGTACTATACGACTTCACACCCGATGCGAACGCGAACGCAGTCCAGGGTCTCGATCTCGCAGTAAAGAAGGGCGACATGGTGGCCGTGTTGAGTAAATCCGATCCCCTGGGCAACCCGTCGGAATGGTGGCGATGCCGCTCAAGAGACGGAAGAATGGGATACTTGCCCAGTGTATACCTCGAAGTCATCCAGAGAAGACAGCCAACCGCACAGATAACCTCTGGAAGCCAGGCTGGTAGCCCCGCGGGCAGTCGAGCACAAACTATGACGAGTAGTTCCGCGGCAAGCCGGACGGCGACGTTGACGGAGAAGAATAAGGGACCCGAGAAGGCGCCTGCGGTTGCGGGGAAAGCGGGGGATATGGGGGTTGAGAGTTTCCAGAAGGGTGCTTTTTATTCGTAGGGTTGGATTAATCCTTTCTCCCTTGCCGACGGTTTCAAGGCTTTCGTTTGTTAATGATAGGGTCTGGGATGCATTTTATTGGTTTGCGTGCACAGTGTGGTTCGATGGATGGATGGTTTAGTTTGGTATGGAAAAAGCTTCTTGGGCGCTTGGAGCGATCGCTGTTTTCTATGTAGATGTCAAGATACGCAAGGATCTCTTCATAACATCGCTCATCCCAATCATAATCGGTCAGGTGAAGCCATACATAAACGCTCATATTATACACGAAGTCGTAGAAAACATTGTCCCAAAACCCTTTACACTAACAAGTCCCCTTCCACTCCCCTCACACTCCCCTCTGCCCTCTCTGGATAAACAATCGCCCCCTCCGTCCTCGCACAATTAGTAACATAACTCGCACTCGCATTCTGCGGCACCGTCCACCCGTCCTGCGGCCTCCCATAAACATGTTCATAATACCACACCTCACTCAACACCGTAAACCCATTATCCGTACTATTCCTTCCCATCTCTGTACTATTAAACCTCGGCCCCGCGCACCCAATAAACGGCACACCTCCCGACTTCTCAAACAGCACATCCCTTAGCTCCGCATACGAGTACGTCGTCGAATTCGACGGTGCGATACCCGCGCTCGCGAGCCACTCAAACGTAGGAAAGCGGAGATAATACCGTATAGCGGTTTCGAAGAAATCGACGACTTCCTCGTGGGAGCGGTACTGTGGGCCGTAGCACGCGGTGTTGAAGGTTGAAAAACATGTAGCGTGTTTACTGAACTCGTGGGCCCAGAACCCGGCGTTATCTTGGTTCTGCGCGATCCAATACGTGTCCATCCACTCTCTCAGATCCGCCTTACCGAACGGCTCGAGGAAAGTGCCGATATCGGGGCCTGTGTACGGTGGGACCACGGTGCCGTTTGGGGTCCCCGTTGTGGTGTTGGGGGACGGGATGGGGTCGTATTGTCGTGTTAGGTCGCAGTATTGCGTGTAGGAGCCGTTGCAAAAGTCGGGCCACAGGCCATGCAGTGTCCATGTGTTTTGCGGGAGGAGCTGACCTGTGGATTCGCCGCCCGTGTAGGTGGACCAGAATTGCGTGGTTAGGAGGAGGCCGCCGAAGGTTTCGACGCAGCAGGAATCTACGGAGGAGGGGGATTGTGGCGGGCATGATAGGAGGGGTTTTTGGAGAGAGCAGGTGTGGTTCAAGTTGCTTTGGTCTGGGTAGAGTTGTGCGGAGGCGGTTGGGAGGAGGAGCGCGAGGGGGAGTTGTGTTGTGGGGAGCTTCATGTTGGGTGGGAATTTAGGTTGGAGGAGTGTAATTGATGACTTTGAAGAGGTCGGAAGAGGGAGAAAAGGAAAGAGAAAGAGAAAGAGAACCTCGCGGTAAGAGAAGAGATCAAATGCTCTGTCCATCCATCTACCATTTATCCACGAAAAACTTCGCGTAGAACGCGGAAGCTCTTTGCCTCATCAGGAAGGTCGGTGGTCTGCAATGGTACCTGCACGTACCCTCCGCCGTCCACGTGCGCTTATCTATTGGATGGGCTGATGGCTCTCATTCATCGACGTTGTCAATGAGGGTGCTCGCTCCGGAATCATAACAGTGGTGGTGGCGAATGGTCATCTACAGCAGTAGCCACGCGATTAAAGGATATGTTAATCGCGCTACTTTTAAATGTAATAAAATATAAAAATATAAAACCTAGAATACTTTTTTATATATAAGTAGAAAAAGATTAAAAAAGTTTTATTGTGCGTAGAAAAAAATACAGGGTGAAAGTTGTTTAGTGTGCGGCGAATTGTTTTCAATCGCGTGCTAGCTTTGGATGGTAATGTGGTAGTGACAAGGGGTCTACTGGGTTTCCGGGAGCCTGGAAACTGGATGGCATGTGGTTGTGATGTGAAGAAGAGATGGAAAGGTTTTCTAACCGAGGTGCTCAAGTTTCCAAGTTAGTCCGGCCAATGAGGTCGAGTGGGTGCTCCACGTGATGTGGCTTTCACATGCAGAGTCGAGTGCATCATAGTGTTAGACGAATAACAGGATGAAATAGCAGGATAGGATACGAGATTTTGCATATCCAATCTCCCCAAGGTTTGAGGTCTATCTACGTTCTTGCCATACCAGGATGCCTATGAGGCTATGACCTACTCCATCGCGGTACCAGAGCGAAAGTCCAAGGATGTTTCCACACTGCAGGTCCGTGTAAAAAATATATCGGCTTTTGACACAATCACGTACGTTCAAACGCCACCGTGAAGTTTCCATACACAATTCGTGCCAACCTCCACAGTCCTAGCGCCAAAACAGCAGCTATCCCCCAACTCCTCTCCATCCCACAGGCCATCTTTGATCCTAACCTTCCTTTCCACGAGCCATTCATCATACACCTCCCCATTTCTCCCATTACCTGTTCCTTGATCCACAACCTAAATCTCCTTTTCAAAAGTCAAATTCGCCCCGAAACCGCTCAACATCAAACCCGGGCCCTACCAAATCCGCCAAATCTCTCCGACCCATCTGGCCAAACACCCGCCTCAACGTATCATACAGATTCGTGCTCTGGTTCTGATGGATCATGTCATCTAATTGACTCTCTGAGACGCCGTCACCCACGACCTCCCTTGCGCGTTCTTTGCCCTCCTTTTCCACCACTTTATGCATAGCCAGAGCGCCAAGGAGATGCTGTGCGGCTTCTGTAAAGCATCCAATATTAATGCATGACACACCGAGGTTGTAGCGCGCGCGGACGAAATTAGGTCGGAGGGATAGAGCGCGGGAATAGGCGTCGATGGCTTCTTCGCTACGGCCGGAGTTGGCAAGCGTAGCGCCGAGCCGGTTCCAAAGAAGATGGACTTGCGATGACGAGTTTGAGACGCCAGATTCGGTAGAAGCGAGTGCGGCGCCGAAGCAATCGACCGCTTTTTCGTATTCTTCTACGCCATAGAAAAGGACGCCAAGCCCAACTTGGACATCGGGGTCCATTTGCTCGCCAGAGGGCGATAGCTGTGCGGCTTCGATGAAGAGATTGGTGACTTTCTCGTGCAGGAGGTGGCGGTCTGTGAAGCCCATCTCTGCGTCTGAGGAGAGTGGTTCTTTGACTAGGGTGGGGTATTTGGTGGCTAGCCAGCGCTCTAGTGTTCGGTATGCGGTGCTTTCGTAGCCTTCGTTCGTGTATGATACTGCTAGGCCCATTAGAGCTTCTAGATTCGACGGATCGAATTTCATTGCTTGTTCCAGTGCTCGAATAGCTGGGGTCTCTTTCTCGTTCTGCGCTTGCGACTCGCCCAGTTTTACCCAGGCCGCGATATGCTGGGGGTCCTTCTGTACTGCGGCTTCAAAAGCAAGGGCTGCCAATGATAGGTTTCCGCCTTCTTCCATGATCTTGATGCCTTCTTCAAAGGGGTTCGTGATGTCTTTGAATAAGTTATTCTGCTCGAACAAGTAGTCACCCATCGGTGGGTCGCGAACCGAATGCGTGTTCAACCCGTCAAAGCCTTCCCACTGATCCATATCGCCCATATGCATCCCGTCGACAAAATTCTCCTCGTTGGCAAGTTGTCTAGCGTGTTCAGTCTCAGTTTTGATGCCCGCCCAGATAGACTCGAAGTCGTCGAAATCGGTGGCGTCTACTGACCTGTCCATTTCATTCAACTCCGCCTCTATGTGCCTGTTTGCCTCTTCGTCCAGTGCATCCTGATTTGTCTGCTCCAGTTGCGCGAATTGCGCTTCCCAGTCCTGGTCGTCTAGTTCCACCATGCGACCTTTTCCTTTGCCGGAGTCTTGCAGCGGTTGCTGCTGGAAGTTCTGGGGACCGTAGGGCTGCTGCATCATGCCCATACCCATACCCATACCCCCCATGCCCATACCCATCCCGCCGTACATTGGCCGCTGGTAACCGCCCATCATCGTCGGCGAGCTGACTGTCGGGCTCGCTGTCCGCGCAGTGGGATTCATCTGCTGGAATTTGGCGAACTCAGCGGGACTGAAACCCGCTGGTCTTTCTTGCATGCCTGGGCCCATAGCTGCTGGCGCCTCCATACCGGGATCGAATTCGGCAGCCCATGCAGGTGATCCGCTCTGTTGTACCCGCTCCAATTCCCTCCGCATCTGCTCCATGGCGAATGGCGACGCTGGGCCGGGGCCTTGGGGAAGCTGTGCATTCTGCTGCATGAACTCGTTCATCATCTGGTGCATATATGGTCAGCTGCATTTTCTCTGAAAGAGAGCTTCTCTCCATGCTCTTCAACGTCTGCTTACTCCATCTGAACCGCCACCCGTCTGTTGACTGCGCATACTCTCTTGCAACCCGCCCGGCCCCCGCCCGACCAAGCGGTCTCGTTGCAGGGACTTGTCATCCTGGACGTGTTTTGTGAATTGGCTGAGGGGGTTGCCCGCGGTCGAGCACTCTGCACCGCCGAGAAAGGACATGCTGACGTCGATGTAGAAATAAAAGAGTCGTTATCGGCGTATGCGGTGTGAGAGCTTGTGGACGGAGGCGTGCGGAGTGCGTGCTGCATGTCGGAGTGGGGTTAAAGCAGCCGAGCGCCGAGGTTGACCTTGATTTCTAAGTGGCGATCCATCAAGGACGTAAACTACGCAAACGTATGTATTGAAAACTAAGGGTGAAGGGTTTAATTTTCAAACGTAAAACAAAATACAAACACAAGGCAAATATAGCCAGGAACAGTGGAATCAAAGCATTAGATTTTGTAGCAACCAGCATAACCATCCTATTTCACCCTATCATTTACAGAAAGAGAGGGGAATCAAACGCCATGCCGCTTCTCTATGATACATGCAGGTTAAACAGACATATCGACACAGTATGAAAACGACAAGTCAAGAAATTGTAACCCCTATCCGCCTTTCCGTCTGGTCAAACGCCAGCTTTCCTAGACACCCATGTCCGACTCTTTTGTACAGTCTATCCCAACCCAACGGCAAACTTCCTACTCAGCCTCGTTATTGCGTCGGGTCGAAGTGCCAGACCTGCTGAAGTCGATGCGCAGTTGCCTGCCGTAGATGATCTTATCCTTCAGCACTTCCCGGGCACGCGTAGCGCTGGCAACGTCGATGAAATCGGCATGAGCAAAGCCACGGGGCTGTCCAGTCCTCCTATCGATGGCGACACGCACATCCATGACATTACGGATATCACGGAAGAGGTCGTTGAGGTCCTTGTCCGACATCTCGAAAGACATGTTACCGATGAAGAGGGTCCTGGACGGAGTGTTGGGCTGGAAGGTACCGTCGGGAGCACGCGTCTTGGAGTTGGGCTTGGGCTTGTGGAACTGCACGACGAGGTTTCGGCCTTCGAAGACCTGCATGTCGAGGTTGTCGACGGCAGATTGTGCATCGTCGATGTTCTTGAACTCGACGTAACCGAAACTATGGAGTATGATTAGTCTTCTGCGTCACACATGCCGTTGGCTAGACATGACTTACCCTCTGCTCAAACCCCGGTTGTCATAGACGATCTTCACATCGTCAATCTCGCCAAAGCGCGAGAACACACGCTTGAGCTGATCTGTCGTCACCTCATAGTACAAGTTGCCGACATAGATTGTGTTGTTAGGCTCTGCAGCAGGGGCCTTGCGGCGGGGACCGATCCCGGGGGCACTGTCTCGCGGTGGTTTGGCGGCTTGCTCCAACGCATCGATGCCAACGGTAGCTGAAGAGTCGGTCGACGGTGCCTGAACATACTCCTGAGCTGGAGACAGGTTCTCCTCCACGGGAGCCTCTGTGGCCGTCTGCGCGAAACTCTCTGATGCTTCAGACGCAGCTTGTTCGGCGTCTGTCTTTGCCTCATCCGTCTTGACAGCCTCATCGCTGGCGAATCTCCTCTGCAGGGAAGGCACGATCCATTTTGGTTGCTGTGAACGGAAAGCGACAGGTGCGAATGTCGTGATCGATCGCGGCTTCACGAAGAGACCCGTCGAAGGCGACGAGGTGATTGCGCGAGCGGCAGTACGGCGGAGAAGATACCTAATGTACTGGTCAGCGGCCACCCAGTTATCAATTGATGGTAGAAGGCAAGGCTTACATGATTGGAGAAGGTGTAGAGATGGAAGGATGAAAAATGAACTTTCAGTCTGAAGTCGAGCGAAGGGGATGCGACCGAGAAATTTCAGGGCTAGTTGCGATGCGCTAACCGTACATAGCTTAGTCAAGCACGTGATGGCGTGGTCATTCACATGCATCAATAATGTTGATTGATCATCCCAACAACATGCACACTTGTGTGCCTGACGTTTTGTGCAAACCATTATGACCTCGTGGGTGAACGCTCAAAGACTAGAAATGCGGTTTTCATGCGGCTTCAGCCATCATGACATCCGCTTTGACCTCCGTGCTCGTTCCTCCGATGAGGCCGGATGGCCTCTCGTGTAGCAGAAAAAGTGGGATGTAAGTAAAGGCTCTCGCGTTAGGCACCGTAAAACCAATCTAATAGGGATACAGCGCCTAGTGCTTTACTTAAAAAATTCGCTCTCACCGTCTCGAGAGTGAGGTCAAGTAGCTGTGTTCCATCCTCCTGTTCCTGCTACATGAGAGATGGTCTCTTCCTGCATATACCAGCCTCCATCCGTATCTCCAGACGCTCCCCGCTATTGGCAAGTGAAGTCACAACCTTACACTGTCAAGGCAACAATCCCATAGTTAGCATTTAAAATCCCAAGTATAACAACGACGCGCTCAGCACAACCATTAGGTACGATAGGAATCCATTGTTATTGACTGCAAACGCGGATCTCCACTACCACTGCCACCATTAAAGTCAGAATTAGGGTGTCACAATATCACAAGTCAATGAAGGCATTTCCCTAGACTGATAGGCTGAGAGCATCGATCGCCATTGGTTTCCTCATCTATGGTACACATACTCAGCCTCAGCCTAGTTTGGCCGTGGCTGAATATGCTATTCATCAATAATCTATTCAGGCCAAACATTACATTAAAATGGGGTTCGGCGCGGCAATGAAGCTAGAGTCATGATGTTATCTCTGCTTGTTGATCGATTCCATGCACACCAACTGCAACAGGCAGCATTGGGATTCATATCCCCAGGACAATAGTTCATGACCAGGCTGCAGGGTCTGTAAACGTGTTCCTAAAACATTGTTGAAATGGCGGGTACCTAGGTAGTACTGATCACGCAGGTGTGTTGAGCGGGTTGTGAAACTCTAGCAGAACTATACAGTCTATTAACATGTCGATAGCTTCCTTGTAATAGCTTTCCAAACAGTGGATTCCTCTGCAACACGAGAGCAGGCATCGCAATTTTTGGGCTACCTTCAGGAGTACGCAGCATACAATGAAGGACCTCAAGGCTGTGCCCCGGACATGGATAAAATACGCACCCTCAATTGGGCACGTGTACTGCAGAGGTAACACTATATAAGACCTGTTCAACCCAGCCTTGCCGTTGTCAGCCTTGTAAGGACCTTGGGATTTATCAATGTAATCTTTAAATTGAATACCCTGCACTACTAGCTTTAGCAACCTTCGACTGAACTCCTAGATACTACCTTAAGATAGGCATGAGCGCGAACATTAATCATGAGCAATGAGAAGTATCAAGACGAGCCTGTGCAGGGCGTTGAATCTTGGTGGCTGGTGATCTATTCTAGCGAAGCGAGGTGGTACGTGGCGCGAGTAATTTGGGGGAATCAGAATTTCGTGCATGCGCCAAAAATTCCTTGAATTCAGTGCCTTCGCCGCCTTCTTCCAGCCTTGAGACCTTCATCTAACATACCTTCATTCACCTTTAGCCCCGCAACCTTAACTTTAATATACTACGATCTCCACGTTTACCCGAAATGACCGACAGACAATGTAATAATAAACTTTGTAAAGTCTGCTATGCCATGTTCGCAGCACCCAAACTGTTTGAATGGAAACCTCACCACGCAGACATCCGCTCCTTGAAGGCAGCAGCAGACTCCGATTGTTACATTTGCGTACGCATATGGAGAGATATACAGGCAACGTTCGACGATTTAGAGGAGCAAGCAAAAGAACTTGAAAGAAGCGCGGATATAAACATGGAGTATTCA
The DNA here is from genome assembly GCA_010015675.1 of Byssothecium circinans. Lineage (NCBI taxonomy): Eukaryota > Fungi > Ascomycota > Dothideomycetes > Pleosporales > Massarinaceae > Byssothecium > Byssothecium circinans. The sequence continues at coordinate 650,250 of ML976985.1, forward strand.
TTTCAATCCCTTGATGAAACATCCTTGGAGCTCGTTTTCGAGACTCACATGGGTAAACCATGCCCGCTCATAAACTTCACGGGACGGGCGGAGGCTTGTAAGTCTGATTTCCTCTCCAATGCGCCTTGCGCTGCATCCTGGCCTTGTTAATAGATAACGAGGCTAACGCATCCAGGTGCTGGAGATAGACAAATGCAGACAACACTAGCCCAAAGTACGAGATCACCACAGGCTTTCGAGCAAGCTAAGTATTGGATTCAAGACTGTCGCCAAAACCACAAAGAGTGTCATAGATCGAGGCAGGATGCAACTCTGCCTACTCGTTTGGTGTGCGTCAAACGAGAGGAGCCCGGATCCGGATCCGAACCCGAACTCTCCGCACACATTTGCGAGAGTGACTCCCTATCCGCCAATGTTTTGTACTTGACGTTAAGCCATGCCTGGGGTACTGAAAAGTTTGTCACATTAACGCAGAGCAACCTAGACCAATTCCGAACGTCAATCCCATTCAAAACTCTCTCTCGCACTTTCCAGGAAGCCATCCACGTGGTCTCGGGACTTGGATTTCAGTACATATGGATCGATTCACTCTGTATAGTACAGGATGATCAAAAAGATTGGGAGCGAGAGTCTTTGAAAATGGGAGACGTGTATGCGTTTGCCGTGTGCAACCTCACTGCTTCTGCCTTCGATACCGGTGGACTTGGAATCTCTCCTCAGGAAAGGCTGAGTAACCCAGTCCCTCCACGGGTCTGCATTAAGTCCTCAAAATGGAGAAGTTCCGTGGCTTTCATTATTTGTGAGGGTCAGCCGTGGCGCGAGAATTGGGAAAGGCCGATATTCCGCCGTGCCTGGGTTTTGCAAGAACAAATACTTGTAAGCCAATCATTTCCTATGAATCTTCCATTCACTGATGCAAAGTTGATATTAGGCCATACGAGCCCTTCATTTTGGTCGGGATCAGATGTTTTGGGAATGCAAGCACACGCTTGCCAACGAGGTTTGGCCAGTAGGCAGGATGATCTCTTCCAACAGAGCCCCAGTCAACCGTCGTCGCCAATTCGACGCAAGGAGATTGAAGTTTAGGAAATTCTCAATAAATGATATGGCTTATAAGAATGTAACACCCCCAATCCCTTATTACTTGAGTCACTATTCAAATGACTCACTTAGACTGCAGAAATCACCCTACGATACATGGATGAAGATAGTCTACGACTACTCTTCTCGCAAGCTTACCTACGCTTCCGACCGACTCCCAGCCTTAAGTGGCATTGCCTCATTATTCACAACCATCCTCGAAAAAGACGAATACCTCCTCGGTCTCTGGAAAAAAGACATACATCGCGGTCTACTCTGGCGACAGACTGAGTCACCAGGGGATTTCAATAAACCAGATTGGTCTCATGCACCCAGCTGGTCATGGGCTTCGTTGAACGAGCATGTAGAGTGGGTTCGGGATCTATTTCATGGCGCGATTCCAGAAGGATCTCCACTGGGATTTTTTCATGGGCTAAGTAGACCGCTCACTAGTTATGCTCTACGACTCACTGGGAGCTTGAGGTTGCTGCCGACGTTGGAGTATGGAGTATCCCCCAGGGAGCTATTTTCTATCGAATCGGACTGTACCGTTCTGTATAAGGGACACCCTTGGTTCAGGCTCCATTTCGATCAGTGGTACTTCGTCAAACAAGTCAACGACAACGAGGAAAGAAGTGGCTTGCCGATCCAATCTCTTGTTTCTGAAGTCTTCTTCTTCCCTCTCTTGTATTTGGATATCCAGTTTCATGGGATCTTACTCCAACCGCAACGCGGTGAAGGTAGTGGGGTATATCGACGCGTTGGGAAGGGGTTGTTACGGTCTCACTCTGTATCTCCTCTGATACCAGTTGCCGAGTTTCTAAGCTATTTTCCAGACCCGAAGGATCTCGATGTTGAGGATTACATAGATCATGACGGCGAGGGGAATTTCACTATCGAAATCATATAAGACAGGCGCGGAATGATACTGCAGGAACTTCATACCCTCTCATTTCGCGCGAGAGTGATGTTCAGGGTCAGAAATAATAGATTTTCTTGAGTCCACAAGATGGTTGTACGGATTGTTTGGAGGCAACAGAGGGGAACAGCTAGAATGAGCGTTAATGATATGTCTCCATCGGTGCGAAGTAGAGCTTTGTCAGGTTGCCGGATATCTGACGAACCGTCGCCGCTCGTATAGTCCACCGAACTAAGGTAGTCTCTTCATTATAGCAGACGAACCGACAAATTATTTCCACGACGCATCCAATACGAGCACCAAGAGAAGGAGAAACAGAAGAGCAGGAACTTGGAAACGACAAGACTTGGATACGGCTAGCAACCATCCTAGAGTGACTAAACACTCCTTTGCCCTTTAATGTCTTGTATATAAATATCTATCTATAGGATATGTAAATAAAATATATTTTACCTCGTAAATAATGTTAAAATACATAACAGAAAATAGAGAAACTTAAGGGAATACTTAGAAACACCACATCCTAGAGTATTAGGCGCTTATAGGCCTCTATTTTAGGAAAATAATTCATGTGTAGAGTATAGAGACGCTGCTAGTCTAGGTTCCTTTAGATTATAAGCAGTCGCTATAGTATAAGCCACTTTTTAATATCTAGGACTTGTTTACTAGACTATAGCTTAGGTGCAAAATTAGAGAAGTTATAGGCGCTGAAGAAATAACGGCACCTGTGAGCGGCCAAAGAATAGTACCAAACTGTTCCCCATGGTTTTCCTCGCTATCTGGTCTAGCCCTAGCCACTCGCCTATATAGGCTCGTGTCCTAAGCTTCTCTACTCTATACATAATCATCCTTTTCTCTCTATGCTCTTAGTGCTCAGCTGTCTAACAAAAATCAAAGATAGCGGTGCGTGATCCGTGGCGTCACCTTTAGAGGTCACAAACGTTCTTTAGACCAAAAACTTAACACAACACAAATTCTTGTGAATTTCTGAAGTTTAAGTAAAATTAAGAGTGCGTAGTGACTAGATGTATTAGTAGTAGATCTATACGTAAAAAGATAATAACCCTAGTTTATTAACTCTATAGAAGTGTTCCCTTTGTAAATTTAAGTTCAGGCTCACGATGCCTTAATAGTTGTAGTCGTAGCTGTTTAAAAGTCGTTTGCTTGGTGTTATTCGTTGCTATCCTCCTAGGTCAAGGGGGCGCTCCCGATTTCAAACAATAGCATCTTCCAAACTCCAATGTAGACTCCTCCGTTGCCATTTGCCTCAATTTCCCAATCCCAAATTCAAGGTCCAGCCCATCTAGACCACGCAGATACGTTTTAAAAGAATCGATATCCCTCCACCTGAATACACCGAGGAACATCCGCGTACCCTGCCCTTCATCCACGTTGGAAGGCTTGATTGCCCATCCTTTCATATAGTCGGAGCAAACAGAACCGCCTTCACTGCGCAGCGCGCCGCGAGGGAAAGAGTCGTATGCGCTCTCGAATGTGACGGCATTGGTGTTATTGCACGGGTCGGAAAGATCTTTCGCGTCTGGGTTGAATGAAGGCGGGAGGTGGAAAGTCAGGATGGCGGAGACGTGATGTGCGGACTCGTTGGGTACAGGACTGGCTGTGCTGAAGACGCTGTCGCGGGAAACGAAATAACTGTCAAGGCGATAAAAGGATGTTTGCACAGCGCAAGCGGTAAGTAAAGCCCAAGATGCCTGTATGGATTGGTACGTCTGGGCTTGGGTGAAGTTTATGTGTGCTTGCTCGGTCTGCCAGTCTGTGGTTGCGTGCTTAGATTAGTACCTGCATGTTTGACAATGTGGACTTACCAATGATCAACTTCACAACCTGTGGATCCTCGAGTAATCTTCCCCACCAGAGACCTCTCACGCCAGCATTTTCGACGTACGTCTGAAGTGTGGCAGACCAAATCTGGCTCGTTTCAATGTTTGTGGAAGTGAGGATGCGGAAAGTCTAAATCTCGGTGTAGGCGTAGTCTGGGGCACTGAACGTTGAAAAGAGCGACATTTACACAGCTTTAGAACGAGATTTTCTTAGAGCAATCTAGCATGATGTATCCAGCTTAAAGTAGGTGGAGAAATGATGTTCCGTGAAGGGAATTAGGATCTATCACTGAAAAAGACTTTCTGTCTCATCGATGGACGTGAGGTCATATTTGAGGCGTCGTGCCGCAAGTGCGGTGTAGTCTTGCGGCTTAGCGGGGCTTAGTAGCAAACCCATTGCCACCTGGGCTGGGCACGACTACGCTTCTCACGAACGGCTGCGTAAAACTTGACAAATAGATGTATACCCTATCATAAAACATTAGTTACTCGTACTTCATTATTATTTATAGCTTTATCCCACAATCCCTCCAACAAAAGCCCGTAAATCCCCTTCCCTCATCGGCTCCCCACACTCAGGACACCTGCACCTAGCCCCCCTCAAACCCACATCCACCATCCCCTGCTGCGCCTCCGGAACATTCTCCACAATCCAGCCCCTCAAACAGTCCAAGCATGTCCTCGTAGGGTGTACACAGCGCTCCGTAATCCGTCTCGAAGGGAACGTAGATGGATGCTCAGCTTCCTTGCACATGAAACACGTAAATAGCGTTGTAGACGCGGATCGAGATTCGGCGGCGATTTCTTTTTGGTTGGCTAGGGTGGGAATTGAGGTGGTGGGGGAATGTGCTGGTGACGGGTAGGTGAGGGGTGGTGTGAGGAGTGGAGAGGGAGGGGCGCGGCGTGTGAAGCTGTGTGGTGAAGCGTGGGCGTGGGCGTATAGGTGCATGGGTCGTTGGCGTTGGTAGGGGTTCTGGGGACGGAAGGAAGATTGCGCGAGTGGTGGAGAGGCCGGAGGCGTTATCGTCAAAGAGTGTAGGTTTGGCGTCGGTAACGGTGTCGGCGTGGGTGTCGAAGTCCGCATCGAGGGGCTCGCATTCACAGCAGGTATCATTCTCCTCAAACTCGGCGTCCCCCTTTCAACCTCCATATCCATCTCCATAGGGCTTTTGAGTAAATCATAGCCCAGCCTATACATCTTCGGCGCGTAACCTACTTCGTCCTCCCATTTTTGCAGGTTCTCGGTTGTGAGGTTGGCTTTACCCTTCTTCCCTTTCTTGTCCTTCTTTTCCATACTCCCGTTTCCATGGCTGTGAGCAGAAAGACTGTCTTCGCCTTTCGACCCACGTTTCGCCATCTTGATTAACGATACCGGAAGCGACGACCACCGCGCTTTCTTCGGCCTTTGCTGCTCTCGCTGTTGTTCGAAGCTCAATCTAGGCTTGATGGATCCGCATTCAAGTGCCTTCTTCAACTCCTCTTCGACATGCGCTCGTGCCTCTTTGATGTTATCAAAAGCAAAAGGACTCTTGATTTCAGGTGACGTTGGCGTAGGCGGCTCCTTGGAGTACCTCAAATACAAAGGATCCCGCTCCATATCCTCACCCGGGATCGGCTTCAATGCGATGGCAGACAACGGCCTTGAGAAATTTGGACAAGTATTTGAACGGAGACCTCTTGACCTCGAGGAAGCAATTCTACTTGTTGGGCGGTCGTGGAAACGGGATGAGGTGCATGAGGACTGTCGGGAGTGCGTTGCTGCACGACATATATGTCGAGTTGTGATAGCGTCAAGCTCGACTGGTTCTGGCGACGGTGATATCGTACGCGAAGCTGAGAAAAGCGGGCTCGGCGGTAGAAGCGGCGGGAGTTCGAGCTGCGGTGGTAATGCTGATATGCGGGAAGGTACCTCAGCTAGCTCCTCATCTTGCTCTTCAAAGCCAATGTCAATCCATCCTCGTGTAGACGTCGAAGGTAACCTCATGTGACCCCTCGCCGCTCCCGTGTGAATGCTCTCATTATCTCCATCCCATGACAGTGCACCCATTCCCGACAACCTCCTAACGTCCTTCTCCGCCTGCCTCAGCTTCTCTTCCAAGCTGTCTTGATACTCCGCACCACCCACTTCGGCCCTGCAACTTCTTCTATCTCTCGGCCTTTGATCAACGACCATACCCAGTGTCCTTTGCGCTTTGATGATCCCACTATTCGACGGCGCTTCCAGGTTCAAAGTATTTCTTCTCGATGATGTTGGAACCTCCGAGACGAGGCCGAGCATTTTCTGCGCTTTGATTGAGTCTCTTACTGATGGTGGGATTTGGGCTGAAGAGGATTGAGGACGAGGGTATGAAGCGGGGAAGTAGCGGATCGACTGTTCATCGACAGAAGAAGTATGTGAATCGTGCCTCCGGGATAGACCGAGACCGAGGCCAATATGATTGCGAGATGCCTGTTGTGTAGCGACGGCCGCCATCGTGATATGCAAAGAAAATATATCCTAGCTCCAACTCCGTTCCCAATAAAAGGAATACCAAAAACGGCGTGTTCAATACCCGGAGTACAATCGGTAACAAGCAAAGATTAAAACGCAACGGGGCGAACAAGGCATAGACGATCGCAGAAGGGAGATAAAAGGCAAAAGGGAAGGAAACTGATCTATATCTCACCATCCGGTAGCACAGCACGCGCGCATCGCTACCCCAAGCCCAAGCTTCACCACCAAAGACAAGGCCCCGAGTCATCGGTAACGTACGGTAAGAGGGCCTCACCGGCGTGGCCAGCTTACCCCATCTTCGCTTCTCAAAATTCCTCGGACGCACGTTTCAGCATCTGCACCTGACGTCTTCCACAACATCCACATTTAGCTGCTGCGCAATGATAACTCGTCCTTCGGGAACGTCAAGTCTTGGATCTCGGGCAATGATTTCATGTGGGTGTACGGAACACGAGGCTTAGAATGAATCGTTCAATAGTCTTGCTGGCTCAGCTGCGGGGGCTTACCGATTAGTGCAACTAAGAATAGCATCACCGCCACGCAGACGCAGAAAATCATCATTAATTGGCGTCATCATATGCGCGTTTGCTTTGCCGTTTGGAGAGAAGTGCAGCCGCCATTGGTCTCGAGCGATTGCGCACTATTGTTTCACATGGGCATGCGCAAGTGCAGTCTAATCGTTCTTCAATATATGGGGAAGACGCGCTGCGCACATCGGTAGTGATCACTTCACGCGGCTCCGACACATCATACTTTCCTTTGGATCTCAACTAGAATTTCACTCATGTAACTAACTGTCTCTGGGGCCGTGCCACCTACCAGTGAGATGAACCATCACGTGACTGCGATTTTCAGCCGTACGAAAGTGTGCGCGGGACTCGAACGTAGATAAAGGGGGTAAACTCGTGGTGAAAGTGACCAAGATGTCGAAGATTCTTAGATACAAAGGGCAAGAATACTCCAAAATCGAGAGTCCTGGGGCCATGGAGAAGAGTCAATCACGTGCGCCGTTTCCACCAATCAGCGAAAGCACGTCATCCATGTTACCGAGCATAGCCGAACACATGACGGGCACGTCTCTCCATTTTGCCCCTTTGTACTGAGTACCTGTCTGCAAAAAGAGGTTGCAGTGATTGGCATGGGTTAACCCCTAGAATTTCTCCGCCCGAGAACGCACGACTTCCTCCAATGGCCGACAGCGTGCAAGTTCCCGCCCTTGGCATATGTCCAAATTCTAATGCTCAAGCCCGGCAACGGGTCAATGAAATCACGAAGATGCGGGGAGAAGAACACGCTACCCGGATTTAGGGTAAATAGGCAAGGACAGGAAGAATAGAGAATGGCAGGCTTTTATATAAATTATCGGGGCGCGGGCTGTTTGTTTATGATCACGCGCTGCTATTACTTTGCTTTGCCAAGATGGGACTCTTTCGGCAGGCTTTCGCTGTCGCCATCTGTATCGCTAATACGGTTGCTATTGATGTAGCTGTCAAGTCCTCGGGAGGCAATGTGACGGGAAAGTTTGGACATCCTTTTGCATATGGCTTCCTGCATGAAGTGAGTACTAGGATCCATCGAAGCTACAATGCCCTCTACTGACAGTTACTAGGACATTAACAACTCGGGAGATGGCGGCATATATGCCGAATTGATCCAAAATCGTGCATTCCAATACAGCCGAAGGTATCCAGTTTCAACAGCACACTACTTCCCGGTCAACAATGCGAATCTGAGCATCCAGTTCCTGCAAGATCCGCTCTCGAAGGCCCTACCCGCTTCCTTACGGGTTTCCCGGACTAGCAACAGCAACGGTACGATTGGCTTCAAAAATGAGGGATATTGGGGAATAGCTGTCAGTCGACAAAAATACACGGGATCTTTCTGGGTCAAAGGCGCTTACAATGGCTCCTTTACGGCGTCGCTAAAGTCTAACTTGACTGATGAGGTCTTTGGGTCTGTTGAGGTTCAGTCCAAGTCTGTCGCCAATGAGTGGATCGAACACGTATTCGAGCTTGTGCCTGAGAAAGATGCTCCTAATTCCAATAACTCGTTTTCAGTTGCCTTTGATCCAACGTCCACAGAGGGCGGCGCGTTGGATTTCAACCTCATCAGTCTCTTTCCGCCGACCTACAAGAACAGGAAGAATGGGCTACGGGTGGATATAGCAGAGGCTCTTGCGGAAATGAATCCGGTATGTGATAACGCACGCTTAGACTTTCATTATGAAGATAACTAACGCTTGCCAAGCACTTCCTTCGCTTCCCTGGTGGAAACATGCTTGAAGGCCACACGCTTGACACGTACTGGGACTGGAAAGACACTCTTGGTCCTTTGAAAGACCGTCCTGGTTTCCAAGGCGTATGGGGATACCAACAAACGCACGGTCTCGGTCTCGTGGAATATCTCGAATGGGCTGAAGATATGGGCTCGCAGATCGGTGAGCATTAATCTTATGCTCCTTTTTATTGTAGTAGAGACACTAATGAAGTGGTAGTTCTCGCCGTGTGGGCCGGCTTAGCTCTCGATGGCGGCGTTATACCCCAGGAAGACCTGCAGCCGTTCATCGACGACGCCCTAAATGAGATTGAATTCGTATGCGGGCCGGCCAACTCTACCTGGGGCTCGCGACGTGCAGAACTTGGTCACCCAGAACCATTTGAGCTTAACTACGTCGAAGTCGGTAACGAAGACTGGTTAGCTGGCTATCCCGGGGGGTGGAACTCGTACAGGCAGTACCGCTTCCCAATGTTTTACGATGCCATAACGGCCGCGTATCCCAATATTCAGGTCATCGCTTCCGGGGCTACTAGCGACCCGGCCCCCGAAGGTGAAACTAAGGGTCCAAATACGGTAGAAGGGCTCGATTTCTCCAGGACACCTGGGGCTATCGGTGATTACCATCCCTATCGGGAACCCGATGAGCTCGTGTTCGAGTTCGATCGTTTCGACAACGACATTGGCCACATCATCGGCGAAGTAGCTGCCACCCACGTGAACGGTGCCACCCCTCCACGATGGAACGGACCCCTCTACAAATATCCGTGGTGGATCGGCGCGGTCGGCGAAGCCATCTCTCTGATCGGGTACGAGCGGAACTCGGACCGCATTCCAGGCACCTTCTATGCTCCCGTGCTCAAGAACGTAAACAGGTTCCAGTGGCCGATTACGCTTCTTCAATACTCTGCAGACCCGAAGATGACCACGCGTGCAGTGACCTGGTACTGCTGGAGCCTATTTGCACACCACCCCATCAGCCACACGCTCCCCACGTCGAGCAACTCGAGCTACGGACCGCTGTATTGGGTTGCTGGGAAGGATGACGCTCGGAACGGCGCACTGGTCTGGAAAGGTGCTGTATACAATACGACGAACAGTAGCACTGTCCCTGTCGCCGTGCACTTCGAGGGAGTCAGCCCAGGCACCAAAGCGTCGTTGACTGTTTTGACCAACGCCGTTGGTGATCCGTATGCGTACAATGACCCCTTTACGGGTATCAATATTGTCAATTCCACGACAAGCGAAGTGTCTGCAGGCCCGAGCGGAGCGTTTGAATTCAGTCTGCCGCAGTTGAGTGTGGCAGTGTTGGATACAGATGGAGAAAAAGGTTCTAGCGGGGGGAAATGGAAAGCGGAGCAGCTATCATGAGATGTTCTAGAGCTGCTGATTTAGAAACAAAAGTCGCCCGCACTGTGCGAATTTGATAGTGGTTGATCACCAACAAACTGTACAATACATATTCTAGACATACAGCCAGAACCCTCTCAAGTCAAAACATCCAGTCCTGCAGATATGCCTCAAAGCAGCCTCGTCTATACACCACACTACGCTGATTATTTCGTTCCAATATCGTCCAAGTCGCACGTCTCCAGCAGATCCTGTGTCAACTTTCCCTTCCTATCATAGCCCTCGACATACTTATCTCTCCACTCGCCCACCGTATTATCGTAAGTGGTCTGAGGTTTCGTCTCACAAAGACGACACATATTCGCTTTAAGCTCTCCCATCAGTCTTAACCGCGGATACGCCTAAGAACACTGAGCCCCTCGACCACATAACAGCACACAGTAGTGGAGACCAAACATTGCGGCCGCAAAAAGATCTGACTCACCTTCACAACCTGTTTATACTCATCCCAACCCAACAGGTTCCCAGGAACACAATCCGGACCCCGGAAATCAGCCCATATGCCATAAGCACAAGCCTGCACCTCCAGCTCTTTCTCGAAAACTACCATAGTATGCTCCCGATTGTATGCAAGGCGATCGCATCCCACACCAGCTGCAAGCGATGCTTGTCCCATTCTTCCACGGAGGCTTCTTGCTTCAGGAACTCGCGCGCTGCATTCGCGCCGTCGACTTCGAAGCGCTTGTTCGGCGAGATGATGGTCGAATGAGGAGGGTGACCAAGGGGAAAGCCCAGGTCGTGCAGGATGGAGGCAATGGCGTGGGCTTCGCGGTCGCGGTCTGGAAGTATCTTGTCAGCGATGATGAAGCCGAAGAAGACGGAGCGCAGGACGTGGTTGTAGGTGGAATCGGAGGAATGCGCGCGCGCGAAGGTGATGGCTTTTGCGATTAATGGTGGATCTGGAACATTCGCTAGGTTGTGGATCGGAGTGAACATTGTTTGTATTTGTGGGGAGGAGCTTGCTCTTTACCTAACTCAAATGGTTTCTTGGAGCCTTATAAAGACCTCCAGCGTGCAGAAACGTATGCGTTTCACCTCCCGATGATGTGGTTACGATAAGGGTGGGAATGAGGGAGCTTCAAGCTCGCTTGTTATTTCTGCAGCTGACCACGGGTAGCGGCAGACGAAGTACCTTTGTATTATTGAGGACATCTATTTCGTTCAATGTCTAGTGTTACGTAGTAATCAAAACCTTGCAGAAGCATTGTATTACTTTTAGCCAAAATGTACCCCTGATGGAGAAAGCTTAAGGTAATGTATCCAAACATTTGAACGTCTTTCTCCGATGCTCTGAAATGGTACATATCGCTAACAGGCAGGATTTCCTCTCCCTAACTCTTTTTTTCGTAGCGCTAGGTACGTCCACACGGTGCATCGACGAACTCCGCCACAGGATGCCCAAATGTGATTGGGAAGAGTTTACAAAGGTGTCGCGATAGAGTCACTGAAGCGTGGTGTATCCAAACTGTCTTGGGGAGTGCTGGGTCTAGTTACTGAGAAATAGGCTGGTTCTGCTAACTAATCCTCAAAGTATACACTCACAAATCAGTTTGTGACACATAATTCGGTCATATCAATTAGTGGACGAAGAACCTCATCCATCATCCTCAAAGTCCTTTCCGTAAGCTTGTTCTTCCCGTTGACCGCGTATCTTCACTTCCCGCCCAGAACCTCAAGCCGCTCTACCAAGCAAGATAATCATCGCGACCAGCATCACGATGACTGGCCTCTTGCACATCGCACTGCATCCATCCACACCCCCTCACAAGCCAACTAATCTCACGCCAATCCACCGTCCTCACCACAACCCCAAGCCTCCTCTCTTTCAATAATCAATCCACCCCGAAGGCCTACCATGCTTCTGGTCCCATCCCACATCAAACCCCCCAGGCTTCCCACAGTACGGAAACTTCGTGTAAGACAACTGCACCGCGTCCTTGCGGAAACCGGGCGGTTTCAGCGCCATTTCAACGCAATGCTCTGTATGATGCGTCGGCATGATCTGGCCGTCAAGCACCTTGCCACTCGCGGACGCGCGATGCAGTTTCTTGAGTAAAAACAGGCAGTGCGTTACATGGTACTGCTGGCGTACGAAGACTGATTTAGTATTAGCAGAGCAGATGCGTTTATGCCACCAGAGAGACTAGGGATGTACGAACAGCCTGGACCATTTCCTAACCGGACCTCTGGGATAGGCACGATATCTGTATAGTTTGCATCGCGGTAGATGCTCAGTTCATGGGCGACTATGTGTTGTAGGAATTCTTCCTCAGTTTGGGCATCGTGGCATGGGCGGGGGAGCCAGGTGAAGCCAGTGGTTTCGAAGACGCAGCCGCGCGCTCGCGCTTCGTCGGCTGTGGTGCCGCATTGGTTGTATTTGGGCGTCTTTTGGTAAGAGGCCGTGAGGTAGATTATTGGGATCAGGACGGCAATTATGGAGAGTGAGATAATGGCTGGGCGCAGGAATCGTGATCGTGTTGGGTGGTGTATTGATGGGTATGAGTCCTCTGTGTCGATATCGGAGTGCTCTTTAAATTTCTCCTCGTCGCAGAGGGTTGTGCGGGCGGTGTCTTGTGAAGAGTCCATTTTAAAAGAGAGAAATAGTGGTAAAGGGACGGGGATAGAGAGTTGTGTGGGAATGACTGCAGTCTGACTCTTTTGGCTGCGCCCAGCGTACCCTGTCCTGGAACACCACCGTGGGGACTAGGGAGACAGTTTCCTCAGAGCCGTGGTAGATAATCCTCGGAAGGATGCAGGATTTAGAGGTGGATAACGCCGGGCGCGAAGGATGGCCGGTGAAATGGCCCCGCAGCTGCAATCGCGGCTGTTTGCTCACCAACATTTTCTCTCGTACGACTGTGTAGAATGATTCCGGAGGGTCAGGTATGGTAGTTGTGTCTAACTATGCACGTACCACTGCCTGCCTAATGCGGTTAAACAGTTTGCATATACGATTGGAAATGCGGTAGTATACCTGGTACGTATTACCTACACACGCTACCGTCTAAGCTCTCGTACCGGGGATAATACTGTACCATGTGGGGCAAAAGAAGCACTTGGGAGATCAGCGAAGCCAGGGTGTTGGTGGCGTGTTGGTGACATATCCATGCATTAGGTCAACCGTCATCGCAGTAAGGTACTACCAGTGTAAGATGGGACGGACACCTATATATGCAGATGTAGGGGAGAGCATAACGGTGTGTATTCAGGAGGCTCAGTCGAAGCAAGACGAGATAAGATAACGGAAGGACCAATGGTCCATGATATCCTATATAACAAAGGATTGAGCCTATATCATACATCATAAACTACTGGATCGCCTAGAGGATCGTGAACTTGAACTGTCTTATCCAGCGTTCCAACTTGATGTTCCTTTGCCCAATCACGGAGTGCGTCGAAGTCACGGCACGTATGCGTAACTGCAGCTGCCGGCAAGAGCAGATTATACTTGCGCCACCATACAAAAGGAAGCGGTGTAACATCGGCAGAGCACATAAGGCTCTGGCGAATCGAATCAATACAATGATCCAAATGTTTCATCGATAGCGCCTCGACATCGTTTGCCGACGTCGTCTCGTTCCAGAACAGACGCCTGCGTACGTGACTCTGGGTTTCCAAGTTTAGCGGCAATGTAGTGGATCTAGGAATAGTAGGTAAACGTACCAGACAGTGGAGTTGATGGAAGACTTCCAGTATCACAACGTAATTCCCCTCGTCGCCTGGGATAGGTGACGTTCGGTTTGCGAGCTGAGCAGCGTCACTCATTGGAATCTTACTGACGCCATCTAGACAGCAGAATGTTAGCCTTAGAACTTGTACAGAAATGTGCTATTCTCTCACGCTTGTGCAGCTCTTCCCACAGCCGGTCGCTCTCGTTCGATAGAGGTCCCTGGTATGGACTTGTGTCGCTGTCAATGCCTGCCTGAAAGACAACATTCTTGTACCTAATCGCCGACGACGCTGGTGCTATGGTTGAAATGTAAGCATAGAGAAAGTAACTGGATATTGCCGGGAGCTTACAGAATATCGCGTTGGAAAACTCTGCAGTCGTTCGTGTCGTCCATGCGTACCAATTTGATACTATGAGGCATAATACAAGTATCCAAGGTGCCCAACGCGTCCAGACAGTCAGTCGTGAGCTTTTCGAAGAGTATTGCTGAGATGACCATGTGCCGAGGTCTGTGGAGGAAGTTCCATCCAACTTTCCGCCATCTTCGGAATCCCCAATAGATTCTCGCTGGTTGAGATGTTGGTAGCCTTTAACTAATGAGGACTTCATATCTTCAGCTGAAAGAAAAAGTGAGAAGGTCGAGATTAATGAAGCTCTGCTGAAGGGGCCGACATTGGAAAGTCTCGCTGAGGCGCCGTCAAATGATTTCGTGCGAGACACGTTCCGTGATCGGCCGTTGGGCGACTCGTACGTATGCCTTTTGCATACATAACGATAACAGACAGGGATGCCTACATCCTTCTAACGTACACTGGGGTACAATAACCGAAGTTGGTATGAACATGAACTAGTAAGTACACAGTAACCAAACAGGATAGTCACCTTAGACCAATGAGCTTACTGATCTCTCTGCATCCCGTGGAGCTCTGTCCAATGGCAGCATTCGCGCGACAAGCCCTCGGGGCGACTATGAGCTACCTTCCATTCTGGCTCTCGTGCTCTGATTCCAAAGATGCATCATGCGGGACTTAATTGAGTTGCAGGCTGGGTAGGAAATCCTTCGTTGGGTTTCACTGTTACCGGATAGTGGTGAATGAGCGAGCCATTCTCGGTTCGCGAACGTGCTACGGGTAAAGTCTAACACAATGGTGTCAGACAGAGAACAACCTGCTGAGCTATAAGTAGTCAAGGTTTCCACCTTTCACTAAGATAGACCACGCCACCACCGCTCTTCACTTCGTCATCACAAGTTTGCCTGTCACTTTCTGGAAGCCATAAACGTTCTCTTCCTCCACCGACATCATGAAGTTTTCCAGTATCATCCTGTCAGCTCTTTTCGCAGCTTCAGTTCGCGCTGCGCCTCTTCCTACATCAGACACCGTGAGACCAACTAGCAGTCTCTAAGACTTTGCGCTATGAAAAGTTGCTGACAACTTACAGGAAGACGCTTCCGTGGATGCAGCCTTTATCGGCATCAACTACAATGGTCTGAAGGAGAGAGAGGCCGACACATCCACTGAAGAAGCCTCCGTCGATGCAGCCTTCATCGGCATCAACTACAACGGTCTAAAGGCGAAACGGGAGGCGGAGGCATCCGATGATGAAGCCTCTGTTGATGCAGCCTTCATCGGAATCAACTACAATGGTCTGAAGGCGAAACGGGAGGCCGAGGCATCCGACGAGGCATCCGACGAAGAAACCTCCGTCGATGCAGCCTTCCTCGGCATCAACTACTTCGGGCTAAAAGAGAAACGGGAGGCAGAGGCTGCGAAGAGCGAGGAATAGGTCGATCAAGCCTTGGTAAATCTGCGTTGGCAATCACTTGAGCACGTTCGTGTAGATTAGTGGCCAGAGGGGTATTACAGGCCCTCTTAAGCTAGCTTTGAAAGCATCCTGTTTTGTGACATTGGCAGATTCTATGCAGTATTGGATTTGAAATGGTCAGTGTTTGCTGTGGAGGCGCATATCCTGGAAAGGCTACGGGTCCGGGATCTGTCGAGGCAATGCATACTCAGCCCACAGAAAACGCTTGGCAAGACTCACCTTCGACATGAATTCTTACTGATTTGGCTGTTTCGGCGAGACAAGGAGTAGGCTGCGTATCGCAGTATGTAAATAGGGCACGCACTTCACGATGGTCCTGAAAGTAATCAGCGGCCGAATAAGGATTATAGAAAACTGTATTTTTACCATTCACCGACCTCAGTCCTACGCTATTCTGACCCGCAGGTCGAAAAAAATCTGCACTGCACCTAGACTCCGATGTAAACCCATTCAGCCAAACCATGCGACAGTGATGTACAAAGTAAACGTGCTCGCAAATGAGCGAGATAGGTTAGCTGACCAAAGGTATCCTCCCCATAACAACGGGTGCCTTACAAACTTTAGATGAAGATCTCCAGTTCATGCCTCTTCAAATTCTCCTCGTCGAATTGCGGGTAAGCCGGAACCATCGAGTCGGCAGATTGGATGTAAGCATCGTTGTAGATGCGCCAGTATGGCTGTCGAACCTTCCGAGCCGGGTGAAACAGACCTGCCCAAACGTAATTCATGACGAGCGGAGTTCCAACAGCGTTGCGGATGCCTTCGATGGCTTCCACAATACGGTCGATGACGTGTGGGCTAGTCTCGAACAAATTCGGCCATAGCAGGTTGAGGAGATGGAGCATGGCATCTTCGCAGTCGAGGCCAACACAGCCAAGGGCAACGTGCTTCACGACCGAAGCGGCTGTCTGTCGATGAACCTGATCGCGATCAATCAGAGCGTCCTCCAATAGTGGCGTGATAGCGTAAACGTAGTCCTTTGCCATCTCGCCGATGTATTCAAACATAAAGGACAGAGATTTGAGGACACCGTTCTGAACGTTCAGTTCCGGGACGCGGTACTCGTTCATGAGGGCCGGGAGGACGGTGAACGGAGCACAGGTTTCGGCGACGATACCAATAGCGACGGCGGTACAGACACGTGATTGACGTTCTTGCACTCGAAGGTTGCCGAGAAGAGTAGCCAGTACATCTTGTGGGCCGATGGCTTTGGCAATGTAACCAAAGGTGTTGTTAGCGGCTCGACGAATGCCCTTCTTGTGAGCCTTGAGCATGTCAAGCAATTCGAAACAAATACGCATCCACTCACGCGGGTTGACATAATCCGGACCACGATCTGCGATACGACCGACAAGGTCAATAGTGTTCTCTTGCACCTTCTCATGCCTGTTTCGAAGGATAGGCGTCAGGCGCGGCAGCAAGTCCTTGATTGGAGGCTGCATTGCGGCAAGACCGACGACCGTAACGATGGCTCGGAGAGCACCCAGGATGGATCCAAGTACCTCAGGGTACTCTTCGCCCAAGTATTCATATAGCGCTTGGGCAAGCTTGATCAGCTGTGGGTCTTCGTCACATTTCTGCATGACGAAGGTGATGCGAGAGATCAAGTCGGCGGCTTGTTGACGAACAGTAGCGGACTTGTTGTTTAGTCGAGCAAGGATCGTAGCGACAATTTGAGGAAGGTATGTCTTCATACGCTCACCCAGAGCATTGACAACAGTAGCAAATCCATCAATGACAATGGGATCCTCGATGGTCTGGTCCTGGAAGGCTACAAGGATACCGTCAATGAGCTGCTCCTCTAGACGTTGATCAATATCGTGTGCGCCGAGAGTACTGATCACTTTATCGACTGTCTCCACGGTCATTTTACGGTAGGCTTCGTTCTCGTCCTTCATGTTGTTTACAATTCGGGTAACAATCTCGGAAACACCGGCCTTTTGCGCCAGATCGACGGTCGTGTCGACAACTTGGCGATAGTTTCGTTTGTCTAGTGCCATGCGTCGTACCCAAAAGTGTTTGAAGAATTCGGGAAGTACGTTGTCCTTGAGGTAGACTGGAGTGACGCCAGCAGTACCAGCACATTGAGAGACGACCTTCAATACCACCTTCTTCATCTCCTCGTCGGGTGACTGGAACTCGCGGATGACAATCTCCATAATCTGGCTGGTGTAGTAGTTGGAATATTCCTCGTCCATGAGCGGAATAACATAGCCGACAGCCTTTAGGAACGAAGCCAAGGCTTTACCACGCTGTCGTCGAGCACCGGTCCAGAGGGGATTAAGAATGTCGTCGAAAGACTCGATACCGTAAGGCGCCGCAGCTTCGGCCAGTGCACCAAGTGCGAGTGCAGTGACCATGCGAACCTTTGGCTGTTCGTCGTTGAGGCTGTCGCCGATACAATCAACAAGACCCTTCAAGTGGGGAAGGATTGCACAACCCATTAGAATGGGAATTTGCTGTATGATCTTGACACCGGTGTGGCGAGCGTGCCATGACTTCTTGCTCCTGCATACGGCTCGCAGGAAGGGAAGAAGTGCAGGAATACCGAGAGCCGATGCAACCACGGCGAAGGCACGGGCAGTCGTGTTGCGCACGTATTCATCTTGATGGTCAAGGTCGGGACGCATGGTACTGATCATGTGTGCTAGACCGGCGGCTTTGGCGAGATTAGAGATGATCTCGCGGCCTTCTACACGAGCGTAGTAGTCCTGATCAATCAACAGAGGTTCGATGACAACTAAGATTTTGTGAACATATGGCCGGACTAGATCATCGAGCTTGTAGAGGACACGGTCGATGACCTTGACCAACAAATGCCGCTCCTGGTCCTCCAGGGTGCGTTCCATGAGCAATGGCAGGATTTGATTGAAGAGTGCTGATGGTCCGAATGCACGCGCATTGTCGGTAAGCTGTCGCAGGGCAGTCTTTCGCATGGGGGGTGTTCCGTTCTTGACTTTCAGCAAGAGTCGCATGATCTTGCGCTCCTTTAGCTCCTCTACCGTCATTTCATTTTCATCAGCACCATCGGTAAGCTTCCCAAAGTACTTCATATCCTCAGTCTTGAAGAACGAAAGGTCACCAACGCCAGGGATTTCAGTCGGCAGCTGTTTGCCCATCATAGCCAAGCTGTTGTCTGCTTCAGGGATCAAGAAGCCTTGATAGCCTGTAGGAAGCGAAGGCATACCGACGGGACGGCGTACTGGCTCGTAGCCCGGAGGTGGGTCAAGGATCTTGTAGCCCTCGGACGGAAGCATCATGTCGAGCTGCTCATCAGACAGAGGCGCATTGCGGGCGGAGATGTCGGTGCCGAAAGCGAAAGATTGAGGCGCAACGGGCTGGGCTCCATTCGTAGAGGGAGCCGGTGCCGGCGCTGCATTGGCAGGAGGAAGCGCTGTAGTGTCCCATCGTGACCTGACAGGGCCCGCGGTGGAGGTAACTTCTTCGGCTCTTTCTGTAGCCTGTTCTTCAGAGGTCGCTTCGGGGCCGGGAGACCACCGTGAACGTCGCTTGGTGGTCGGCTCGTCCTTCTTCACCTCCTCAATCTGAGCGGAGTCCTCGCCGGCATCATCCCATCGGCGCCTCTTTCGCCTCCTCTCCATCGGCGGAGTCTTGTTGCCATCGTGTTGCACTGTCGCGCCGTCCTTGAGAGTCGGCTGATGATCTAAGACCTCGCTGCCATTTTTCTCCCGGTCCTCAATCAGTCTCTTGATGCGGGCCTCCTCGCGTTCTAGCTCGCGCTCCTTCATGACCTCCTTGTATGAAGCACCACCATCAGCGCCGTCTTTTGCAAATGGGTCAGCGCGCGTAGGGGATAGTCCACGATCGAATCGTCGCCTCTGGTAGTCAGTCTCACGCGACGCGATCTGTGCCTGCTGCTCCCTACTCTGCAGAATGTCGTCCTCGGCCGTGTCGCCTGTCGCAAATTCGTTCAGCATGTCCTTGGACGCCGTGTACTGCGCAACCAGTCGCCTGCCGTTCACTTCGCCCACATCTTCCATATCTTCATCTTCGTTGGCCGCGATGGAGGTATTGTAGCCCGCAAACTTGTCGACGCCTTTACCTCCGTCATACAAGCTTGTGTCCTGTGCCTCCAGCAGCGACTGCTTGCTCGACGTGTTTTCGTCGGCAGCTCCATTGGCCATGGACTTCTTTCCTGAGCGCGGACCGGGCATGGTGCTGCAGGCGTTGAGAAATCGTAAGGGTTGTTTGGGGATGGGGAGGCGAATTGAGTTGAGGGGATCAGTCGAAGTTTCGAGGAGTAGGACTTGACGCTAGCGCGGGCGGCGTATTGATAATCCGGCTCCTAGCAAGGCAGATCACGTGCTTCATTTTTGCCCTCACATGCATGCTCATGCAGCAATCGAGCATATTCCAATGAATTAGAGCCTGTATATCATTGAATGCATCTTGTGTTTTTTTGCGTAGCAGAAGAGCGTAACTTTGATAACTGGACATCTTGATCCACCAGCTGGCTGGAGGTTGCAGTACTGATATCAACCTCGAGGTACGATCTCGGGAGCACTCGACGCAGCATCTCACATCGTAGTCGCAGCCACCACAAAGACACACTTCACGACGCGTCACCTCGCGCCGAGCACCAGAAACTCCTTCCCAAGATCCTCGAAACCTCGCAATGGCCGACGCAAACCCCATCCCCGCGCCTCAGCCCATCGATCCCGAACTGGCAGCACCTCTTCAGAACGGCACAAGCACAAGCGCAGACGTAGAAATGGCAGACTCGCATCCAACGCCTCATGAGGTACCTACACCTCCACCGTCTCCTCCTCCTCCCCACAATGTTAACCCCCCGCAGCCAGTACCACCTGTTGCAACAACATCCACAGCACCCACACCCGCTGCGCCTACACCAACCACAACGCGCAATTCGCCGCATCCGAGCGCGCCTTCACAAGCACCGACCCAACCTATCCCGCATGGAAGCCCTACGAGATTATACTTAAACCAGCACGTTACTCCACATCTGTTAGAAGCTATGAAGCATCTTGTGACAAATGAGTAAGTTGTACTTTGCGCGAGACTGAACAAAGACAGAGGGACTGATGATGCGTAGGCCTGAAAAACCTTTGAAGTTTCTCAGCGATTTCCTGGCGCAGAAGAGTGCAGAGCTCGAGGGATGAGCGATGCGCATACAACGGGAGTAATATCTAAACAGGTAGGACGGGGCAAAGAGCAAATCATGGGCTGGCGTTCAAAAGCAATGGAAACTCTTGGAGGGCTCAGGCATGGCGTAGATGTGCACAAATGATACCCTTTATGGATGGGCGAGAAGTTTTCACTTTATCAGTAGAACGCTGGGTGTACAACTGCGCAAATCAACAAGTCAAAAATATGGCAGATGGTATTTTTCTTTCATTCCAGAACATGTCCATCCATGAAGGGCTATGTAACCGATAAAGCATCCATGCATTCATGCCGTCCTGAACTCCAATTGGAAATTTTCCGCGACTTGGACCCCCACAGTAATTCACACCCTTTCTATGCGACGAGGGTAGAGGCGGTGGCGCTCTCGTACCTCCAGGTCGGGGGAAGGACACCGACGGTCTTGTAGTAGCGGGAGAGACGGTGAATACGGGACTCGATGAGAATCAGACGGCTACAGAAATCAGCTTAATTCCATCCATCGCAACGGTTCCTATCACTTACAACTTGGAATCCTTGTCCTTGCGGTTGATCTGGAGGTGCTTGCGGACGGCAACAGCCTTCTTGATGAGCATGTAGAGGTCCTCGGGGATCTCAGGAGCGAGGCCTAATGGCTCTCTGTCAGCATGAACCAACAGAGGCAAATTTGTATAGCGCGACAGATACCCGAGGGCAGAGCTGTGATCGACTTGCGCTTGTTCAACCCGGGCAGGCTATCATACCGTTCGACTTGAGGATGCGGAGGATTTTGTTGCCGGTGACAACCTTGACCTGGGCGACACCATGGGAGTCACGGAGGATTTCACCGATCCTAAATCCGTCAGTACACTCTACCCATATGTCGCCTGCGTTGTCCTTACTGGGAGGGAGTTGCGCCCTTCTTCGCGAGCTTGCCGATCTGCTCGACGACCTGGTCGGGGGTGGTCTTGAGCCATGCCGGCGGGCTGCGAGAGTAGGGGATGGCCGAGGCTGATATACCCTTTCCGTTGCTATGAAGGCGACCCATTTTGAAGATTAGTAGAAGACGGAAACTATTGTCGAAGTTCGTAGGGTTGGGGTTGGAAGTTTGCCCAAGCGAAAATGCGTCTTCGTGCGCGCTAACTCCGCCAAATTAGTTTCTCCGGTCCCGGCTTGGCGAAGTCACCCAATAAATTTTCGGAAACCTCGACCCAACATCACGACCGACCTTCATCCACCAACAGTGCAGCCAACGGTGCGATCTGCGCAGGGTGCCCAAGACAACCTTTACCTCTTGAACAGACAGAGCGTTTCTCTGCGTGCAGCTCTTCATGCAACATGCAGCGTCGGTTCTGCTAACATTTGGTACGTCCCACGTCTGCCCTTTCTCCTCGATACAGTGATGAACTTCCATATTACTTATTTTCTGGTACCTCTTTGTTTAGCCCCTATGTGGGCGATGACAGCACTGGACTTCTGAAATGTATCAAATACACCTTTGTATACTCTATTGAAGCCGAAGGGCTTTCGCTGACAGGCTATAGATTATGATTCAGTTCAATCACGTCAACTGGTACATGTGGCAAGCAGAGGGCAACTAGTGAAAGTGTCAACGGCACTGCTCACCGCGGAAAGAGCTGAACGCCATGCCACTTCTTCATCTATTTGAGTCATGTCATCATGGTCGCTCCTAATCCTTCCTCTCCAATCAGCGCTCTTACTAGCTCTTCAATTAAACACTTGTACACCCAACATCATCCGTCTTGCATGCTTTTTCTGTACATCACTCATCATACAGCACATAACTGACTGCATACGAACATGTTCTACTTTCTCATCAGTCTTTTCGCCGTCCTGCCACAACTGGTGCTCGGCAAAACATCAGCCCAACTCTGCCGCGGGTCGGCCAGCCTCGCCGGCGATGGAAACTGGTATTGTTCTGAAGTCAAGGCCATCACGTACAAGGACATCAGTCAGGCCGGCCAGTACAACCGGACCACGCGAGTCGATCCAAAGACCGGTCTCTGCCATCATGAGCCAATTGCGTATTCAGGCGTCGGACCCTTCACGCCACTAATCGGAGAAGTACTCGGATTGATGCTTTTGCAAGGTCCTTCTCCGTACTAATTGAGAACTCTAGCTCTCCATGCACCTCCGCGGTCCCATGACTGTCTCGCAGTTGGCCGTGTACAAGCTGCCCGATATGGGAATAGGGAAGAGCCGTGCCCAGGCATTGAAAGACAGCGAGCGGGAGTTGAAGCGGCGAAGTGCACGTCGACATACTTCGGAGGACGTTGATACGGATAAATCCGACCAAATCCTCGACCGCGCTTCAGCCGCGACCAGCCTCGCACATGCAAAGCAGAAGCGAGAAGCACTCTGTACCCACACGCCTACAATTACCACGACGATGTACGTCACAGGCAGCACTTGTGGAGTCCCTCGTCCAACAAACACATGTGAAGAGCCTCCTCGACCTCCGCCACCCGCAGTCGTCCCTCCGCCTCCTCCACCGCCTCCAGTGATTCCGCCTCCGCCACCACCCGTGCAAGTACCCCCTCCTGCTCCACCGGCACCGCCAGTCATGACTACGACCATTCATGACACCACCACGGTCTGCTCGCAGAGTCAGCGGTTCAGCACCTGTCTAGCATCTTGCCATCCGCAAGCAAACCCCAACTCTTCAGCTCATACATCTTCCAGTCCCTGCCCGTCCAATACAACGGCGCTGGCTCCTGTTGTTCCGCTTGTCTCTTCGGCAGCTTACTGCTCATCAATCCCAACGACGACGGCTCCTATCATCCCACTCGCCTCTTCAACACTAAGCCGCCCGTCCATCACCGCAAGGCTCGCCAAAACGACGCTCACCAGTACAGCGCCCACCCAAACAACGGTAACCAAAACAGCGCCCCCCAAAACTGCAATAGCCAAAAGAACGCCGACTCCCAAGGAAGCTACTTCCAGAAGAACCCATACGATGGGCCAGCCAGCCAACCGTAGCATACAAAACCCAGA
Source organism: Byssothecium circinans (assembly GCA_010015675.1). Classification (NCBI taxonomy): domain Eukaryota; kingdom Fungi; phylum Ascomycota; class Dothideomycetes; order Pleosporales; family Massarinaceae; genus Byssothecium; species Byssothecium circinans. The sequence goes on from ML976985.1 coordinate 673,898, forward strand.
AGTCCCTCATGCATCACCCAGCAACGATGTCAACAAGGCTGCGGCATCAATTTGGAGTCGAGTGGCATCCTATACTTCCACAGCGCCTGCTGCAGCGACAGGCTTTGCTTTTCTTGCAAACCTTGGAGATCCACAGAAATCTGGCACTTTTGACTAGTACGGCTTACCAACACTGATTTCGTTCAGTCGCTAACACTCGTCCAGTGCGTTTGGGAATTCCCTTGGGTACGTGATAGGCGATGGAAGCAAAGTCACTGCAGGCAACACACCGTTTGACGGAACGCTCGAGACGTCCGAGATTGAAATGGCCGTCTTTACAGACAAAGTATGTGATGCAGACTGCGAGTACTCGCGACCTGACGCTACCGCACACTGTGAGTCCTCCGACTGTCCCCTTTTCATGGAAGACGAGATACTAACGCTCCCAAGATGGCTGGGACGGCCCCTCCAAAGCCTTCTTCATCGAGTTCCAAATGGACCACCAAGACAACATTGGCTCAGACCAAGGCATGCTCTCCGACGCGCCAGCATGGTGGTTCCTCAACGCCGCCATCCCGCGCATCCTCCAATACGGCAACGACCGCAACAACATCCCATGTTCATGCTGGTCAACGGGCTGCGGCGAGTTCGACGCTTTTGAGATCCTTGGACGCGGAGAGATGCGTGCGAAGTCGACGATTCATCGCCAAGGCAACACAGAGGGAGGTGACTCGAATTACTTTCTCAGACCAGTGGGTAAGACGATCAAGTTTGCGGTTGTATTTCATAATTGGAATATTACGGCACGGGTGCTGGACGATAGTTTCAATTTCGAGGAGGGGCTGTCGCAGGCGAAGATTGATGAGATTCTGGCGTATGATCAGAATGATGATAAGCATTCGTTGTTTCCGATTGGGACTTGATTGGATTGTTCAGAGGTGGAGCTTTTGGGCTTGAGTATACCACATCTTGTGTTATGGGTTATGTTCTAGTATCAGCGGGAGACCATATCTTAACATAGTATAATTAATTGAGCGGACCTCATCCAATCTGCACGAACTTGGCCTGAGAGTTGGGATGAAGTACCCCGTGATGAGGTTCCCCGAACTTGACGAAAAACATTACATGTTCACGTATGTACTTTGCACTCTGTGTCTAGGACGATTTTATCCCCATCACCCGACCCTTTTGTGCTTGATGGTACTGACTAGACTGCGACGATATCCGCCACAGCGAGACACGTCACCCCACCCGCATCGGTCACCTCACCATGCGCAGCACGATACTACAGTACTAAGAAATACGAGAACCGATATCGCAAAGTTGATAAGACTTTAAGTTTGTATCGATAAGATCGGCGACTGTATACGTTGTATATTTAGTCACTTGACAGATGTCGGATAGGCGCCTTTTCCCCGAGTTTGCAGGTTTGGCAGACTCGTCTTTTGGGGTGGGATTACGCGAGGTGTGGACGTTTGTGTAAGTGGTTGTGGGAGGCGCGTGTAGCGCGGCGGACTTGAGGTTGTTGGGGGAAAGTTGGATTTGAGGTTGTAAGAGACACATACATGGACACACGTTCAGCGACGTGGTTAGTACTCGGGTAGACTATGATGAATTCTGAAAGAGGGAGTCTTTTAGATGGTCACTTTCAAGTTTCGTAGATAGCATACATTGGGAAAGTGGGGTTGTGTGCTACATCTGCATCGTAACACATAAAGCGTAGCTTACACAGACACAAGCGAGCGGGATAACTTCCCCCGCCATCCAGACATGCCATGTATGCATACCTCTACGGATCTCGGGTTTCTTGCATCCTGGGGAACCCGAAATCGAGGTTAACTGTGCCACGCTCCCACGCCGTACCACATACAACTCCGATAAGAGATCTGCGCTCGTCCGCGAGACAGCGATCAATATCTCTGTTCCGAGCTCTGTTGTGGATCGTGGGGTAGATGAACTACAATACGTTCTGCATGTAGCACCCAGTGCCCCTCTTCCGTGTTCTGCGCTCCTTTGTATGCATCCAGTGAAAGATGAAGATCGGCGATGTCTGTAAACTTTAAAGCCAACGTCGGTGGTGCTTCGTGGGTGTACTCTACGCGGTCGGGTACATGCACCGATAGAGGAGAGGCTTGCTGCGCACTCTTTAATAGGGCCACCTAAGTGATGAAAGGGAGCAGGCAGCACGCGTGTATAAATTGGTGGTTTCAGGTATACTTCTAGATTTACTCGAGGTGGGGTCGATGTTTTGGAGAGTTCAGTGTGGCGCCTGGCTCGTCCTACTGCGAGAGGATATGCTTTCCGAACTTGAGAGACACTTATTGCGCAGATGGTCTCAAGCTTTTCCGTGAGGGGTGTGGATATCCTGACGAAGGGCACACGCTTCTTTCCTTCTTTCCTTCTTTTTTTTGCTGCTTTGGGCGATGGAGCCAAGGTTTATGGCCCATTCGTGCAGATGGTGATGATGTTCGAGACGGTAGTATATGCGATCTAGTGTACTGGACTCCTTCTGAGGAAGCATCATATTTCGGGTCGAGAAACACGTGGCTAGGATCGTCGCTGCAGGAACTGTTTTCTAGACTGATGTGTGCACAGTACGCGCCCATATATTTGCTCTCGTTCCTGCTTCTTGCTGTGCCGCTTGAACACTGCGGAAGATTAGTCTTCTGAATAAACATCTCACTACTGCGGTGAGTATGCTCGCTTGCACATCTGCTGCCTTTGTGCGCGTATGTATTTTGTTGAGGCGCCCCGAACGGTCGCGTGCGCTCCCGCGGCACCGTCGCGCACTGTAGCAGAACGGGGGGCTCTTATCGTCAAAGTAGGTAGAGAAAAATGGAGGAAGAATCGGCGTGAGTCTAGAGTCTGTGATGGGCACAACGGTGGTTGGGTGGTGGAGTTGATGTGCGGGAGAGCACCGGCGACTTCCAGACATCGGTTCCGTCTCATGATTCATCAATCATTATTGATCCGCTTTTCAAGGCTATGTTTAGCGGCGAACACTTGTACCACTTCGGCTAGCCCAGCCGCTATTCCGTTTCCAGCACCTGAGCACAGCGACGACATAAGCTGTGCTGTCGTCCATCTCACCTCTCATCGACAACCACAGCCCATATGGTACGTCCACTCAGGCGGACACACAAATGCGCACGTCCGAAACGTGCTGTCCGGTTAGGGCACCCGCCGTGCCGGACCTGGGCGGAAATTCGCGAGCGCGGTGTGAGGCCGCCAACTCCTGAGGCGCACCGAAGTCCGGGCCTGAAAGTGCACATCTGCACTGCACGAGGACCTTTTGCTTGTTGAAGCGCCGAATCATGCGATGAAGAGACTTGAGCATTTCTGTCTTGCAGCATTTGGCCTGCCATTGTGACAGGCCGGCGCAAGTTTGAATAGGCTTCACGACAGGAGTCATAGCCATGATGAGGGAAGTCAAGCGGAGGTGACTCTGAGGCCAGCGTCACCTCCGCAACATCATGTTCAACTACACAACGAATCACGACCTGGCCGCGATTGAATCTGTGTTTTGTTTCGAGCGCACAGTGCAGCGATCCGGAGCGTTGGACCAAAGACAGGGGAAGTCCGCCATGGCTTCACACCATGATCACCCACAGGACCCGCCCACCCAGACTTCCTGAATGCAGCGTACCTGCAGACCCCAGAGTCCGTGTGATTGCTCAGAAGGCTTGTGACTGAATGGACTAGGAAAGCCCAATTTCCCATTTGCAGCTGTGAGTCTAACCGGTCCCAATGTGAAGGGCCTTGGAGTCTTGGAATTCCGCATAACGCTCCATACATAAGATGCCCATCCTTCCTTTTCTCATCACTTTCTGTATACAAATCCAACTCGCTTTTCCGCTCCTCAACAAGGCGTCAGTGTCGCTCTCTATACCAACCTTGACAGTTTTATACTAGTCGTTCACTCATTATTATACCAACACCCTCATTACTCAATCACAATGCTCACCGCAACCCTCGTCTTCGCCCTTGCAGGGCTCTCCTCCCTCTCCGAGGCTGCGCCTATGGAGAAGCGCGCGAATGCTAAGCGTGGTCTGGCGTTCGGAAAGAACGCCCAGTCAAAGGCTAACTTGTTCAACTCTGCCTCGTGGGGGTATGACTGGGAGGCACGTGTCACAGACGGCGGTGTTTACAATTTGGACAAGAGGGAATTCGTTCCCATGTTGCACGATGGTGGTGCGATGTTTACTGGAGCATGGGAAGCCGACGTAGAGAAGGCAATAAAGGCTGGTGCTAAGAACATTCTGTCTATCAACGAGCCGGACCAGTGCGGGTACGTATCACCCCTCTCCATCCTCAGACTCTCTCGCTGACACTGAACAACAGTGCTGGACTAGGCGGTGCCTGTATGTCTCTCCAAGCTACCATCGACACCCACAAAAAACACGTCCAACGCATTGCGACCAAGTACTCCCAAGTGCGCATCGGCTCCCCGGCCGTTACCAACGGCAACGAATCCAACAAGGGCCTAAGCTTCCTCAAGAACTTCCTCTCCGGTTGCAGCGGCTGCAGGATCGATTTCGTCGCCGTGCACTGGTACAACGGCGGCGACCTCGCGGCCTTCAAGTCTCACCTCCAAAAGGTCAACAGTGAAACTAAGAAGCCCGTCTGGCTTACGGAATTTGCGGCTCCTGACAATGTTGCTGATAAGGCGAAGTGGATGAGCGATGCTATGGCTTGGATGGACGGCCAGTCTTGGATCGAGAGGTATGCGTACATGTCTGTTGACTCGACGCTTACGCAGGGTAACGCCCTGTCTACGCTTGGAAAGGCGTATGCTTAAGTCATAAGAGAAGGAAGAAGAGCAGCTAGCGGGATGTTAGCGTGGTGTCTAGCTGCTTGCGCATGGGTGGTTTCGATTCTTGTTCATGAAGTTTTTTTCTAGATATCCAATATACACTTTTAAACCGGGATTATGATCTTCAACGCACAATATTTTTAATATGCAGTGTTTAGTTATTGCGCAATATATTTCCCCTTTTACATCGTTATATCGTTTTCACGTTGGCATGGTTTGCACAGCCACTGTACGCCGTGTACGGTGAGTTGTCCGAGTTTTATGTCATCCCTTTTAGGTCCTCCGGTCTCGGTTTCGTTTTCGTATTCCTCACCGCCACAACATGCGCAGCTGAGCGTGCTAGGGCCTGAGGTATAAAGTCCGCACCTGCGGATATCCGCTTCTTCTTCTTCACACTTTCGAGAATGCGGCCTTGAGGGCCTAAAACCGCAACAATTCATGAGTATGTGCGCCTGGAGCTGGAAGCTGTCGTTCAACATGTCTCTTTCGCATATTCATGCGCTTTTGTTGGATACGGAGAACTACATCTTCTCAAGTACGAACGAAAGGCGTACTCGAGCAGCTATTATGTTCTCCCTGCAAAAGCTCTCGGCTTTATTCTCTATGGCGGGAGTCCTCGCCAAAATCGTTGGCGCACAAGTCAATGGAGTGCACCGGCATCGTTAATATGCATCAATATACCGATTTCTACTGAGTAGGGTCCAGAAATCCATAGCAATGTCTGACATGGAGAAAGTTCTTCTGCAAAAATTGGAAAACGGGCAATGCATGAGTGTGCCCGTGTTGCTTGACCAGTTTTTACTGCATAATTTGCTGAACGGGCTTTTCTTCAAAACCCCTGGACGCTATTTTGGATGTGCTTCTGCGGACCGTTGGAGATAATCATTTTTGTGCAACAGAACCATTGATGCGTACTTTGGATGTGGACGTCGAGATCTGCCGCCTATCCCTTAGGAACAAACAGAACTAATTCCCAATGCAACAGAAAGACAGTACCACGACTTCTTCAAGTTCAACAAAAGGAAAAGAATAAGAATAAATAAGAAAATCTTTCGTGATCAAGAAATGAGTGAAGGGGTTCGCATGGCTGGATTTGTGGACCAAGAGTTCCTAGTGTTGAAAATGCAATCCCATACGCACTAATGTTTTCTCCCCTAGACTCGAAGGATATCGCATTGTTCGTCCTCCTAGCTCTCGGCCATCATTCTTTTTGGCAATTGAAAAGGCTGTATACTCTCACGCATGCTCTTGAAGCAGCCTGTCCATTTTACACCCCTAGCTACGCTGTTTCGAAGCATTGCGCCGACAAGAAAAAACGTTGATCTCGAATAACCAAAGCTCGGGTTGAAGCCTTATCTTTTATTAGAACCTAGCAGTCAACACTCTAGTGCTGACTCTTGAGATCTAGCCTCTATTTGTGTTTAAAATTATGAGGCAATAAGCGTCATAAGGAGAGTAGGATTGGTCAAGTCTATCCTGAAAAATATTTCACAAGACCGTCGGTGTTAAAATTGAAGCACAAATATGTTATATTACAGAGAACAAAATCCTGACAGAGTGGGCCACATGTCTCCCGGGATTCTAGACTGTGGATTATAGGATCAACAGAATGTACCACCTCAGAGTATCATGACGGCGCGGCCATCGTAGAATAAGGGGATGACTTCGATTGCCAAAGGTCGCCTCCCAAAACGGCATGATTTTCCAGTGCCCTCAATTGCAAGTCAACAAAAAGGCTGCGCACCGATGTTCATGTTTAGCTTCTATTAAAGGTAGTGACTATTTTGATGGAGCCGTTCCAATACTTATCCCTAAAGCCTCACTTGTTCGAGTAAAAATTCATTTTAGAGAGCTTCTATGACAGTACTTCTAAAGCACACCACTTTGATGAACCACACGCAACAAAATATGCGCGCTACATCTGTACATGTCAGGAAGTACCTCCGGAGTATTGCCACGATATTTATGTACCAAAATATTCACCCCTCTCGTGACATGATCGGGAGCGCTGCCTTCACCCTAAAAGGACAGTTCAAAACGCCTATTTTCAGTCTTCAATGTTGCGCTGTTAATGAATCCAAAACCCACTCAACTATGGGGTCTGGACTGCGTTTGAAGGTCAAAATACGATATAGTTTATCGAAAATTACATAAGGGGCGTTGGTACGTCGGGGCCAGAAGAAACGATAGGAAAAGTTCAAATCCTCCTTCTTGGACTATCTTCTCTCTACACTTCCTTGTTTCTCGACTCTAAACCAACAGAGTCACACACAATGTTTAAAAAGAGCCATCACATTGCTGCACGAGTTTCGCGGCCCGTCCTCACTCACTCCAACACCCTCAGTTTTCCTTCCCAAGAATATTCACTATCAGTTAAAAAAGACGTATGGCCCAACGCATGGTGTGCGCGTAGATCTCATCTCTCTCTTCAAGTTACAATCTGCAACATCAATGTCTCCTCTAGCCATCAGCTGAAACCGGTTCAAAAAGGCTCAATGGCGGATCCAACGAATTTCCTCAAAGTTTCAGAGAGATTATTTAAAAAGCAGTGAGCTCACGCTGATGAGGATCTCGGACGTCCTCTCCTCCGTTATTCGAAAATCAGGCTTAGGCAATGTCTTGTCGCGGTGCTTCTGCGACATTCTAAAGAGCTCCTACATAGGCTGGTATGGTGTCCGTGGAGCCGATTGTCAACATATTAACAAACCCTCCTATGAAGAATAAACTCCTACTAAAATACTAACTTTCCAAAGAATAGGTTGTTAGCTTGCCTCTCCTCTTAAAAATCTGCTGTCCTATCCATTATGGATTTTGAGTTTGAAAAACACACGCAATTCCCTGGCATGTCTTCTAGGATCTCCAAAAGTATTGCACAAAAATGCTCACAGGGAGTCCGATCGCCCGACCGTCTGTCGACTTGCTTCTGCGACCTCCAGAAGCCATCAATGGAGCGAGCCATGCCATTACAGTGCACGAGAAATCCAAATATCGATACAGGTACATGTACAGTACTTCAAAAAGAGCAACAGACCCTCAAACCTAAGACTTCAACGAAGCATAACTCTTCACGCTGCTTCAGCATTCAAAACCTTCCAGCGCTCTCCGCATGGGGTGAAATTAAACCCAGGACCTCTATTAATTTCCCAACGACCGGCACGAAAAAAAAAAAAGCTTGGTGCGTCTTTTGCCATGGAACCTCTCTGTGTGTAACTAGCGTTGGTTCTGTTTTCGAAAATTAATCGTCACAAATGTCATGACTTCTGGGAGATTCGGATGCCTACAAGTGTTTAGCCCCCGATTCGAGCCGGTGTTACAAAAAAACCGGCCAAAATGTGCATGGAAGCGTTCTCGGAGATGCTAACAGTATATTCAACAATAAACCAAAAATGAGAAACTATGTGCAGCCACGTTCATGAATAAAACTCTATTCGTGGTGGAGAATGAGAGAACCGAAACCCACATGTGACATCCTTATGTTTCTCTGCCTGAAGCGCTTTCTTTGTCGATGCATGACAAGTTCGACTGGAGTATTAGAATGCCGATTTTTGTTATTCTGTTTCTATGAAGGTACAAGATTTTAAGTCTGAGATAGCATGAGGAGGGATCGAAACAAACGGAAATGACTTCATGGGCTGGTTGCGTGGGCTTTGTGAAGTGGTGCCGTTCAAAACACGTACGGAAAGATGTCATGTTTTGGGGGGGGGGGGGGGGGGGGGGGGGGGGCGGTTGGATTGCCATCGTTCACGAGTGGAAAATGAGAATCGGAGAGATATATATGCATGTTTTTAGAGGTTGTTTAGAGCGTTACTGTAGGAAGGCGAGTAAGTGACGACGATAACGATGCTCATGATCACCACCACTCAGAGTGAATGAAGATCATCCACTGCCAGACCAAAAGTCTTTCTATGTGCAACACCACACAAACACCACCCCACCCATCACCCACCCCTCGCCCTACACAGCCCCCTCCAATCCGCCCCCAAGACCCCATCAGCAACCTCCGCCCTCGCCACCGTCCAACTCGCCAACCCCAACTGCACGCCCCACGCAAAAGCGCCCCTTACCCAACACCTCCTCTTCCCCCAAACCGCGACCTCGACGACCGTCGCCACGCCATTCGCCACAAAAAACCAGCCCACGCGCCGCCTCCCCTCGTCCGATAAGACCGGCGTCATGGAATACATATGGAACACAGCCATGAGACCAAACGACGCCACGACGGCGCAGGAACGCACCACGGAACGGGGGAGCCCGAGACGGCTGAGCATGTAGGTCGTCGGGGTATATGCGAGGGAGAGGCATGGTGCTGCGAGTGCGTTGTGCCATGTTTCCGTCCAGAAAGTAGCCAGGCTGTCGGCGAGGTATATTGGTCCGAAGAGCGGTGGACTATTCTTGTACCTCAGCACCATTTCCAAGCCTGTCCAGAGGAGCCATATTGCGAATAAGATGCCCAAAGCCTTGACCGGGAGGATCTGGGGCAGGCATTGCAAGATGATGAAGAGGACGAGGTGGATTAGAAATTGGATGGGCTCAGAGTAGAAGATCTGGCGTTTTTGCGGGGAGGAGGGGAATGGGTAGTTTGGCATGCGCCAGTGGCGGATTGGGTTTGGGGTGAATGATTCGTAGCGCAGCTCGGTGAGCAGCATGAGAGTTGTTATGGAGGGACGGGGTGCGTTGGGGGATGTGTGTTTTGGGAATGTGTTTGTGATGTCGAGGATGTGGAGATCTAGGAGTCTCATGATGGCGATGGCAACTAGGAAAGCGGGATATATATATTAGCTTCAATTCATCAGTCTTGTAACTAAAAGCAAAAGCAAAATCAAATGGCTTCCAAACGAAAGAATACCAGATAGGAAGCCAACTGAGATATACTTCAAAACAAAACTGACTTACCGCAAAAATTCAGCCCCGACTTAAACGCCCTACACCTCACAGGCGCCACATCCCCACTAACCCAAAACAGCACAATCGCGGGCAGTGCCAGTAACCTACCCACCCATACCCATCTCTTAAGCAGCGCATATATGCTTAAATACCCCAATACTACAGGGACAACAAGTGTTATTATCGCCTGTGGGATGTCGACAAGGAGTTGGCTGAGCAAATCTTCTTCAAGGTCAGGTGGATGTGACGTCATCGATGCCTCGGCTTGCTGACTGAGAAGTATAAACCTTATTTCTTTTCAGAGAATGAGGATGAGAGATGTTGTGTTGGTAGGAAGGTATCCTAAGATATTAGGAGGGGCTTGGTATTGATGGTGATTGTGGCGTCGGAAGTTTGGAGATGTAGGATGTATGTACGACGCGGAAGACATTGGGTTTGTGAGATGTGGACATGGACGAAAAGTTGCAAAGATGGGCAGGGGGGCAACAGCCAGTTGGATTGGGGCATGGTCCCACATTGGCAACTCATGCTTGTGTCAATCATATATCCTTGTCACTTAGTTCAGACACTGCTCTGGTGAACTTGTCTTGTTGGAGCATACCACCTACATGTTGTTTGCACCTCACCGTAACATAGCATGTTCCCAATCGAGAAACTGGGCGGCAAGATCAGCTGAAGGGTTAAAGTGAATTATGTTACGGCCAGTTGTTTATCGGTCTTGCTGCTAGTTGATAATCATCCGAGAACGCCCGAAACTATGCTGGTGGGCGCCTCTAACCAGGGACTGAAAAGCGCCGGATATCGCCAGTTTGTTATGCAAACCTCGTAAAACCGTGTATATATTGGCACGCTTAGTTTAGACAACGATTCTCGTCCTGGGGAAATCGAATCCTGTGTATGGGGAAATATGGCAAGTCTCTCGTACTTTGGCTGTTGTCTTCTCCATCCTCACTTGAAAGGGTCGGATAGTGTTCTCGCGTTAATCAAGTGTTTTCCCCCTCTAGTATCTCCTCATGATTCAACCTTGATATCTCCGCACAGAGAACACGCCCACCACTGGTTCTCCATGAAGGTCCCACAGTTCAAGCAATTCCACCCTATTCTTCCCTTGGCTGGCTCGAAAGGTGTCGCACCTGGGCCCCTCAGTTCCGCAGCTGGAGGTGGTTTTGGCAGCGCAGGTGGATGATTCGTGGACCCAAAGCGCTGGCCCGGCGGTATGGGTTGAGGTGGTTGTTCTAGGCCGCAAACTTCGCATGACAGGAAATTAAGAGGATTATGGAGGGTGCACTGGGGACAAGCCCATTTCCCAGGTTCGACGGGTGTGGTAAGACCTGTGGGGGGTGTAGAGGTCTCGGGTGGAGGTGAGGGTGGGAATGATCTATTGCGGACGCGTTCTTCTTCCTCGGAGATGAGACGGGGTGGCGGACGTGTGGCGGGGGTTCTGGGTCGCGAGGAGGAGTTGGAGGCTTGTGTTACGAGTCGGGAGATTGGTCGTCCGGAGGAAGTTGGAGGAGGTGTTCGGGATGAAGAAGGGGTGGGACGTGAGCGTGGGCGTGATGCTGGATCTCGTGGAGGGGGTGGATCGTTGTCGAATTGTAGGCCGTTCACGGGATCCCATGCTAACCCTCCTCCTCCACTCGGTGCGCAGAGATCCGAGAGTCTCTGCATCTCCTCTTCTTCCATGAGATCTGCTAGAGCCTGTGCAATGGCTTGGTCGTTCGCATCGTCTTCTTCTGCTTTCGTCTTGAATGAATCTCGCGCTTGCTGGTCCCTCAGCCTGCCAGCCTCTCTGCTACCACTTGCACATCCCTCCGTGATACTCGCCTTCCTGGAGTGCGCATCTGCGATGACTCTACGCATGTCGACACCCTTCGCAACTTTCTGGCCCCCTAATCGTCTACCACCTGCGTTCACGGTCTGTGAAGCCCTTCGCTTCTCAGCGGACAGACGTGCATTTCGGCGCATTTCATCGAGTGGCACCCGCTTGCCGCCCAGTCTCTGGCCCTGCGAGAGGAAGCCCTCGCCGGAGTAGCCCTTCGCAATGAGCGACTGGTGTTCTTCGCGGAGCTCATTCCAGAGGTTGTGGAAGTTGTTGTCATGAGGTCCCCACACAATGTGTGACAGCTCATGCAACAACGTGTCTGTGACCTGCTCCATGGACAAGAACTGGCGAGAGTCATGGTGGTACCGCAACCGGACGAGAATCCTCTCTGTCCTGTTGATGTTCAGCCCTGCAAGCAGTTAGTAGTGACGATCTCCCGCAGCCCTCTACACAACGCACCAAGCAGCTGAGGCTCGTCTGGCAAAAACTCTGCGAGCGTGCCGACTTTCCATCCGCGCTTCCTCATCATGGGCTTGACCATGGATGCGGCCTTGCGGAGCATGTGTAGCGCGTCGCCATCTCGCGGTAGGTGTTTAAGGTGCTCGTACGCATCAAAATGCGCGTCGATTTCCCTCATCGCCGTTCTGCGTCGCCCACAGTTGTCTTCTCTTCAGTTCGTACCCCTGGTGGCCTTAACAGATGCTCAGATACGAGTTGGGTCGTCTTGAGAGTGCTATGAAGGTGATGGCGGGCGGTATTTTCAAGAGTGAAACTCCTATTTGAGGCAGGTGGGCAATAAATGCGAGGACCGAGTGGACAATGGTAGAACCGATCTTGAATATAAGAGAGGAGCAACGGGCGACGCCAGCGACCACGTAAGCTGTTCACGAGGCGAAGGGCATCCCATGCAGCGAAGGCACCAGAGAGAACCAGAGGCCTACCAAGCCCTAGTGCCCGTATCTATAAGGCTTTCTAATATAATAAGGTCGTTAGAGCGACCTGCGCACCGACGGTCTTCGGACGGCGCGAAGGATCGTTGCGGCGCTGGTGTTGTCCACATGTGCACGGATTGGAAAGCTAGATGCACGTGACTGTGTGGCTGAGGTGCCATGTCCGACTAGTTGACGCCACTCGGCGATATCAAGTGGAGCCTCAGGATCCTGCGTCACTGCATCACCGAGCTTTGTCCTCCTCTTGTTTTCTTGAAAGAGCTGACAGTAGCGCTTTCATAAACAGAAAGAGGTCGTTATCAAAAGCCTGGTATAGCTTTACAGACTCTATTAGCGCTAATTTCTACCTCTTGTTGCTTCTGCACGGTGGTAGCACCGAGTCCACCATACGAGTCTGCTCACGGTCCCTGCGCTCCACCAGACCAGAGTCCTCTCACGGTTCTCTCGCTGCCATCGCCTTCCACCGAACGATTAGCGATGTCAAGCGACGACCAGTATTTTCTCGATGTGGTGAGTCTCATCTCCGGACTTCTCCTCGCCCGCTGACGGAAGCCCTTGCGACAGCTCGCGGAATATTCGCGCGACATCCGGAAATTCACAGGAGACGTCTTCGATGCTTCCGATCGGCATTTCCAAAGCGTCGCGACCTATATTAAGCGTTCGGTGCCAGAGGGTTGGCTCCCTGAACGGGTGCGACCGATACCCCCTCCTCCGCCACCATACACATCTTCTGGCGCGTACATCTATCGTCTGCAAGCATGGGTTTCTAGAAACCGCGCGGTGACGGCGGCGCTGGTCGTTTTCTTTGGGACTGGTGGCTTTCTGCTATGGAGGGAAAAGAAGAAGCAGACACGGAAGCGGCGGGCGCGGAGAGCCAGCAATGGCGCGCGGAAAGAAGTAGTCGGTACGGTATTCTGTCGAGCAGTCAAGTGTGGAAAGCCTGGAAACGTTTAACGTTGCAAGATTTCTATCATTATACTGTAACTGTTGAGCAGGGGCTGACGAAAGTAGTAATCGCCGGACCTCCGAATTCCCCCGTCGTAAAGTCGCTGTCCCTAGACCTGGAGCGCCGTGGCTTCATTGTATACATTGTATGTTCGGATATGGAAGAGGAGCAGCAAGTACATGGAGAGTCGAGAGCGGATGTCAGGCCATTGCATTTGGACATCGCGGACACCTTTGGCACGCAGGAGGCGATGGGAAGGTTTAACAGCATGCTTCTCAGACCGCACGTCGCTTTCTCAGGAGCATCACCGCATAACTTACATTTTCGTGGGTTGGTGGTGATACCTGATTTGATCTATCCCAGTGGGCCGATTGAAACAGTTTCCCCAGAGCTGTGGTCCGACGCTCTGAACGCCAAAGTCCTAAACACCATCGCCGTTACACAGGCGTTTCTACCTACCATATGTGAGTTCAAAGCGCGCGTTTTGATGCTTACGCCGAGCATCGTTTCCTCGTTAAGACCACCGTTCCACAGCGTCGAAACAGCGGTTGTAAGCGCCCTCGAAGGTTTCACGGCAAGTCTACGAGGAGAGCTCGGCACTCTTGGAATACAAGTTTGCCAATTCAAGCTGGGAACGTTTGACTGCACGCACGTTGGGGGCAAACAACATCTGCAATCCGTTGCTGGACCGGATACGCTAGTGTGGCGGGCAACCTCCCGAAAGCTGTTTGCAGCAAACTATGTCAACCAGAGTCGCGTCGCACACAGCAGAGGGCTTTTCAACCAGACGGGCAGGACTGGAAGCCCGTTGCGGGAATTGCACAACGCCGTCTTTGACGCTCTAATTCAGAAACGGCCCAGTAACATCTGGCGGGTCGGTCGCGGAAGCGTCACGTATGATATCGTGGGCAGTTGGGTACCGGCAGGCCTCGTCGGGTGGATGATGGGCGTGCGGCGTGTGTCGCCAAACACTGCAGCAGAGCCGCGTCTTGAAGACAGCGTGCAGTCATGGGAGAAAATCGAGATGGCGGTTTGATGAGGTTGATTTCCGAACCAGCTTGAACTTGGAGAAAGCTCCGTTGGGCTAACCACCCATTGGGCGAGGCGGGATAGTAATTTTAGGAAATTTGTAAGATAGGGACTTGGCAAGGCCGCTGTGGACATCTGGCCAGGTGTCGCCGCATCGGTGCTGATGTTTGGATAGCAGAGGGCTCCCCCGTCGATTCATTCACTTTGAAATGAGGAATTTTCAGCTCTTAATGGTGTTCTGGTTTTGAGGAAGCATCTTAGCAGTGGTAGTCATTTGACGCATCTCATCTTACAGATGCAGCGGCCCGGCTCCACAACGAAGGGCCATGGTCACCATGTGTCCACGAAGGCGTGCCGAGGGGGATTGTCAACTGGTGTGTGAAACAGGTACCGCGTGCACTGTGCCCACCGCTCTCCATCTGAAGTCCCCGACCCAGCGATCACAACGAAGTCCGCCACTGGGCGCCAGGGCTGGACCTAGCAGTCATCAAGGCAGGACCATTCGCTGAAGGTGTAATTGTTCCGCCAAAAGATGTTTTCTTATTTTGCGTGCTGACCCTAGATACCCAAAGGTTTACGTGCCCTGGTATGGTTAGGGTGAATGTCCGGAGACTAGTGACGCTAAGCAGTGTGATTGGCTAAATCAGCACTCCAGGGTCTCTTACATTATTGAAACGGCTGCGACCCGGGATCTGGCCGCCTGCAAGCGAATATCAGGGGGAGCCGAAAAGAAGTCTGGCACGCCGACGGGGATCGATCAAAGTGCTAAGAGCTCAGGCTGCTCCGCCGTCTCTCACCATCGTTGCTAAGGCTTCGTGCATTCACTCTCTCTGTGCTGTAGCCGTTTCCCGGGCGTCCTTGCCTTGGTCTCTGCTATACCTGCCGCTCCTTCGCGTTTGCTCACCACTACCACCACTACCACCACTATTACACCGCTATGCTTGTTGCATAACAGCCAACATCCCCCAACACTAGCCCGTTGCCACGCCCTACCTTACCGGGCCTACCTACACGTCGGCCATCGCCTGCTCTCGAGGCATAATTCCTCGCCTTCTGCCTCGACACCTCGTTTCACGGGCGCGTATGACGACACTAGCCGCAGCCAGCCAGCCTGACATCGCCCCTCGGGTTTTATGAATTACACGACCTGCACCTTCGATTCGCCGTACATATTCTCACCATGGCCCACCGACCAGAGCGTCCGGACTGCCTCGAGTTTCGTTCGCACTCGTTCGAGCCCCCGTTCAGCGCCCACGGCAGCATGAGCAACCTCTCCCTACAAGACCTCCCGAGCCCGCGCGCCGGGGAGGTGCCGCCGGCGCTCTCGCCTTTGGACGCTCTCGCACTGCAGGGACGACTGCTGGCACGCCGCTTCGAGCAGGAAGACAAGACCGGCCGTCGACTCAGTCGGTTGGCGCCGCTCACCATCCAGCACGAGTTTGGCAACCGTGGCGGCTACTTCTCGTCGCTCTCCAGTTCCACCGTTGCCTCGCCGAGCGACGAGATCCCGCCTGTATCGCCGGGACAGCAGCAATTCTCTCCCCGCGAGCAAGTCCCCGCCGACAAGCACAAGTCGTTCTACCCGCAGTTCGGCAGCGACGAGCCGCAGTATGAGCCGCCGCTTCCCTACCGGTCGAACCTGCCCCCAATCGGGGAGACGTCACCGCGCCTGCCCCCGCCGATGCCCCCGATGCCGCAGGCGCAGCAGGGCTATTTCGACATGCCCAGGTCGCACTCACCGGAGCCCGCAATTGGACTGCAAGAGGCGACCCCCGTATCGCCGAACAACCACGCGGGCCCCCACGCCTTCTACCCGGTCAAGAGGCAGGCGTCGCTGGATGTGCTCCCCCAACGGAAACAGTCGCAGCCGGGACTGCGGCCTCCACGCTCTCCGCCATCAGAGCGCGGTCCGTCACCCCCCCGCTCGCTCCGGGCTTCTCCAAGCATCAGGTCGATACCCGCAGACGGCCAGGATGATGTCGAGAACATGTCGCTCGGCGGCTCCTACGATTCTCTCCGGAACCGCAACCTGTCGCCGAGCTCGAGCTTGTCGCGGTCGCATTCCCCCTTCTCGCCCATCACAAACCCCTCCATGCCTCGTTCGCCGTCTCAGTCATCCCAGCGCTCTACGAGTAGCCAACTCCCACGCCCGGCCTTTAACTTCTCCCGCCCTATGAGCAGCGCAAGCCGCCCTTCAGTCGATTTGCGCTCATTGGAAACCCCATCCCGGCAGGCATCCGACGAGAGTGCCTATATGAGGCCATCCTTTGATGCCTATTCCACCAGAAAAGATTCTTACGATAGGCCCAACCCGAACTGCGCTGACGATACCGTGCACACTCCCATCAGCATGACGAGCGAGGATTGGCGGCGGTCTACCGATTATGCAAACAATGGCCCGTCGTACACGTACTCAAAGTTCACTCTTCCCAGAGGAAGGAAACTAGACCGTCAATCTGTTGGAGCCGAAGAGTTTCTGAACAGCCAAATTGGTTGGGCGCAGCCTCAGAACCAAAGCAAAGCGAGACCGCCCTCACCCGAATCCCCGCCACGCTCATTCGACAACCAGAGACCTTCACTTAATTCGCGTAGTGCCTCCACGGAGCGAGGTGCGCCGTCATTGACGTCAAGCAACAGCACCGTGCGCGGAATTCCTATGAGCCATGAGAACATGTCGGCCCAAGATCACTGTGACAAGGGCATCGAGCTTCATGAAAAGGGCGAGTTCATGAAATCGACCTATCACTTCCGCCTGGCTGCCCGCCATGGCAATGCCGAGGCCATGTTTTGGTATGGTCTCGCCTGCCGTCATGGCTGGGGTATGCGCGAGAACAAGACCGAAGCTTTTAACTGGCTGCGTAAAGCTGTTGACTCTGGTCATCTCGAGATTGCCGAAGATGAAGATTTGGCGAAGCACGGCCAATCGACCGACTTGATGAAAAAGAAACAGCATAGGGCACAATACGCCGTTGCCATTTATGAGCTGGGGAAGTGCTATATGAACGGCTGGGGTGCCCGACAGGACAAATCCCTTGCCCTGCGATGTTACGAGATTGCCGGTAATTGGGGCGATGCCGATGCTCTAGTTGAAGCTGGATACTCGTATGCTGAGGGCGTGGGCTGCAAGAAGGATATGAAGAAAGCGGCCAAGTTCTACCGTGCTGCTGAGGCGAAAGGCGTCAGCATGGTCGGTAACAGCTGGTGAGCCGCAATCTATTATCAAATGAATATGTTCTCCCATATACTAACGCTATGTAGGATCTACAAAGACAAGTACATGGAGGAAAATTCCACATCTGACAGTCGATCCGTCCGCTCCGGTCGCTCCACCAAGAAAGACGACAACCCATCAAAGAAGCGAGACAAGAGCCGCACACGCACCATCTTCGGTCGCAAGAAGAGCTTTGCCAACTGAGCAAAGTCTTCATCATGTACATGCTCTCATGACTCTTTGATTAAATTGTTTGTTTGGCCTCGGCGTCCCGGTGTGCGTGTTCGGATCTTTCGGCGGTCGCTTTTGCATATACCCAGACTTCGCATTCCCTGTGGCCCGACCTGTTTGTTCTTATACCCTTACCGACTTTTTCTTTCTTTCACTTCTCGTCACTAAACTTTCCCATCTTCCTTCACCAGCCCGGCGCTTGGCTTGGCAACCAACCCACATAACATACATACTGGACATAGCCAGGTTCGATCTCTTTCCTTGCTCTCTGTCTATGTCTCATTTCGTTCTCCTATCATTCCCTTTGTCTCTGCTGCATTATCTTTCCTTTCCATTCTATATATAGGTCAGCAGGACCCGAGCGAGGCGGGATCATGTCTTGATGAACGTGCTGCCTTCTCGTTTCTATTCGTAATCTAATCCCGGCACTGGTGTGCTGCTGGGGACTGTGTGCTGATTGTCTCGATCTGTACCCGTCTGTCTGGATGTTGATATCTACTTTCTCTCTTGGTTTCGGAAAAGGCTGGGGAAAAGCAAGTTTGAGGGTATAGGTGTCTTGTGTATAGGATGAAATTGGAGCGGAATTGAACTGTATGTAGTGGAATCTGTGTGAATGGAATCTGTGTTTGTACGAGTTTGTGATTGCGATCCTTTCTAGTTGGTGAGAAAGATGGTGTGTTGTTGATGGTGTTTTGATACCAAGATTTTTTGTTTTCTGTTTCTTTGGCTATGCTGGGGCTGCTGATACTATCTATATGTGAAGGCGATGACAACTACATGCGTATCTGGGAGTACCTTTAAGCGTGAGCCTTGCCCCTCCAAACGCTATCCCAACAACCATATCAAACGAAGAGCATACCCGTCTTCCACTCCAAACCCAACCTTATCCCCATGCTCCCTTCCAGCCCCCATCCCGCACGCCCCCTCACTTAGGAAAACACAATCTTATACTTAAACTGCGTGGGAAACGCCTTATCCGTAATCACCATCTCCTCGCCCTCCTCCACCAACTCGCCCATCTTCCTCCCCAAATTGCCCCTCGTCTGCCTCTCCAGATCAGCCAGACTCTGTATATACAGCGACTTCTCGCCGGTGCGAATAGACGGTTTCTTAAGCTGAGCCTCTGGCCTCTCTGCCAGACTGTCGATAAAGTCCTGCAGCGTCATATTGGGCGCGACTTCTAGCGGGCGGGCAATAGTACCAAGGCCACAGACGGGACAGTCGTCTTTCTTCCGGTGCTCAAAGGTATACGTATACACGGACTCGTCGCCGGTATACATCATATAATTCTCGGTTCCGGGGAAGCCGAGGAAGGGGTTCGAGTTGGTAGCGAGTTTGAAGGCCTCGTTACAGCAGGACGCGGCGACGATGGCGTTCGTGCTGGCGATGGCCGGGATGATGTTCTTGACCACGCCTTGCGTCATACTGTAGGTGACGCCGGGGATGTTGTATTCCTTTGCGCGGGCGAGGGCGCGGTCGTAGAGCCAGGAGATGTGTTCGGGGTCGTCGGTGTCGAGGGGGATGTCCTTGCGGTGCTCGTCCCAGGCGATGATGTGCGCCCATTCGATGCAGTGTTGGGGCTGGCGCGGGATGGTGGCGAGGGTGCAGAGCGGCACGGCGGCGCGCGGCGCGTGCATGTCGAGTTGGCATTCGATGCAGCTTGTCATTGTGGGGAAGATGACTCTGGCTTGCCCTTTGAAACCTTCGGTTCCGCCGTCGATTAGGGGTTTCATGGAATCGGGGTTGCCTTCGTCGACCATGCCGACGAGCGTAGCGTTGATCCAGCGCCGCGCTTCGATCGAGTCGAGGCCGCAGACTATCATGGCGAATTGCATGTAGTATTCTTCATCTTTGTCTTGGATCTTGCCGCAGTAGGGCGTTATTTTCACGCCGGAGACGCGCTGCTCGACGAATTTGGCGGCGACGCTGGCTTTGAAGGATCCGACGTCTGAGGCGCGGAAGAGGAATTGTCGGTTTAGGTTCGAGACGTCGATGGTGTCCATGTCGATTACGTGGATGTCTTTGAAACCGCTGAGGGCGAGGTTTTTGAGGATTTCGCAGCCGAGACCGCCGGCGCCGCTAAGGTGGGGGTCAGGTTCACATATTTCTTTCTTCTTTTCTTTTTCCAGGGATTGGGCCCGTGTGGTGGAGGTGGTTCTGGGTGGAGATGGTTTTGGGTAGCAAACTCACATGACTCTGTACCTACTCGTTAGCTCTTCATATATTCAATTAGTGGGGAAGGCAAGACGAACAGTATCTTCGCCCGCTCAAGAGATTCCGCAACTTGAGGCCCGGGAACAAACATGTCGTCATCTGTGAAAGGTCCCTTCCGGTTTAGGAACTTGTCTAGATACGTCCTTCGCGAAACCATCAGCTTGCTATACGCAAATGGTGGAGATGAATAATATACCATCTCGCTCGGGGTCCAGCTTCTCTGCTGGACGGTGCTGCTCCTGCCATATCTATCTATGGACTTGATCGTTCGCGGGAGAGCAGCTTTATTGTTTGAATCTTGAGATTCGTTAGTGTTGGTTCTGGAGGCATCCGAAAGGTTTGGGCGAGGTAGGTCGAAGAGCGGGTCCCGCCAAGGCGCTAGCGGGAAGGGAAGGAATTGCCGGATTTGAAGATCCATTGGGCAGCCGGTCAACCCATTTACATCGACTGTATCCATCTTGCTGAACGGAAAGTCGCCTGTTCATCCGAAGACTTGATCATGGGGGATACATCATGGATGACTTCCTCACCCCAGTCTCTACCACCAAGGTGAAACGAACCATCGAAACTTCCAAGCCGCTCATCCAAGAGCAGCAAACTTCTATATCAAAAGCTGCACGGACGACCGTTGACTCGGCAGAGACAGCTCTATCAGCCCTCAAGGAGGAGCCAGATTTCGAAACCGTCAGCGACGTGTTGAAGTTTCTTGCTGCTGAATCCGACCGAAAAGATGGCTTCAATCTGATCAGACCCGATCCTGTGACAGGCAACATCGCATATCAGCTCGTCAACACGACTATACCAGACTACTGGCAATCCTTGAAAGACAGGAAAGTCCAGGCCACACAGCTCCTACGATGCCTTAGGAACCCCTGCGGAATTGGAGGCATCATAACCCGCCTGCGACCCTTGATCGCCGACTGTCGACAGAAGCAACCTGCTGGCCAGACCCGAGATGCACCGTCACAGATAGAAGATCTTCTTGATGTTCTACAAAGGATACTGCATGATGAGCGAACGACGAGTTATGTCTGGGTGGATGTTCAGGCTCATGCAAAGGATGTGGTGCAGGCCAAGATGATTTGGAAAGAGTTTGTGACGCAGGTTGCTTCTGGGAAGATTTTATCACTCGCAGCTGAGGCAGAAAATATTCTTAAAGAGCGAACGTCATCGAGAGAGGCTACTTGGCTTTCTGATGGAGGCGAGTATGCGTCTTGGTTGGGACGTAATATCGCGGTGCTAGTCAAGGGATCCGAGAAGCACGAAGAGGGTGTGTCCGCCGCTGTTGAAATTTGTGGTAAAGCTATATCTTTGGGATATACCGGTAAGCCCACTGCTCATATTTCTGGTTTCACTCATTGACTTTATAGATCGCGTGGTGGGCTCCATGCTGTCGAAAATACTAGACACAGACTCGCTCGACGCCCTCACGGAAGTGATTCACAAGATGAAGACCTTCGAGCAACGAAAGTACTTGAACGCTATCATTACATTTGCGACAAAGCAGTACTTTGGCTCAGCCTTTGAGACAAAAGAAGATGCTCCCATTAAAGCTTCAGCCACTGTATCTGGTGTAGCAGCGTTGATACATACTCTTGTCAAAGACAGCGAGCCCTTGAGAGAGAGTCTTGTCTTTGCTCTTACCAAGTCGAGCATTCCAGCTTTGGACGATTCATTGCTTGCTCGCCGAAGCGTTATTGCTGCGATAGCTCAGGACGAAGGTTAGTAGCTTATCTGTTATTGTTGAATAGTACTAACAGGCTGTTATTCTAGATCAACTGCATAGCTTGCTGGAGAACAGTCTGAAGTTATTCGGCGATACATTCTACGTCAAACATACCCCGATATTACAGCAAGAGGGTACGTTGACCGATGTTGCGTGCATGGGCAATTGTGCTGATCATCACAGGCCTCGCTCAGACGCTCGCGATTTCATGCGGCTACGTTCAACGCTCTCAACCGATGTTCCTCACAATAATGGCAAAGTCATCTTATCACATATCTGGCATGTCGAACCGTATCGGCGCTAGTTCCACACGAGCTCGCTATCTGGGTATATTCGTAGGCATAGCTATCTCAAAGATGACCGACAAGCCGGAGCTACAACTCAAATTCGACCTTGACGGGCCTGAAGCAACTGAAGCAAAATGGTATCAACGCCTCACAGAAACCAACGACAAGCTAGGCAGCATCAAAGACCTTAAACCGGAAGCTAAACACTCACCAGCTACGAACCTCTCCATGAGATCAAAGCCCACAAAGCCGAAGCCTCCTGCCTCAAAGTCATCAAAAGCACCCGCCATCACCGAATTCGAAGGCCCACGTATTGTAGAAATTCTCGACGAATCTTCCTCCGACGAAGACGACGACCTAATCCCCTACTCTAAACCCGACTCCGACCCCGAAGACGAAACCGACGACCCCACGGAAATCAACCGCAACAAACCCGTCGCGCCCGTCTACATCCGCGACCTACTCGCCGGTCTCCGTGATCAAGAGAACTACGAGCGTCACGAACTCGCACTTTCCGCCGCCGCGCCCCTGATCCGGCGAAAAGCGAATTTCGGCTCTGAAGTCACCGATCATATCGAAGACCTCGCCACCATTCTCGTAGGTCTACACAACAATCTGGATTTAGACGATTTTGAAGAGAAGCGACAGCAAGCGTTAATCGCAGTTCTATTAGCCAAGCCCGCAGAAATGGCCCAATGGTTCGCGAGGGAGTTTTTCGCAGGAGATTACTCGCTCTCCCAACGAACAGCAATGCTCACAACCCTCGGCCTCGGAGCGCGCGAACTCGCCGGTCTAAAAGACGAAGCCACTGAGAACCTCATGCCACCCAAACCATCCTTCCCAAGCAAACAACTCCCACCCCACCTCCACGCGCTATACACCTCCCTCTCCACCTCCCCCAGTACCAGCGCCTCGCCCACGCCCAACACCCTCGGAAAGATAACATCCTCAACAACACGCTCCCTCCTCACCCCCCTCGCCGCACAAGCAGAAGCCTCCCTAACCCGCAACCCCGACATCCTCAAAGTCGCCAACACACGCACCTTCTCGACCCGCATGGCCGTGCAGAAGAAACGCCAGACCCCCATCCCCAACGCCCTAGCCCAGATCGTAGCCCAGAACTTCTTCTTCCCCCTCACGGGTCGCTGGCGGCTCCAGATCCGCGCCGATAAAACCGGGAATTCGAATTCGATATACACGTCCACGTACCTCCTCCCGCCGTTCCTCCAAACACTCGCCCTGCTCATGCAAGCTGCGGGACCTAGTACGCTCGCACTCCCGCAAATGACGCGTGAGCTGTGGGACTTGCTGCTGTCGGTTCGCGGGCTGGCGCTGAGTGATAAGAGGGTGTTGGGGGCGTTGTTGTTTGCGTTTTTGATGTTGTTGGAGACGAATAGGGAGGCGGGGGAGAGGGTGGCGACGGAGCAGGGGAAGGAGTTGATGGAGACGATGGAGTGGGGGAGGATGGTTTTTGAGGGGTTGCCGGGTGGTGCGGAGGGTGGGGAGGAAGAGAGGACGAGGGGGCTGGCGGCCGGGGTTGTGGTGAGGTGTCAGGAGATTGTGGAGAAGTATGAGAGGAGGTTGATGGGGGTTATGATGGAGTATTGAGATGGGGAAGAGGATAGCGTGGATATGTATGTTGAAAGTGATGGATGGAATGGTCTATTTACTGATACACATATTTTGGACATGTACCTATCCTACACATACGAATTTATGTTACAACGCCCTCCCTCTAATTTGCTTGCTCCCTCGTCTTTCCCTCCGTCTCCTCCTCAATCACATAATTCATCCTAGCCTGCCTGGCATTCCCCTCTGCCCTGTCCACCACCCGTCTAACCCTCAACCTATCTGCCGCTCCGTGCATCCCCACAATGCCCACCGTCTTCTCCAACCGTCCCCAAACCGGGACGTCAGGGACGTCGCCTTTGAAAAGCTCTCGACCGATATGCACCAGCTCATTCGCCGCAAGACTTCCCTCCGCGTACTTGGGCTCATATGGCACGCGATCCCATTCTTTGCGCTGTAGACGCAGCATGTGCTGTAGCATGCCGTCGGAGATGTACTGCTCGGGCTTCGCATCCTCCATCATACGAGCGAGATTAGCGCCGCTACCTTGTCCCCCTCCGCTACCGGGCTTGCCACCTTCGCGCTTCTTGGGGCCGCGCTCTCGCCCCCCTTGTGAAGAGGAAGACGGTCCGCGACCGCGAAGGTTGGGTCCTCTAGGCCCCGTGGGCCCGCGTGCATTGCGTGTAATTCTCAAGTTTGTTGGGGCGCGGACCATAGTCCCTGGAGGACCTGCTGTTGCTGCACCTCCACCATCGCCTAGAGATCGGCCCAATGCCACCTTTGAGACGAGCGGTTTTCGGGGAGTGAGGATTTTGGCGCCGGGGGGAGCAGAGGACGAGGAAGGGTTTGAGGCGTCATAATCTCCTTCTTGGACTATGCCGCCGCGGAAGGAGCCGCCGGCAAGGGTTGCGTTTCGGGGGAGGGGACGCCGGCCTTGGAGAGAGGTGGTGCGGCTGCGGTTTTGGAGGGAGGAGAGTTGGTTGGCGGCAGTGGCATTGCGGATACGGCGGGTAGGACCCATTGATGGGTCGCCTGGAGATTTCAATTAGACGCCAGTGTCTTCTACTTGGGTGAGGGGGGTGTTGTCAGGCGTACCTGACGAAGAGCCATTGCCAGACTGGTCTTGGAGCTGGCGGGTTGAGGCGTGGAAGCCGCGCGCGCAGCAATTGGATAGCGCAGCTACATCTCGAGATACCGGCCGCCGCATTGCGCCCATCGACGGGCACATGGAGCGCGGAGGCATGGTGGCAGATGATGGGGATAGTATGAGCGGTAGTGAACTTTTCGGATCGAGTTGCGACTACGTCTTGGCAGTCTGACCAGGGTCTTTCACCGCGCTAGCTGTGCGTAAACATCAACCCAGACACATCGACATCGCTCGCATTCACACTTCATCGCTCCCATCACAATCATTTTGGCATTTTTTTTGAATCCTTAAGAAGCCGTGTTGCGTCAGAGGAAGTCACGTAAACGCGCAAGACACAAGCTCTGTTTGTTGCCTCGAGTACCTGTGTAACCGTCCCATCTCAAGATCGCTCAAGCTACATCAACACGTTGCGTCATATCACTACAATCACAACAAACACATCCACTTCGCCTGAGTTGGACTTTTCTACTCCATCAGTCTTGCATCTCACACTCTTTGTCTCGAACTCCCACACCATATCCGCCTCCATTACCACCAAGACCCGCCAAAATGCTCCGCCGTCCCGCTACTACTATCCAACTCACGTCCGCGGACCTCGAGCAGTACGAAGCTAACCGCCGGCGCAAGGAATGGGAGAAGCAGCAGCAACTCGGCAACAATGCATCTCAGCAGTCCTCCAACGGATCCGCTTCAACCGACAAGGGCAAGGAGAAGGAGAAGAAGCCGAGCCAGAAAGATCGTATCATGGGTGGTGGTCAAGGCCGTCATGGTAACTAGCTACTGCGTCGAACCCTTGCAATCTTTCTCGCTTAGATGCGGAGTATTGAAGTGTTGTATTCTGTATGCAGCGATGCGTTTTGAGAAATACGCTAACACACGCGATTGAGGTACGAATGCGAGTTGGGAGGACAACATTTGGATTGACGAGAGCGACCGCATGGATCTCATTCGTTGATGGGCTGGCATGCACGAGGAAGACAACTGGTTGTCTGGCCTTGCGTGTACAACGTTGTTGGATGATGAGTATTGATGGTGTATGGATATGGTTCAGCGCCAATTCGGACGTGTTGTTGGAGGTGAGATCTTGCATCATCTGCATTGGTCATCGACACTGACTATTGCGCAGTCCAATGGTGTCAAACCGACGGTGAATTGTTGTGTATAACCACGCTGTTACGGATTTGTAGTATACAACCATGTATCAAACCTTGAACGGCAATTCGCCCACGATTGCATGCTTTCACGTTTCCACCCCTACGAACTTCTAGTAAACTCTTTCACATGACGTTCGAAGAATGTGCTGTCATGGTCGCGTTGGCCCACAACGCGAGGAATGCAATAAACGCGTCATCAACAGGACCACCTTATGTTCCCATTTCATTTCCGTTCATCCCTGGCTGACTTGATCTGAGACTTCAAATCACTGTCTCATTGCACTCTAGCAATCTTCTATGATTTGAAAGCCTTTCAAAATGACGCGCTCAGCAGCAGCGCTCACGCTGTTGTTGCTACCACTTCAACCAGTTGTCTCCCAGCAGTACCAACTCATTCAAAATTACAACGCTTCGAACTTTTTCGACGAGTTCCGCTTCTTTACTGTAAGAGCACCCATCTTCCATCTTCGCGGACAAGTTTCATTGACATAGCATAGAACCCGGACCCAACTAGTGGCTTCGTCAAATACGTCCCCTTCGACACAGCTATATCCACAGGCCTCATCAGCAATGACTCCAGTATTATCTCCATCGGCGTCGACAAAACCAATGTCTTCACACCAGGCGGCCCAGGCCGTCCCAGTGTACGCCTCGAGAGTAAAGCGACATTCACCGAAGGCCTGTTCGTCATCGATCTGACTCATATTCCCGTGGGCTGCGGTGTCTGGCCAGGTAAATCAAGACTTTCTCATCCATCCCAACCACACTGTCTCTCTAGCTTGCAAGCAACACCACTAACACGCCCCAGCATTCTGGACGACCGGCCTAGCAGACTGGCCCTCCGACGGCGAAATCGACATCGTAGAAAACGTAAACGACGCCCGCACCAACAACGCTGCCCTCCACGCCACCGGTTCCTGCACCATCACTCCCTCCACGGCCCAAACCTCCCTCTGGAAATCCACAGATTGCAACATCGCCCACGACGGGAACCAAGGCTGCGGAACTACGTTCACTGAGCCGTATAACTACGGCGCGGAATTTAATGCTAATGGTGGCGGTGTGTATGCTATGGAGTGGACCTCCCAAACTATCAATATCTGGTTCTTTAGTCCGGATAGAGTGCCGGAGACGCTAAGGTATGGGGGGTATGTGCCTGAGGTGGATACGTTTGGGACGCCGAGCGCAACGTTTGAGGAGCCGTGTTCGGGGTCCTTCGGGGAAAAGTTCTTCAACCACACTATTATCATCGATACGACGTTCTGTGGGGGGTGGGCGGGGGGTACGTTCGGTAGCGGTACTTCGACGTGTCCTCTAATTGAAGGGAAGACTCCGATGGAGAGTTGTGTGGAGTATGTGGCGGGGAATCCGGAGGCGTTTAAAGAGGCGTGGTGGGGTATCAAGAGTTTGAGGGTGTGGGAGAAGGTGTCGACGGGTAATACGACGGGTGAGGACAATCAGACGGACTCAAGCCAAGTTAATGTGCCAGTGCAGACACTGGAACCGGGTCCTGTGAGTGTGAGCTCGTTGACGGGAGGTGTGTTGAATGTTGGGAGTGGTGGGGGGTGGAATACGACGACGACTAAGACGAAGATGAAGACGAAGACAAAAACGAAGCATTCATCGAAACCGTCGACTAGGAAGCAGAAGAAGTTTAAATCGACATCGACACCGAAGCTTTGGTCCGTTGACTTGTTTTCGATTGAGGAATTGGTGTCTACGTCTACTTTTGTTAAGGTGGTGAAGCCGACACCGAAACCTTGGCCCGTCGATTTTGTCTCTACCGACGAACAAACGGCTACTTCTTCTGGTGGGGTTGTTGAGTCTACGCCGGAACCTTGGTTAATTGAAGACGTCTCAATGGAGGAACAGCCGTCTACTTCTGTCGGGTTTGTTGAGCCGACGCCGGAAGCTTGGGTAATTGACGACTTCTCAATCGATGGACAGACGTCTATTCCTGTCGAGGTTGTCAAACCGACGCCGAAACCTTGGCTTATTGATTTGTTCTCCATCGACAAGCAGGCGTCTACTCCTGTCGAGGTTGTTGAGCCCACGCCGGAACCTTGGTCAATTAACTCCTCAGTCGAGGAGCAGCCGTCTATATATGCGCCCAACCCTACAATTGGGCCTGATCCTAGACTCGATTCTGAGCCTCAGGTCCTCCCTTTGCCAAATTACCAAGCCGAATACCCAAATAACGACTTTATCCAGCTGTCGTTCACAGCGCCGTCGGCAACGCCTGATACATTTTCACCGAGTATCGACCCGCCAAACCTCCTTGAACCAAAAGTCGAGTTTACGCTCCTAGAGCCCATCTCCAAGGAAGACACAGACCTACCCATTAATCCTGCTTGGTATAATTGGGAAATCAAACACGACTACGATTTCCCCGCTGGCTTCACAAGCGACGATGCCGCTGCTCCGGTGGGCTCGTTCGATGAAGATACCAAGGTTTACCCTCCTACAAACTTCAACCCCATCATCATCGAAGACTACTTCCCAGGTAGAGGACCTCCTGTTTCCGGCACATCGAAGACGCTGGACTGGATGATGTTTGATCCCGCTGCCGCGAAACCTGGAACCGGTGCTCCTGCTGCAGTCGAGCCTGTCATCGCTGAATATCGCGTTCCTGGTCAGACTGGAACAATACCCGAAGTTTTCAATCCACTGGACTGGGTTCCTGAGCCCGAGTCTGTGAAGGTTTCAGCGGATTATATTCCCAGTGTTGCTGTCGCAAAAGGAGTTTGGACCACTGAAAGCGAAAAGGATGATTTCCCACCCGCGCTCTCCCTACCGGTACCCGTGAACCCTTTTGTAAGCCCAGGAAACTCAGCACCGAATGGAAATACAGGCATCATGCCTCCATACATTGCGCAGCCGCCTTCGGATTTTGTCCGACCTCCAATTGGGAATATCGACACCGCTATACAGGCCCTCAATGGTCTATTGGCGAAATTGTTTGTACCACCAAACGGAAACACTGGCATCGTACCTCCGCACCTCGAATCAAGTAACACCCTCCCTTCATCTCCCCCTCTATCGCTACCAACCTCACCAGCTTCAATTCTCTGGGAAACTCTACCAGAGAATTTACAGGACCAACTCATCGCCCTCGCCAGTACTTTACTCGCCCCTGTGAACGAGATCGAAGAGCCAGTTTTACCTACTAGTGGTGAGGATCTTCCGCTTACACCGGCGCTGGAGAAAGTGGATATGAGCCAAGTTATTGGTGAACTTTTGGGACTATTGGATGAGAGTACGAGGGATCAACTTGCTGGGTTGTTCGGACCGGTGGGAGTTAATGAGGCATATCACGAGGATGTGGCGCCCGAGGAAGATAATGATAGTGTGGCGATTGTAAGCGATGAGCCAGAATTGATCGATGTGGTTCATGGGCCGGGTTTACCCCTCGCTTCGGATCTTTCTAGTGGGATTGCTGGTATGGAGAATGCTCCCATCACGCCAACTACAGTAAAGGATCCGCCATACGTGTTCGAAGTGTCACAGTCCGATCCCACAAGTACTGAGGCTGTAACGACACCTATCGAGGAACCACCGTACTTCCTTGGTTCTTCCGATCAAAATGCCCCGCATATCGACACCACGCCTCTGGAAAATGAGAATACCTACTCCTACACCGCCCAAGCCGTTGATACTATACCAGCTTTGGCAACTCCTGTCTCTGATCCAGCACTTCCCCCGCTCTCTAGCCTCCCACTTACCGAAGCTTTTCCGGAAGACAGCAAGATTATCCAGGCTATCAACGCCACAGATTCTACTTTGAATTGGGCGACTGCTTCTACTGAGCCAGCACCTATCGTTGTAGCTGACCTTCCACCTACCAAGGAGCTGGAGCCCATACAAAACACTCCCACAAACCAATCTCTCAATGACATCCTAACGTTTCTGGATAAAGAGGCTGTGGATTACCTAGCCGGTCTCTTCAAATCAAGTATTGATGATAAGGAAGCTGTGCCCGCGACACAAGATGATCCGTACGATGAGGCGATGCCATGGAGCTGGGGGGAGCTTCCTTCTGATAGCGGGGAGGGAAAAGGTGATACCGCAGCTATTGGCACGCCATCAGGTAGTCCAAAAGGAGGATGGATATTTCCTTCAGGTGAATCCACCACGAACTCAGACGCAGTCCTAACAGCATGGACCGATGTTGCACCCTACATCGGCCCCGTCACTCTCTCGTCACTCGATTCCATAATCCAAGATCTCCCCAGCATCGCGACGAATCTCAACTCCATTATCAAGACCGTCAACGCCAACCAAACAATCTCCTCCCCTGCTTCGGCCCTCACGCACATCGGATCAGGCATTAAAAGAGTGTGGGAGCAAAAATTCTTCGCTTTGATCGAACCAGATGGCACTGTCGTTATTGATTACATCACGGTCTCCTCACCTGCTGACGTGAGTGCGATCAGTCTAGGCCAAGCATTATTGACACCAAAGGTCGCAACTGCACTGGAAAGTTTGTTGGAGAAGGCGGGGAATTACGCTGCGCTACATGCGTCAGATAGGACCGTCGAAGAGCAGGGTGCAGTCATGGATGCCGCGCAAAACCTCTGGGTGGAGCTAGCGGAGGTTACGAATAGTGAAGCTCGTACACAGATGAAGAGAGATGCAGCAGCAGCCAACGAAGAACCGCAAAAGCGTAAGCTTGGTATCAGACAGCTCATCGCACCTCTAGTCACAGACGACGCAAAAGACTTCATCGAGCAGCAACTCCACACCCTCTGTCCGACTCTGAGTCCCGACACCAACCCTGCAACTGAACTCATCGCGAACCTAGAAGATCCCAACACGGATTTCCAAACCAGTCTCGTGAGATTCCAGAATGCGCTGAAAGCTTACACTGCAAAGTTAGATGCATGTTCTTTCAAGGTTAAGACGTATGCTGCTAAGCTCAAGGCTATCGTTGATTCCGAATCGGATGCTCCTCCGGAGAGCGAAGCGGGTAAGGCGATGGTTAAGAGACAGGAGTTGACTGGTCTTACAGGGAATGAAGCTTTCGACGAGTATTTGCAGGAGAAGGACTCGGAGAACTTGGCGAAATGGCAGTACGGTATTTTGAGTAAAGAGGAAAGAGAAGAGCTGTATAAGCAGAGTATGCAAGTGAAGAAAGCCGCAGAGGCTGCTTCTGCCGCTGCCGCCCAATCTCCGACATCTACTACGCTCCCACTCCTCAGCACTACGGTATCGCCGACTACCAGCCCCTTAGGACCCAGCAGTAACGCACCAACAATGCAAGACCCAGATTGTCTGGCAACTAAGCAAGCACTGCAGAACGCACAAGCCTTGAATCAGCAGCTGCAAGCTCTTATTCAACAACAGACCAACAATTTCAACGATATACTCAAGTTGTTTGGCAAGTTTGGGACTAATGCTATATCACCTACGACAACCCAGAATTCCGGTGCAAGCGGACCCTCGCCCAGCATCCCAGAGGCTCTGGACGGGCAGTCGACGTCAGCATCAAAGCCTCAACCCGACATCTCGTCCCTGCCTGCGAATCCAGTCACTGTCATGGGCCCATCAGACATATTATCTCATCCAACCACCTTAAACTCTAACGTTCCAACTCCACAACTACCACCACCAGCGCGCACACGCACCCGTAGACATGCCCGCCACTTCAAAGACCCCGTCCCAGCCGCCCATCCACTCCCTTCCTCGCACCCTCCATCTACTCCCAACCCCAAGCATAAATCCCACCCCTCCATCCCCGCCGAAATCCTAGGGAAACACGGTACCCTAGACCCCTACGGCATGCTCGGCCCCCAAGTGCCCGATGAAGAAGGAGAAGAAGAAGACGCCGCCAAACCCCCCGCAAACGGCACGATCAAAGACCTCCCCGACACCTCCTCCGAAGACCATAAATGGACCTTTGACGATCTCGACGATTCCTCCGTTTCCGTCACAGTGCCTGGGCTGGAGAACTTGCCACCGCTTGATCCATTTGGACAGCTCCAAGGCCCCGCGACCCATGGAGCTGGGGGTGAAGACGATAATGAGGAGAAGGAGGAGGACGACGAACCAACATATGAAGACTTCATCCCCGAAGATGATGCAGGAGAGGAGGAGGAGGAAGAGCTAGACGACTCGTCAGAGACACCGGCGAGTCCTGAGTTGGAGAAGATACCGCCACTGGATCCCTTTGGACAACTCCACATCCCCGATGCAGATGCAGATGAGACTGGGAAGAACGGGACCACAGACGCAAACGCAGACGCAGACGCGCCATCTTTCGCTTTCGACGAGCTGGACGATACGTCGGTATCAGACACCGTATCGGGACTCGAGAAGTTACCGCCGCTTGACCCGTTCCATCAGCTCGATTCTCAGGGTCCTTCTGCGAGTAGTGGGACGCGTCGTGACGACCCGGTACCGTCTGGTAGCTCGTACTTCGACGACGATGACGAGGCGGTTATTGATTTCATTGAGGCGTTGGCGGATGGGTATGATGGTCGCGTTGGTGAGGACCGTGATGGGGATAGGGATGATGATGATGTTGGTTACTTCGGCGATGACGATTTTGGAGACGAGATTGGGTTGGAGCTACCGTTTCTTAAGAGTTATAAGAAGAAGGGGAGGGTTGTGGGGAAGGATGGGTATAGTGTTCGTGGGCATGAGGAAGATGGTGAGGATGTGGATGTGGATGTGGAGATTTGGGAGGGTTGAATGGAGAGAGAGGATGATTAAGAGAAGAATAGGGATAGGAATTTAGAAATAGGCGGAGTTGTGAGCATGTATAATGGGATAAGTATGGTGGAAGGAAAGGTCGTGAAGAAAGTCGAGTGTCTGTTTTCGGTTTGTCGAGTTGTAAGAGATGGATACTTGACCAGACCGATACGAACGTGATGAGATATTGTGCTGTAGCTTTTTTTTTTCCGTCCTCGCTCTATGTTGGCGTTGGTTAAAATTGCACTGCGTTTTACGCGTTCAAACTCGTCAGTGTCTTCTTCCTTTGTCACCAACAGTGTATATCTCTACTCACCCTACCACTGCGTCAGACGCGAACTCCGGGCTCATGCGTTCGTATCAACCCAACCATGATGCTCTTTCTTTCCAGCGTCCCCAGCGTCCCCAGCATCAAGGCCCCATGGCAGGCAACCGTTTTTCAATCTCGCCTACCCCGCGATCAAGCAGTAAGCCGCTCCCAAGCACTCTCATTGCAGCACAATTCCTCGCAAAGATCCTAGCAGTCAACAAAGGCAAACTGTGCCTTCTTCAACAATCATTGCCTGTAGCACAATTCATCAAGATGTTGAAACTTGGCGCGAGATTTTCCAGCCCCCAACCACCACCCATCCGTCCGATGAGGCCCATCGCCTACCGCCAGCCGCACCGTTTTCTACCGTGTCATACGGGACGGGCGATCAACCCCTGTACCGTGTCGGCACCACTTCCGTATCAAGTAGTTCTGCGTTGTACTCTTGGGTCGCAGCTCAGGAAGGGAGACTAGGGTGTCCCTGAAGCAGGCAAAGAATTCGACGCTGAATCTCGTCTCGACGAGTTGTACAAACGGCTGATTGCTGCATGTCTTGTCTTATGGGCGTAATCGCAGTAAGCAGAAGGGCTCGTAAGCTGGTCTGCAGAACGCGAGTGCGAGCACGAGCGCGCATATGCCGTCATCGCAAGTGATGCGCGATTCGACTCACGAGTAGCGTGATCTGTGGAGGAGTACAGTACATGCATGCGTGAATGTTGCCGATTTCGTTTTCGCATTCGGTCGCGTACCCTTCCATGCATGGCTAGGACCTCTTGCCACAAGGCATCCAGAATGGGAGACGAGGGCGAACTGATTGAAAAACGTGCTATGGTGAGGCTGTAGTACTGGGCTCCCGTATCGTGGGTGGGGCATAGGTGTAAGCGGCTGAAATCGTGGAGAAACGGAAGGGGGCAAGGTGGACTTTGTGAATTAACCACTTGACAGACCTCGAGGCGGCGCAGGTGTTGTGGCGAAATGGTAGTCCATAATAGTACGGTACGGAGAATAGAGCGCAATACCTATCCTAGAGAAACTGGTCCCGTATCGAAAAGTGACTGTGGCAAGGCTGTGCGAAAATCCCTCAAGCTCATTCAAAACGGCTCTCTAGGTATTCTCACTGGTATGCAAGTAGGTGTTCGACCCAAAATAGTATGCGGACGCTACGAGAGCGCCATATCCGACCTGCATTTGCTAGTGAATGTATACCCAGCAATTTCAAAGTATGCCTTGAGCTTACCTAAATGTAGTCCGGACCCTTTCGCTACCTTTCTGGAAGAGATAGTCGATGCCTTTTTCTCGGAGTATTTATCCTTTTCCACCAATGAAGCAGCGGTCTTAATTCGTTTCTGGAGGATGCAAGAACGTGGCGTAATCATGGCGCACGCCCGGAGCGTCCGTAAATTGAGGTTCTGGGAGCACTGGAAAAGGCAGTTGTATACCCTTGTATCCTCGCCACATGGGATACTTTATGCGCGATCCCAAATTGGAAGGTCATGTAACTGCGCCGTATAGTATGGCGTTTGCTGCGCAGGTAGAGGTACTAAGAGAACTGCGCTTTGAATGACATGCTGATCGCTTCGAGATGTGTGAGGAGAAGTATCACCTAAGTGAGAGTGTGGGGTAATATTGGTGACCATGCGGTGATGTCGATGCCGAGCTCATAACAGCAGGGAGGCAAAATCCGTGTTTCGAAACAATTTTGATCGGGAAACACCGCAAGCAAGAGGTCGAATGGGTCGGCGAGCATTTAGGTGCGCAGACCAAGTGCTACGACCCATCTCAGACTTGAAAACACAGACATTTCTTGAACGCCGCTGACTGTTGTCGCATACTAAGATATCAATAATAATCAAGCCATCGCACCGTGACTGAAGCCATGGCCCTCGGAAATTTGTGTACATGTGCAAGGGTTTCAATTTGGAGTTCGAATCTTCCCTCATCGGCAGTTCATACTCGTATCTTCCAAGTAACGTTTACCAAAGGACAGGTACACTTGCTGATCTACCTAGGTACGGGACTTCGCGAGCTACTTGTACTGTACGAACTCAAATTGCGTTGATCTCTCCGGGGTTGTTGAATCCAGAAGCTAGGGGTTGTTTGTAACTATCTTCCTCGTAGATAGTTCATGGTTGCGTAGCAGGGGACGTGGAGCGAAGTGGTCAATGCTGGGACGTTAAGAGCTGATCTTTACTGTGCCGTGTAGTTGGTCGGCGAACGACGTGCGTGGTGTTCTCCGGCGGTGCTCGGGAAGACGTTGAATTTAATAATGGTAATGGATATGGTCAAACGCAGGCGTCCGGAACTTTCTCGGCTTCACACTAAGCTAAGTTGCTTGGTGACGTGCAGACCTCTCGAAGGAACCATTCCGTAGGGCTTGGTCGTCCGTTCGGACGGATCACCCCATATGTAATCATAGCATGTGCGAGATATTGTTGGCCGGTTGTGCGGCTCGGTGATCGTCCAAAAGAAGCTTGACGTGTACTGTATGTTACAGATTTACCGTAGACCAAGAGAAGGAGTTGTATTTGACTTCTGAGTGAGACACATGAAGCTGGGCCCAATACCCTCCTGTTCAATAGGAAATAAGCGGGTCTCTGTTGCGATACCGCTGTTTGATCTCAAGCCTTCGGTCGCTCGCCAATTCGACGAGACGCTCGATTTGGTGTTGAAAGCAGCGCCGAAAGTCGAGGCATAAATCCAACACAGTCCTGAGACAACATTCCGAGGTCTGAGCCTATGCTTTGAAGGCCCGATTCAATCAGTTCACGAATGCGTTTATGCCCATGCGCGGAAGTACCGGAGAGGAAGCCTGCCACAGTACATTCTGTATATATTGTGCGTTCACGCCCGAATTCCTGAACATGGCACTGGTATGAGGCTTAGGTAGTCAGACCAGACAGTTGAAACACAGAACATGCAAGCGCATTTGTCAGAGTCTGTGAAGGAGATACCGTCGTCACTGGGGTCGATGGTAGCCCTGGAGTATGTTTTGAGAGCCACCACAGCATTGGATTTTCTGTTTCAATCGGTCGGCACATCGATGTTTTGACAGTCACGTCAACCCACAAATCTCCATAGAGATTGGGGTGAACTGCTACATCTTGCATGGTGGTGTTGGTCGTGTTCATTCTCGAAAGTCGTCTCGGCACAAGAGACGGGATTTGAAGATTGGCCACCAATCAATGCTTGGGATTGCTGTTGGGTGCATCAGCTCCTGCAGCTTTTGCATAGTATGCCTAATGCGTCGTTGGTGAATCCATAGCGGCGTATTTGCATGCAGGAACCCTCCCGGCGCGCCTTGAACGCGTTACAAGCGGCTTGGGTGTGGTAAGCAATGTATGAGGAATGAGAAGTGAAATTATGACAAGACTTGGTGCGACGTGAAGGCGTCGTCAGACACGGACAAGAGACTTGCATTGAAGAAGGCGTGAGGTGGGGAAGAGGGTGATCATTGATGGATTGATTGATGATGCGGCCAAAGCGACACCGGAGGGGAGCGGGAATATGGGGCAATTACGCTAGTCCTGATCCAGCCATGGCTCGTTCCCAGTGACCTGACACGCGGTTGAAATAATACTCTCTCACCAAAGACCACCCACAATAACTAACACGTTAATCATTTTCCTTTAACTTTTACAAAATATAGGATTGTAAAGCTAGGCCTACTCTTTCACGCAGGAGTAGGAAGAGGTTAAAAGGGCTTCGTTGGGGGAAGGTAAACATAATTGTTTCAATCGCGTGCCTGGATCCATCCCATGCCGTCCTAGAAGCCGAAACACCTCTTCTCCATCACCTCTTTATCCAGAGACTGACGATTCGAGTTATTGAAGTGCTGCTCCGCTGCGCGCCCTGCCGATTTTGGGTCTCGGCATTCAAATCGAGCATTCTGGTGGAGTCTGTCGGGTGACAGTCGGAACAATGACCACAGCAAAGGACAGATGCATGAAGCTGAGAGCCTGTCGCCGACGCTGGGGACTGAACGCTGCCACTCATCGGGTTGCCTTCATGCAAGGTCCATTGATACCTTTTCGATCGTTCTTCAGCAGCGGAGAAGCCCGGCGGTATTCGCTCAGCCCCAACGGCGGTGACATCTTGCCGCCTGGTCGAGTTGCGCAAGGAGAAAGGCTCTCAGCTAGAGAAGCATGACATTATTGACCGGTCCATTTGTCTGTCACGGGAGAAGTTTTTCATCATGCCCCAACGCTCGTCGAACCACATGGGAGAAGACGCAGCTGTACCACGGCCTGGAAGAAGCTGAGTGGCACGACTGTCTGACTGCTAGCCAGTCATCAATGGCGACTCCCTGAGAAGGAAGAACATCCTCGTGAACCGGTCCGTTCGCGGTACTTCTTCCAGTGACTTCCAGCGCCCACAAGGGCTATGAGCTCTGGTTCGTCGTTCCATTACGCTCCGCGCTGACAGCCGGCTGAAAACACGCGCAAAGTCAGCGAATCATGATGCTCGACCTGGGTACCCACGCGATGTGACGAGCGAGGCCCAAGAAGGGCAATTCCGCCAGTAGTAAGGAGTAAGGTCCTGTTCCTGGCTCCGACTTTTATCCCTGGACATCCGCCACCCCGGCTGCTGCTGCAGGCTTCCCCTGCTCTTGGCTTTATTTTAGCTCAACCATGCACGCGCCCAAGACATGGGTAAGGAACTTGCAGGGGTTCCTTTGATCCTCCTCTCTTGAACAGGACACTAGCCGGGCCTGTGCCATTGATCTTCCTCTAGAGCGTTACCTACTTCACCAACGTACGTTCCACCTGGAGACATTCCTTCGCTTTGGCCTTGCTGGAGTCACCACCGACCTCAATTCTATTCTTTCTTTTGAACCCTCGAGTGCCCACACTCTCGAACTTCGTGTGAAACTCCCCCGCCATTTCCCTCCCCCTCTCTGGCGCAGTTTTCAAACCTAAATTTCCATGCTGTCAATGGTTTCACCTCGCGCATGAGAATCTGGTGTTAGTACCATCCCTAGGGACAATAACTTATTTTCGATCGAATACCTTCTATACACACTTCGGATACGTCCAGAAGCCGCCCCGCCGGAATCCCAACTGCCGACCGTCGACTGCTCCATATATCGTCGCTTGCTGTCTGAAAAGAGGACAAGGTGGAATCAGCTTTATGTCTCTCATATTGCTCAATTGAAAAATACATCAGCAGAATATGGCCAACACAACACTTTCCTCTCCATTGAGGGGACTATGTCCAGCACCCTTTTATGATGCCTCAAAGTTCGGTGTGGGAGGATGTATGTATCTTTCTAGAATCAGTCTATGTGGAAAGCTAACTCCCATCAGTCGTACAAGGACGATTCTGTGCCTCTATGCAGCGTGGCCTTTCATGCTGTCTGCCATGCCCAGCAACCGATTACCTCTACCCTCAAGACTTCAAATCATGGTATCGCGCCGCTGAAGCTTTGAACCTTATTGGCTTAGTCTTGCTCTGCTTCTTACTACTCTCGTTCATTGTCCTCCCGGCGGAAAAGTCAAGACGACACTATCTCAGTTACTGTCTGATCATAGCCGCGATCTTCATGGCTGTACGTTCCCACCTGCGATGCTCAAGTAAAGAAGCTAACAAATTCTCAGCTTGGTTTTGTTATTCCTTTTGGTGTAAAGCCCAATCAGTGCCACGACGAGATCACCCCCAACGACATGTTTTCCGACTTGACTTGTGCCTTCTCCGGAGCATTTTTGATCGCGGGAGGATTATCAATGGCTGTCTGGATTTTCATCCGCGCTCTCTCCATGCATCTTCAAATATGCTGGGATGTCATGCCCGGAAAGAGGTTCTTTTATGCTGCGCAAACCCTGGGTTGGTCTGTTGCCGCCGGCTTCTTCACCGCTACCATGTCCGTGACTGGAGTATCCTACCGATTCGGCGAACTCTGCCATGTCAACTCCGCACAATCGATCAAAGACTTTTGGGGGCCTCTTCTTGCCATTGCTGGGGCAGCCACTCTCGTGCAGCTCGCAACTTTCGTCTACTGCATCAAGGTATACCTCCAGAACATGTGGAGTGACGACAAAACCGAGACGCAGAGTAGTGCTGGCCTACCTTCCTATACAACTAGTGTGCGGACTCGGTCTGCCCGCGCAGTATATCGCCGTGTGCGCAAGGTGCTTTGGCTACAATGGCGCGGCATTGCCATCGTAGTCTTCATTCTGGTCGACGTCATCTTCTTCTCCGTTGTCTTCATCTTCCTCAACGACGTCACAACTCATGCCATTGACGATGTCCAGAAGGCCATGCCCTTTGTTTTGTGCTTGATTGAGAATCCCCTTGAGCACGACCAATGTTCTCCGCTCGCGCAGAAGTTGTTCGTCAACAAGTCGACCGTGATAGCCATTCTGCTCATGCTATCATTGGCAGGTATCCAGGCCTTCATGCTACTCATCCGCACCTCGATCTTCACGGCATGGCGTGATCTTTTCCGACACAAGTTCAGCCGCCAACGCGAATTCGTCTCACTCGACGCCAAACATGACAACCACCTCGCCGATGCGCACCAATTCGAACTGTCCAAGTTCGCAGGAAACCCTATTTCCCCGATTTCGCTTCCTCAAAGCGCCGTCACTAGCCCAGGTGGAGACTACGGCCCTTATCGTCGCTCAGACACGCCTGAGTACTTTAACAAGGAGACGCAACACGAACGCGATTATACGACTCCCAGCTTTAGCTTCTCTACTCCGCGATCTCCCCGGTCCCCTACGCATATGGACTTGTATTCCATGCACGCCAGGGGAGGATTAGGCCTGCATCCTCCCATGTCCGGAGACGACGAGAGATACAAAGAAAGGTTCTGAGGGAAAGCAAGAGTGTTAGGAAACAAAAGCATCGCATACTAGCTCTGCACACCCATTCCAACATTCGCTACGAGATGGAGTATTCCTTGAGCAGAATGAGACTTGGCAGTGCCATCAATGGCCATTCCAAACTCTTCACTTGCCTTCCGCAACGGGTTCGAAAGCATGGCAATATGCAAGGCTATTACGGAATTCAGCCAACGCCTGCCTTCAAGACATAATTGCCCCCGATTCGACAGGTCTTCCGGCATAGCCCACAAGCCCGCCACACCGCACAAGAAAGAAGCCGCCCAAATCGACACTCCGCAAAGCCGCTTTCGACATCTAGCGGCCGCAACCACCAAGTCCGAATGGGCGGCCCCCTCCTTCCACAGCCGACCTCGCTACCAAAAGCTCCCAAGTCCGTCAACTCAGATGTACTATGTCGAGCGAACACTCGCTTCCATTCAAGACCCAGGCTCTGGAACGCCTTACCTTCCCCATCTCGCGAAGGCCTGTCTGTCTCTCTATGTTCATTCACAGCCTTACGGCACTTCTTCGGAGTTTTGTCTCATATGCATATATGATATTACGCATGCAGAGCGTCCTCCTGCCTACATCACGCCCCCACGGGGCTCATTTTCGTATCTTGTCTCGGACTCCGCAGTCCCCATTCTACTTTTCTTCTTGTCCATACTACTTTGGGATCGGACCGTCGTTCCGGGAAATGTTTCTGGCGAACAAAAAAGAAGTTGACGGCTTCTTGTATAATTGCTGTTTCGGGCGGAAGGAAGGGGAGATACAGTGGAGGAACCGACCCGCGTCGCTCGCAGGAGTCGCAGCATTTGCATTGCATGATTCGCATGAGATACCCTCGTTCAAAACCCTCCAAAACTCTTCTTCACTTGGGTCGAATTTGGAAGAAAAAAAAAATTCCAAAAGAATATTATGAAACAAAAGACTGCTTCCCTTTCCATGACTCGTTTCGCGTTGTGATTTCCAGAAGTGAACTCGGGTACTGCATCTCCAGTATACCCTTACCCACCCTGACACAGCAGCATACCCGTAGCCCGTCCCACTCCCAACAGATAACGAAAAGCGCCATCCGCATGCACATCTTCTCGCATCACCTCGCGCAGTATCGGGCAAACATACAGTCAGCCCTGCATCTCGCCCTTCTTCGCCTCTGCCTAAATGGCAAATGGCACAGAGCACTGGCCTGCAGTTGCTGCCGTGCAACCATCCACCCCCATACCACTGTATGTACATACATCTCGCCCTCCCAAGCCCAACTCGTATTTGCATTTACCTATAAGGCTGTGTGCCACATACGACACGTACCATGCACGTTTTGGCTAAATGATCACTAATAGCACGGCGGGCCCTGCGTCTGTAGTGTATGCATCATGTATGAAGCCGAATTCTGTCCCTCGGTTGCCCTGCCAAGCGTGAGAACCGACATGCCCCCAAGATATTTCATTTTATCAAAAATACCCCAGACGTTGCAGCTGGGTACCATATCGCGTATCCGTCCCGGAGACGTTGTACGGAAGAATATTTTGCAATTGCAATTGTTCAGTGGACGCGACACAAGACGGTTCAGCGTTGCAACGCTGCGCGGGGATTTCTCGAAAACGAAGATGCGTGTTGGTTTCGTTTGCTGCCGTCTTGTTGCTCTGCTCGCGCTTGGTTGACGTTACAAGCGCGGATGTGCCGGTGCGGCGTGGGTTGGGAGCCGAAATGCTACAATGACGACGATGAGGGAGCTGGGAGTGCGAGGGGCATGGGAGTGCGCCCTGGGCATCAGCCAGCCGACGTCGTCGGCTGCTGAAGTTGCTGACGGCTACCCTTAGCGACGCCGCCGATCAGACACTCTCTTCGCGGAACGAGCTGACCCGTCCCGTCTCGTGAGCGGGCAGGCGAACGGTTAACAATTCGCGCTGTGCTGTCTGGGCCGTGCTGATGGCCTCTTCGCAAATTTTGAAAATTAATATTTTTCCGCCCTACCGTTTCCGGTTCGGGTCGTGGAGAAGGAGGGTCCGTGATAGTTGCGCGCGTGGCATTGGATCTTCTTCATTTCGCTTCATGGCTTGCGCGTTGGGACGTTATCTTGGCGTTGGGAGAAAATCGTAATACCGAATGGCAGACGCGTCAAGGTGCAGCAAACGCGGCGGGCGCTTCTGAACGCTTGAGTTCCTTGCATCGGCTCGGGCATAAGACGTGAAAGAGGAAAAAGGACACGACCGTATCAAGCCACCAAAAAGTCATGACTCGCCTCCCTGAAGTTGCAATCTTTCGAGAACAATGCCAGAAGCCAGCGCAGCAACAACGGCAGAAGATGAAACGTCCCCCAGCAACTTGGGGAAGTGTTGCCGGCGTTATTCCCATGGGAGATCTAAAGTTGAGATTCGGCAGTGGGCGTTCATGTTGTGGGATTGGCAGCATGGGCCGGTAACAATGCTTGTTCGAGCAATCACTCCCCGGTTGGGACGAAATGCAGCTGGGGTATCGGACCACTCGACCCGCTCTCGACAGTCAAGAAGCCCATCGTGGGTCATATCGCCGGGAGAGGCTAGACACCACCCGAGGGTCGTTGGCGGTGGGTCGGGAAGCAGGATGTCGAC
This sequence comes from Byssothecium circinans, assembly GCA_010015675.1. NCBI lineage: Eukaryota > Fungi > Ascomycota > Dothideomycetes > Pleosporales > Massarinaceae > Byssothecium > Byssothecium circinans. Next base: position 716,275 of record ML976985.1, read on the forward strand.
GCAAATGCATCGCGATTCGTCGACGAAATCCATGCGAAGTTTGACGAATGATGAGGTGATATCAAATAGGATCAAGGATACAGAAATTGGAGTCAGATGCTACCTAAGCTGTGGATCGATGAAAAGAGTAGTAGTAGTTCGCAAGATGATCTCAGTGAACAGTGAATGGCTGCGCAAAGCAGTTGAGCAGTGGAGCCTATGTTGGCCATCGTGGGCGTGGAATAGAAGTTGCAATCGTGTCTTTGCAGTGGAAAGAGACCCCCTTTTGAAAGAAGTTCATGCAATGACAGTAGGTGCATAATCAACGGAGAGGAGTGGATAATGCACTTGCCTCCTCACCGTCGAGATAATTGGCTTGCTTGTGCGGTAGTACTTGTCTTGAAGGTGTCCTTGTGTTGGAGTTTTCAGGAGTTGAAGCAGTTGTCGTACTCGGTATATTGAAGCCCCGATGCTGACGCTCTGACTTGAGATGCTATCCGCCGTCGGCCAAGACACTGGAAATGGACTGCGTCCAAGCGGTATCAGATCGATCTCTCTTCATGCTTGAAGAAAGTGTCTCCAGTCTCCTGCGTTGGGTTGAGTCGATTTGGCTTATCGATAAGCGGAGGAGTAGTGAAGCGTGGGGTGACGATGACACATCATGACAGTACTACCGCAACGCTGAATCATAAAATGGGATAACTCGCTGTTTTGGTGCAAAAGTAGATGTCAAGGATGAGTTCTGAGGGTAAGGAAGATACCGCCATGCAGAGATGGGATGGAGACCAGATAAACAGATTATACATAAGAGGAAGTCACACTGGATTGGTAATTGCGACACAGGGAGGCAATCGCTCGTCATCGATCTTTCGTAGCTCTTACACTCCACTTTCTCTTTAACAGCTATTATACAACGACCTTCCTCTCCTCACTCAATTCCGAGCACTTCATTGTCTCTTAGAGCATGGTTACGATGGGCGGCGGATCCGAACTTCCTGGAGCCGGCGGTGATCGCGAATTGCTTCTCTGTGTCCAACCGGTAAAGGAAGAAGAAACGGTCAAAGTGATAGCAGAAATAAAAGAGGAATTTCCGAATTTGGATGTAGAGTACATCTTCCAGCCGTTCACCCATCCCAAACCGGGCCAGAAGCTCGAGGTACCCGAAGGTAACGCACTCCGTCAGCTTTTGGGCAAGCACTTTCTTCCTTCATCATTACCCGTGGGTGTCTAGCCCGCACGTGGTAGTTTTTATATCTCCACCAACAAGCATAAGGTCAATACTAGTGACCCCAGAGTTGCTACAAGTCACGACGAATATACATCTCTATCCAACAACGACGTCGTATCTTGTACAACTTGGATTCTATGACCTCACCGTTAACGATCTACCCTTGACTCAGTGCAGCCTCTTTCATACGCATTACTGTCTCACTGACCCATCCAGAACTCTACAAGCGAGCAACATACCTCTCAACACTCTCCTGGCTCCCTCCCACGGCGTCCGCGGCCCCCCACCTCAAATTCATCCAGTTCTCTTCCGCAGGCGTCAACCACATCGCCAAACACCCAATCTACACCGACTCAAAGATCCCCCTTCTTTCCGCCAATGGCGTACACGGCCCCCAGATAGCAGAATGGGTAATCATGATGGATCTCATCTTCAGTCACAAATACATCGGCTTGTACGAGCAGCAAAAGCAGAAGCTGTGGAAGCAGGAGACCGGAAGAGGCGTCCGAGACAATCCGGGTAAGACAGTAGGTATCTTGGGCTATGGGAGTATCGGCAGGCAAGGTGAGTCGAATCATTCTTTCATTATTTAGTATCTGCATGTTTTTCATTCATCCATGCATCGGAGTTCGCGGAGAAATCTTTGGCCCCCGGATACTCTGGACAACACCCACCCATCAAGAACGTGGGGCGAGCCTTTCTCCCGGAAAGGCAGATATTTCTCAGGACATCCAAAATCGACCGTCTTGAGAAGCTTTCGCTACGGACTTCGCCAAAGGATTGACAGTTTGCACCACCGGACGCACCCTTTCCCGTGGTGAATCCAAACGAAAGCCATCCTTCCCGCACGGGATCCTACAAGGCCCAATCATTCAGACGCCATGCCGACGCCATGCCAACGCCATGTAGAAGGACCGTGATCCTCTATAACGACATATAAAACTAATATGCACGGACTCTCACAGTTATTCAAGCTGCTGCGAATTCCGACCCAGAGAAGCTGCATCAGGCAAGGCTGACGTTGTCTCGGACTCTCAGCCACACCTCGGACCTCAAAGACAACTGGAATCTTCCGTCGTGCCACATCCCATATCATCATGTCTCTCACGCATTAAGACCGCCATCATACTAAGTTACTAACCATGCGGCGCAGTCGCTCGTGTGGCGAAGGCAATGGGCATGAACGTCCTAGCATACACAGCCTCACCGCGTCCCACGCCCGAATCACGCCGCGATAACGGCTTCATCGTACCAGGGACCGGCGACCCTGATGGAAGTTTCCCTAGTGCATGGTATAGTGGGTTGGACAAGGAGAGCCTGCACGACTTCTTAAAACAGAAGATTGATTTACTCGTACTAGCAGTACCGCTAACGTAAGTTTCAAGCCCTGAGTTTCTTTGAAACATCTCACCCGACTGGATCGGAAAGGGGAGGGGAAGGAAGGCATGTGGGGAATCAAACAGAAAGATTGCTTGCATGGAGTTTGTACTGTAAACGTCTAATCCGGGAGTATCCCAGATGATGCATGACACACCAACATACCCGTACCCACTATTTAACGATCACTGACACTTCTCCCGCAGTAAAGCCACAACACACTTCCTCAGCACCGACGAATTCGCCATCCTCGGCAAGTCCAATCCCTCCGGTACCTTGGTCGCCAATATCGCTCGCGGGCAAGTCATCGACAGCGCTGCTCTGATCAAAGCGCTCGAAAACAAGCAGATCAGCGGTGCGGCTCTCGATGTGACGGACCCTGAGCCTCTGCCGAAGGAGGATCCGCTTTGGGACGCGCCGAATGTGTTGATTACGCCGCATGTTAGTGGAGTTACGGATGTGTATGTGGAGAGGGCTTTTCAGGTTCTAAGGGAGAATTTGAGGCGCGTGAGGGATGGGGGGAAGTTGATTAATGAGGTTGATAGGGAGAAGGGGTATTGAGGGATGTTTTGGGCTGTGTTGGAGGGGAATAGATCCTGGGTTGGGGAGGGGGATACATAATTTGAATTCGCTGTATGCTTTCCTGGACATATCTGCATCACTGGATTCTCGCGTTCGAGCGCTTGATAACGATGCCTAGCACGCGGTCAATAGGACTTGCTCCAACCATTCAAGTTCGTCAAAGATTCTCATTACAAAATGTACGCCATACAATGCAAGATCTTACACACATCTCCCATTTCCCAAAACTGTTGCTACAACCCATTCTCACCGTCTTTGTGTCTCATCTCCTGAACCAATTGCTGACCATTCCACTAGCCAAGTTCCTCGCAAGACCGGAGCCGTACATGGCATTCGAAGCAAAGCCAGACGCATGGCTAAACTTATCGCAGCGGGAGTACGCGAGCGCGTTCGTGAGTGTAAGCACGAGTGCGATAACTACTTCCACATTAGCACCGATCCTCCACCGATCCCCTTCCCTCTCCCGCCTCCCCACAACCCCAAAGAAAAGGCACTCACCAACAAGCGTCAACCAAATAAACTCAAAGCTCACCAACGCCACGACAGCCAGCAAAATCCACAGCACAGGCTGCGCATAAAGCGCGATCCAAAAGAACCTCTTATCGGTAGGATTAATAGCCCTCTCGTTCGGGTCCGCGCTCTCAAACACCCAGCGACTGTCCCCCGTGGCGCCGTCGACCTCGTTCCACCAGCGCAGGCCGACGAGGCGGCGCCCGGCGATGTTCTTGAGGTAGTAGAAGTCGGTGGCGAGGAGCAGGATGGTGATGATGAAGATGAGGACGAAGTTGGAGGTGAAGAGGCGGAGGCCGAAGAGGTAGATTAGGAGGGAGGCTGGGGCGGTGTTAGTGTTTGGTGGTCTGGGTTCGGATGTAGATGTTGGGAAATGGAGGAGAGCTTCAGGAGTGTGGTAGTGGGAAGGGTAAGGTGGCAGGCGGAGGTGGACGTACATATTCTAAAGAAGAGAAAGGTGAGCAGCGTGATGGGATGGCTGCTGAGTCTCCAGCTCAAGCTCCCGGGCGCGGGGGTCTGCTGCGCGGCCTCCATTTTGAACGTCGAGCTGGGTTTGGGGTGTAGCTCTGGTGCAGCTTTTCTCCGCGGGTGAAGCTTGAGGGTTGATGTGCAGCTTCACGTGGCATTTGCGGACTTCTAGAAGCTCGGGCCACCTCGAATCGGCTACTTCGTCATCGGCTCTCTTGAAGCTTTCCCCGCGTCGCGAGAGCTTCCCCAACTCAACTTTCTTGAGATTGCGCTTCAATTGCACGTTTACTACCTTCTACAACGGGGAGAAGTGCCGAATGAACTTGCATTGAGCCCAAGGGCTTCAAATGGCGGCCTCTCGCAACATAATCCGCCGGGCGCTCATGTACGGTACGGTGCATCTCCCTCCCGTCTCCCACCCACCATCTAAACCCCCGCAGTCCCGGGCTCCTCCAAAAAGATGCTCGAAAAGACGTCCACCATGAACGTCGACACGGTAGCCTACGACCTCGAAGACAGCGTCGCCCCTCACATGAAACCCACCGCCCGCTCAAACCTCACTACGCTCCTCTCGCGCCCGCGCCCCGCGGGCATAAAAGAGCTCTGCGTGCGAATAAACAGCGTAGACACGGGTCTCGCCCTCGCCGACCTCACAGAAGTCCTCAAGGGCGAACATCTCGACGCCATCATGCTTCCGAAATGCGAGAGCGCCGCAGATCTCCACTTCGTAACAGATGTCATACGGCACGTCCTCCCCGACCGACATCCCTCGAATTCAGTGCAAAAAGAGGGGCAGAAGCCACCGTTGTCGATAATCGCGCTGATCGAATCCGCGAAGAGCATACAGAACCTGCCTGAGATATGTAGAGCGAGTCCGTACCTAAGCGGTTTGGTGTTCGCCGCCGAGGACTTTGCGAAGGATATGAGTATTACGCGCACACCGTCTTTGACGGAATTTCTCTACGCACGATCGGCTATTGCGACGGCGGCGCGCGCAGCGCTCCTCTCGTCTACTATCGACCTCGTCTGCACGTCGTATAAGGGGGAGCAGGGGCTGAGGACTTTGGAGGAGGAATGCTTGAATGGGAAGGGCCTGGGGTTTAATGGGAAACAGTGTATTCACCCCAGTCAAATCGAGGTCTGTCAACGCGCGTTTGCGCCAGGGGAGAAGGAGGTCGAGTGGGCGACGAGAGTCGTGGTGGCGGATGAGAAGGCGAGTGCGAGGGGGAGAGGCGCCTGGACCTTGGATGGGAGTATGATTGATGTGCCGGTCGTTAAGAAGGCGAGGAGTGTGCTGGACAGGGCGAGGCTTTGCGAGATTAATGTAGAGGCGGTGAGGGAGAGGTGGAGGGATCAGGAGCCGGAGTAGATTGTGGGGTTTATGTGGTGATGGGATAGAGATGTGTTTCGTGAGAGACTATATGCATTATCGGGTAGCTATCATGTGATAGAAGTGAGTTTTGAGATCGTGGAAGAATCGCAGCCGTGAGTTGACACTAGATAGACACGATCCTCGTCATGGTTCTGGGAGTAGGAAAGCGAGACATTTCGCTTATTGGGGAGGGCTGAGGGCCTTGGGCAGGCCGGAATAGCGGGAGTGCGCTACCAAATAGCATGCTATATCACAAGCAGGAACCCCCCGGAAAATGAAAGGAACAAATATATTCAGAGCATTGATCATAAGTTAGCCATCTTTTGTTATTTTGGGATTCGCGTACTCCTGCTCGTTACCATGCCTTGCCCTGACGACTTTTGATGACCATATCCCCATCCGAAAAGGCTGTCAACACCACATGCATCCTCGAAATGTCGCGCAGATCCAGACACCTCCTCCTCAACCAGCATCCCATCCATTCACTCCCCATCCGGGCCCGTTGGATACGTCGTCTGCTCCAGCCCCGCAAACTCATTAATCCACCCAAAAACAACCTCATGCCATTTTAGACTATTCTCCGGCTTAAGCACCCAATGATTCTCATCTGAGAAAGTCAAAAACTTGCTCCTCACCCCCTTAGTCTGCAGCACGTTGAAAGCGCTCAAGCCCTCGTTCATGGTGAGTCGGTAATCGAGCTCGGAGTGAATGATGAGGTGCGGCGTGGCCCAGTTGTCTGCGAAGCGCGAGGGGTCCCACTGCGACCATGAGGAGCTGTTGGACCAGAGAGGGCCGCCGAGGTCGTGGAAGGGAAAGTAGAGTTCTTCAGAGGCGAGTTGGCTGGTCATGCTGAAGACGCCGTCGTGGGTGACGAGGGCTTTGAATTTGCGGCCCAGGTCGTGGCCTTGGATCCAATTCATCATATATCCGCCGTAAGAGGCGCCAAGGGCAACTGCGCGGTCAGTGTCTACGAACTCGAGGTTCTTGTCGATGTAGTCGAAGCCCAAGACGAGGTCTTCGTACGGGAGGCCGCCCCATTGGTTTTGGATGGCATCGACGAAATCTTGCCCATATCCCGTGCTGCCGGTTGGATTGGGAGTGACTACCACGTAGCCTTGCTCGGCGAAAAGAGCGGGATTCCAACGCGTGCTCCAGCTGTCGGTCCATGCGCCTTGAGGACCTCCATGGATTAAATAGGCGAGCGGGTACTTCTTCCCTGAATCGAACGTTGAAGGACGAATGACGAATGCGTGCACGGTGGTATCTGGTGCTGCGCCCAGCCATTTGATCTCACTGATCTGATCCTGCGAGAGTCCGAACATGGCGCCACTTCGTGTATTTGATGAGACGTATTTGGTGACGAGCTGGCTAGACTTTGCTTTTTGAGTGTGTTCATCTATGGGGAGAGTGAAATGCAAATGGCCACTGAGGGTCTGTTTCTTGTGGTCGGCTGGAACAATCGAGTAGAGGCTGTTGTCGATCAAGCTTGTGGACGACAAGAAGATTTCGCCAGACTTGAGCACCTTGACGCTGTTAATGGACCCTCCCTTAACGAGTTGAACCGGTACAGATTGAAACTCTCCTCCTTGAAAGGGTCTGCTGTTGCTCGCGAAGAGATTTACACGACCTTCCTTCTCAGCCGTAAAATATAGAGTATCGTTGCCACCCCAAGTGATTGACTGCGGGCTCTTATCCCAGATGCCTTTCCCGTTGTTGCCAGCAAACAAATGAATGACCCAGCCCGGTGTGAGATAGTCGGGAACGATGAAGACCTGGTTTTTGTCGGACTCGTAGCCATCCGTCTTCATGGATAGGAATGCGATGCTCTTGCCAGTCTTATCCCAGACTGGGCCCGTGCTTGCGCCTTCAAAGCCGTCGACCGGCACCTTATAAAACTTAGGAAGTTCCTTTACAATGTCCAGCCAGAAGGTCTTTGAAGCCGAGAGATAGATGTTGGTCTTTGTGTGTGTTGCGGGGTTAAGATCCGGGTCCTTGGAGGTGAAGACTAGACCGTGTTGTGAGATGTCGAAGTGGTCCGTCCCGCCAAATGGTTCGATTGGGGATGCAAGCTTGCTGCCCTTGAGCGCGTTCTTTAGTTCCGAGAGCTTGTACTTTCCGGCTACCTTGTAGAGTGTAGCCAGGAAGATGGTATTGCGGTTCTCCGTTACATAGTGGTCCCAGTGGCGGACGAAAAGAGAATCGTACACGCGACCAGTGGTCAACGGCTTCTCGGCTTTCTCTGGGTTGAACAGATCGCCGCTAGGTTTCGCTTTGCCGGACAGGGCGACGCCATACGTACCATTGCCAATTTGCGCGAGCTTGACGTTGCCAACGGGGCCATCAATGGTGCCTGCGATATAGCTGCTGTAGAACTGTTAGGCTGTAGAGTATAGTATTGTTCTAGCACATCACCTACCTGTTCCCGAAATCGTTCACAGGTCCGACCTTTACATGCGTAACGCCGCCTTCGTCCCCATGCAACAGCAACACCGTCTCATCGTCTAGCCATTGCGGCTCGCTCGACTCTTTCTTGTCAGTCACGAGCGACGATTCCTGGCTCTTGACGTCTAGGAGGCGGACCTCGAGGTTTTTTGCATGCTCCTCGAAGCTGTACGTTGAGACGCTGTACAGCACTTTGGAAGCGTCTGAATTGGGTAGGCCCTCTGAGCGACGCGGCGCGCTTAGGAGGGCCTCGGGCGTAAACTTCTTCGCGCGGACAACCATTCCTTCTGCGGTACTCGAACCAAACAGTAGAGCGAAGGAGAGTAGGGTGTAGACGTAGCACCTGTTTTATAGTAAGTATACAGCCAGTCTCGGAATGGGGTACAATGCTAGTCCAAGCTGGGCAGCAGACCTAAACTTGCGGCGAGGGATTGCGCTTGCAATTGGAAGGGAATAGTACATGTTGACGGCGTAATGAACATGCGCCACCTCGGTAGGCAAATGAGAGAAATTATATCAAAGGAATAACAGCTGCCGCGGAAGACTGTAGAGCGAGAGACTGAAGGTTGCGAACGAGACGGTGGTGAGGAGGAGCACAAGCTCAGGTGTTTGCAAAGGGTCCTCGACCTCCATTGCAGCTGCCGTGTCGTGAGATCATATGAGGAAATGCTACCTACTTTTAAATACCGAGCTGCAAACGCACAACAGGCAATGCGATGATATATGTATTGGCGGTGCAGCAGAGCTCTGGAGCTGTTGTGTTGTTGACTGAAGCTCGGAGCTCTGGCCGAAGCTAGTTCGGATTTCCCGCATACGTCAAACCCTCGAACCCATGCTTATTTGTCAACAACCCCGCTAAGGTGGTACGAACCCCTCAAAATTGACCGATGATGATGCCTTCACTTTGCTATTAGCTGCTATGACGCATGGAGATGCACAGAGCCGTCTCCAGTTATTTTTTTCCATACATATAAATTTATTAACCTGCAAAATTTGGAAAATTTGGAAAAAGTCCACTGAAGTCCTGAGGACTTACGAAACTCCAGTGGCGCAGTGGCTAGCGCGCCGTTCTTATAAGGCTCGTCAGATCTTTATGGCCTCGTCTGGTAATGCGGATGCCGTGGGTTCGACCCCCACCTGGAGTAATCTGCAATCTTTTTGCGCCTTTTTTGAATCTCCGCGCATCTAGATGTTGTGATATTTTTGCATTTTGGTGGGATTTGGACGAGGCTGGGGCATCCGTGATTAGTTCTTGGACACCTGGAAGAAAAGCTTCCAACACTTTACAAACGCTCTAGATGAGGCAGCCACGACCCTGTAACTTACCTCCCCGTTTCCGGAACATAGGTAAGTGGACGGAGACCTTTAAATGCACATGCTACTGCAGCAAGGAATTAGTTTGCTTTTAATTTACTAGTAATCTTCTCCGAATGCCCATGGATGAGATAAATTTGGATAAAGAAGCAGCAAGGCAAGTGTACAATACCAGACCAACGAAGTACTTGATCAAATGCTATGCTAATGTCTTACAAGATCTTCAAAGCTTACACAAAGCCACATACAAACACAACCCCCTTACACCTATCTCATAGCCCTAGGATGGACCAGCGTCCGATTCCTGAGATGCGGAAGATGGCGACCAGCGACCTATATCCGCAGCCTAGCTTTCACGGGCGGCTTGGTAGCTGTAACTATATGGCCCGAAAGCCACATGTTCACTCTTGCAGCGTGGGAACTTGCGAGACGGGAGGATATCACGCTCACGCCCTCTCGACTGTACGAAAGGGCTTCGCGGTTTACATAGGACGATAGCATACTGGTCGGCGGCACAATGGGGTTGTTGTTTACGATTTGCAAGGCGGGATTTCTGAGTGCTGTTGGCAGAATTGCAAACCACATACGATGGTGGGCAAGACTCAAGCTGAACGGCTTCCGTTCGTCTCGCGCGCTGTCCAAGGAATTGCCATGGGCGTATCTGGAGGCGCCTTGGCGTGTGAGATGGTTTCCGCAGACAAGTCCTCGACGTTGCATCATGTCATCACCATAAGAAACATACGCAGATCGGAGCTGTGAGAGAAGCTATCTAGGAATGAAGAGTTCATGAAGAGTGTTGGCCCGTGGTTTGCACGTCTCATCGACGTAACGGGGCCAAAAGCGTCAGCGAGACGGAGGAGAAATTATCTGGCTCGTGAACGAAGCTTATCCCCTGAATCGGTGCAAGAGCTTGTGGAGACCTCGGACGACCTGGACAAAGTGGTCACACGCTGATAGGAGCTGTTTTCGAAGGGAGAGGAACCGTTGCCGTGGGGAGTTGAAGGCGACGGAGCGCAAAGGGTAAAGGCTGTGAGTTAGTAGGAGCAAAGGTCGTCGTCGTCGTGGGAGGAGCTCACTGCGAGGGTAAAGCGACTGCCGGACGAGTATCGAGCGAAAGGCGAGAAGATCTTGAGCTTGGCGAGGCAGCTGGAAGGACACCGTCCTGTGCAAGACTATATGGTTGCTGATCTACTCGACGATCTGGAAAAGAGGGCGGGGGAGGAACGAAGGCGGGGGGACTAGGGAGGGGGATTAAGGAGGAAGGAAGGACGAAGGAGGGAGAGAAGAACAAAAGAGGCAGGAACAAAAGAGGGAAGAATAGCAAAGAGAAGAACGAGCAGAGAGAGGTAGGAGGCGTCACATGCAGTATGTACCACGAACGCGACACTTGTCTACGTGTGTAGGAACTAGCTCTAAACCATTGCGAACATCCCCGCCTGTTGTTCCGCTTCTTAGTTCTTGTCTTATCAGCCTGCTAACAGCTCTATATCTCCTCTTTTACCCTCTCATCGCGCATATACCAGTCAATAACATCACGTCTTGTGCAACTCATACTCTGCAGTGTACGCATACCAAAAGAATATTTCGGTAGAAACTAGATCAATGGTACAAGGCAATGCGAGTATTCGTTATAGCTAGAAGCGGACTTCCAGCGCCTATGAAACAACATTTGTACACACAATGCCAACCGCACGGCAATATCTAAGACGCCATCGAGGCGATCAATCGGTCCTCAATGCCCTCGAGGATCCACCAATGCTCAAGAACTTCCAGGTTCTCTGCTTCGCTCAAGAACAGCTTGTCGGGGTCTTGTTCGGGACCCATCATACCCGCACCGGGGTTCGACATTGCCATTTGTTGCGTGACCTGGTTCGCAGCTATGACAATGTTAGCTTTCGTACACAGACGTATCAAGTTGCTTGTCCTTACAGTTGTTGCTCCCCAGAATAAAGTTATAAACAGGCTGCAATCCGAAAAGAGTCAAGAAATACCACGACAAGCTGGACACCCATCTGACGTCCAAATCTTGAGTCCCCACACCAGATTGCAGCATCGACTTGAACTGCGGCGTTAACGGAAAAGGCAGTTTCACTGTAGAAAACTCGTCAGCAACTGTCCAATATACCGCCCACCATCTCCACAAGCTACCCCGTCCCCTGGCAAAGGGTGAACTCACTGATAACAAACCCCGAAAAAAACGCATTAATCCAGCCCATAATCAGCGTCTGCGGCACCATCATCGCCATATTCCCCTTCATCATGCCCATCATACCCTCCATCGCCGCAGGATCGCTCATCGGATTCGGCCTCGGCTTCCCGCGATTCTCGGGTTCCGCGAGAAACTTGCCCTCCTGGTACGCGGACACCATGTACGCTTTACGCGCCTGGAACGCAGCAGGAGATAAGACGTTGGCGTTTTGACGCAGTTGGACGCCGCGGACGAGGGAGCGCTGTTGTCGGATTTGCAGGAGGGTTTGTGGCTTGGGCGCGCTTTGGAGGAGCGTCATGGCGTAGTGGCGGAGGATGCCGGTGAGGATCTAGAGGGGGTTAGAGGGGAAGAAGGAGAGGAGAAAGAGGGACTGTGTACCATGACTACGGTGATGGGGAGGAGAATCCACCAGCTATATCGTATCATCAGCGCGGATTCATAACGTGGGCGGAGACTACGCACAACAAGGCGGGGTCCCGGTGGATTGTCTGCACCACAGGCTGAGCCATGATTGCAGTAGACGACGGATTGGCGATGTCGAGATCGGAGGAAGAGGCGTGGTGGGTGCAGTGTCGTCGTCGTCGGTTGTGGGGGAGTTGGAGTTGGGAAAGCTCAGCGGAGCCTCTCCGGATTCAAAAAGTGACAGGGGTCGGTCGTGCCTTCCTTGTGAACACCTTGCCCTCCAAGCTAAGCTCACCATTTCGACAGCACAAGCTCCAAACACTCTCCTCCACACTCTTTCTCCCCAATAAATAAATAATACAAGAAAAAACTACAGCCCACAATGTCCTCCTCAACAAAAATCGCAGTCCACTCCCTCTCCGGTAATTTACCTCACCCAACACCTCCCCCGACTTGCTAAACTAACAACCGCCCTCCCCCAGATCTCAAAAACACAACCGACGACGCCCTCCCCCACTACCTCCACACGTTAAAATTCCGCCAAATCCACAAACAAACAGACATCCGCCTCGCCCTCGGCTACACCGCCGTCGTCGTCGCCGCCGCCCTCTTCTACTTCGACTGGAAGTTCGGCTGGGACGTGTCGAAGCCGTACACGGCGCCCGCCGTCACCGCCTACTTCATCCTCAACTCCGCGTTCAGCTACTGGCTGTGGGTTGTCGAGGCGGGGACTGTGTATGAGGGCGAGGGGAAGACGGGGAGGGTGAGTCCACACTATACACTCCGTTGCGTTCCTTTCACTGGCTAGAGCAGAGCAAGCGGGGATGGAAATGGGACGTGGGCTAATATGATTTTTTGTATCGTAGGTCCGCATAGCTTCCTCGACGAAAAAACACATCCCGATCTATGAATGCGACATCTTCTTCACTCCCGCGCCCATAGCTGCGAATCCAGAGCAGAAAATCCATATTCGCGCGCCGATGACGCGCTGGTTCACCGCTGATGGGTACTTTGTGGCCAAGCCGTTTCAGCAGTGGCTGGCGTCTGAGGTGCCGGTTATTGGCGCCGCGGATCCGGGGAATGTGGTGGAGGAGATTGGGAGGGGGAGTGGTGCTGGAGCGGAGGGGGCCCGGGCGATAAATGTGTCGGGGAGCGAGGCGGTGGATGTGCTGGAGAAGTTGAAGGCTAGTGGGGTGAAGGTTGCGGGTGGTGGGAGTGGGAGGAGGAGGAAGGCGTGAGTGTGTGGGTGTGAGGAGGATGGGGGAGGGAGGTTGAGGTGGAGTTGGGAGTTGGGGGGTTGGTATGATGTTGGGTCTAGTGGATATGTGGACTTGAGCAATGGGTAGGCGTTAGGGAAAAGATATCCCGGGACGGGCGACTCAAATGATATCCACCTTCGTAATATCTAGACGGAGGCCTTGTCTCACTTATATTGAAATCATCTACATTATATCATATGTTCCTCCATCGCAACTCTTTTAACCCCACAGACTCCAGACGATAACATTATACGACATCATCACATCAACATATGCCCCTCCAAACCCACCATTCCCCCAACAACAGTACACGCCCCACATAAATGATGATCACATGACATACAATCGACATAAGTATGCATGGGCCACGGACCGCTCTGACACGTGCACTGTGCGACGTCAGTACTCCCATTCAAACAGAACCCGGAGAGGAGGAGGGAAAGGAGGAGGGAAAGGAGGAGGGAAAGGAGGCGGGAGTCAGGGAAAACTTACACAGTATCGATCGATACGATCAATCTCCCTTCTCCTCCTCTTAGGTAGCTGGTGGGGCGGCGGTGCGGCAACCACACTCAATCCCTCATCCACTCCAAACCCTCTCTTCCTCGCCATGACCCCAATGCCAACTCCAACGCCAATATCCTCAACCTGCTCAGGAAAGAAAACTTGCCCACCCGCTGCTCCCTGTCCCTGCCCAGCATCCACAACTCCAACCTCAACGTCTCGCTCCTGCACGATATCCGCATCCTCAAACACCAACACCGGCGGCGGCGAGAGATCCCCCTCACTCGACCCTTCCACCTCCACATCTCCCCTCCCCTCCCCCTCAGCATCAGCATCACCCTCACCCTCGCCATCATCATCAAACCTCCCCCGATCCATCCCCTTAAGAATCTCCCCCTTGCACCTCCCGGCCTCCACACAAACCCACTCGTCAATCCCCCTCCCCTCCGCACAAAAATGCCTATCAATATGATTAAACCGCTCATCCCACGCCTCATTCCTCCTCTCCTTGAGTTTAACAATCCCCCTACAAAAGCCGCACCAAAACTGCCCCTGGCCATTCTTCCCGATTCGGCGCTCCCTTACATCGCGGTCGATGCGCTCGGAATCGACGAGGCGGTGCTCAGAGACGAGGTGCGCGCGGAAGAGCTCGGCGCGGTAGAAGATTTTGGCGCAGGGGATGGGCGAGGAGGTACTGGGTGTGAGGCACGGGAGCGTGTGGTGGCAGAGGAAGGCTTCGAGTTGGAAGTGTTGGCTGTTTTCGTGGCGTTTCCAGTCGGATTTTGCGCCGAAGCGTTTGAAGCATTGCGGGTAGGTGCAGCCGTAGGGCCGGGTGTGGCGTTTCATATGTTTCTTTAGGTCGCAGGAGCGGGAGAGCGTTGCGGTGCAGCGTGGGCAGGGGATTCCTCCTCCTGGAGGGGACGAGGCGGTAGCCTTTGAGGAGCGGCGGGAACGGGAGTGGGAGTTGTGCGGGAGGCTGCTGCGTTTTATGAGGCTGGAGATTGCTTGGGAGGCTTTTAGGGCTTCGGTTTTGGTCATTGCGATGTCGATGTCTGGACTCGTAGTCGAGTTGCTGGTGTCTAAGTTTGTGGTTACGGAGGGCCGTGGTGGTTGGTTTCCAGTTGCGCCGTAGAGGACTCGCAAGACGACACTCTCTAAGTCTACGTCATCGCCCGATGGAGCGTTTTGTATTTCGCTTCTGATGGCTTTGGAGAACTTCTGCAATGCTTGTCTCTGCTGTTGTTCAGCTTTCGTCTGCGGTGCACTCGACAACCTGCTTCCCACGCTACCTGCCACATCAGCTAGCACGCTTAAAGAATCCTGCCTTCTCCTCCTTCTACCCCCGTGCCCTATTCCGTGCCTATGTGTTGAAGAAGATCCAAAGTTATGATCCAGGCCCTTGTTGAAATCGTTGTTTGTCCGGTCCACATCCAGGGCGAATCCATCGGCCGTGGGATGAAAGCCTCCTCCGAAGAACCGGTCAGTGGGATCCTGGTCTGGGGTTAAACTTATACCGGATGCGGGATCATCAACAAGCTCATTACCAGCACCAGAAGTGCCTATGCCGGCAAGCGTGGTATCCAGCGGGGCCACGGATATCGACTCACCAGAGGCAGGAGGAGGAGGAGGGTATGGTTCCTGATAAGCAGACCTACACACATGTTCCAGTCAGAATCCATTTTTTGGTGTCTGGCACCTCCTGGGAAGAGTGCAGAAGGGGAACAAAGACGTACCTGCGAATCAGATCCTGCTCATCCTCACCTTTGTGCATCCGACTAATATGTTGTTTGAAATTGTCCAACCTTGGCCATATCTTGCTACGGTTCCGACAATTTTCTGAAGCGCACTGGTACGAATCCTTCTCCACGCCTACGTGGTGGACACTCTTCTTATGCCGGTCAAGGTCGTTCTTTGTAGTGAATCCTTTACCGACTGCCGCGCGACGACAATTACGGACGTCACAAATATGCGGTTTGTCATGCTTAAGCATATGCTTTCTAACCATCATGTTAGTGCATGATCCGTTTGATCCCGTTTGGTTATACGGGGGGTGTGGAAAGAAACGCACTTAAAATCCGAAGGACATTTGGAGACCTCCTTGCACCTAGGACACTTGAAACTGTTCCTTCCCTGCCCACTCGCATGTCCATGACTTGGGCTACGCCCGGCACTGCGTCCGCTATACTGGCTTGCCTGGTCAGATTGCAAATACACGACCTCGGTCGGCTCACTAGACGTAGCCGTAGACATTGTCGACCCTATCTGTGTATTCACGTTCAAGCTATGCACACCAAACGTCATGCTAGCCGGCAGTTCCTGGTTTACACGCTCTGGCTCATTACTCCGCACCGAATGTGCTTGATGCGTAAAGTATCCGGAATCTGATTGAGGAGCTCCACTGTCAATGTCCGATGTGGAACCTCCTCCCGGCTCACGGTATGAGCCGTAATTCACATCCGTCCGCGCGTATGCCGAGGGGTGCCCACCAGTATTGGAAGGAAGAGTGGGATTCCGCATTCGGACACTGCTCCAGGGCTCGTCGTGCATGTTGCTGTATACGCGCTTGTAAGATAGGTCCATGGTGTTCACATTATCTAATGCGGAACGGGGCCTTCCAGGAGGGGGAACTGCAAGCATCGAATTAGGATCCATGTTATTTTCCTGTCGTTGTTGTGGAGCCGGAGGTCGACCCATGCCTTGGTTTGAAAAGGGACCTGGAATCGGTGTCCGTGGGGACGGCGAAGGACTCGATATGCTTCCCAGCGTCCTGTGGTTCTGCTGCTGCCATTGTGGATATTGTGTATTAGGGTCTACTTGGTGGGTCGATCGGGGGGTGAAGAACTGAGTGTGTTAGTTTGTTGGTCAGCGGGTATGGGCTGGTTGAGATGGTCGACGTTGATTGGATTGGACGTACGGGTTGACCATCAATACTGAAGTTGAAGGTCGGATTGAAGTGATTGTTATTATTTGGCTGAGTCATGGCTGCGTGTGTGCCTTGAGGCTGTTTAGAAGTTAGTTCGACTCAAGATGCCTGAGGCACCTATTCCTCAACCCAACGCCTCCTCCATTCCATCCCAAGCTCCACTTTCCCAACCTTGGGAAATAACCATCTGAAACCTATCCTATCCATACCCTACCCAAGTCCCAAGAACAGAGGTCCATACTTGCCTTTAAAAAGTCACAACTGCAGCCAGCCTTACGCCTACTTCACTGGGAATCGCAAAATAGAAAACAGTAGAACACGGGAAGGTAGAAGTAAGGGAGGCTCGGGGGCGCATTACCTATACCATGGACCAAACCACAAGGACACGGGCGGGCTCACCGCCCCATGCGCTGACGAAATGAGTATCAACAATCTGACCTTATCGATTCGGCTGGCTGGCCGGCTGGCCTTCGTCCTTCTCCTCTAGAGAACGGTTGTGCAGACAGGGCACGCAAGGCTGAAGAAGTGGGGACCTCCGTGTCGGATCGTCTGGGAACACTACGTCCGGTGTAGAATACGGGACAGGCTGAGCAAGACCGAACGACAGGAACTGGACAACACCAAATCCCAATGGCGGCCCAACTCAACCTGTTCGGGGAGCGGCAACAACAGAGACGAAGGAAACCGGGATTATGGCGCGAGAGTCGGGTCCCTCCACATCGACATACCTGGCGTACGTGTTATTCTCATCCTAGCTCGTGGTGTATCCGCATATCTGCATAGTGGGCGGCCTCCGAAGCTGCTTGCACGCACGCATGCCAGCTGCACGAGACTCAACGAGGGGTTTACCGGCTCGAGTTAGCCCAAGAGCAACAAGGCAGAGAGTTTGCCTTCTTTTCTCCTGCAAGACTGCGGCTGCCTGGACTGTTGTGCCGCTCGCCGGCGACGCCAAGCAGGAGGACCTCGCGTCATCGTTCGAATCACGTCTGAGAGATCGATGATGGAGGACGAGATGGAGAGATGAGGTGAAGGTGGCTGTGCCATTTGGGTCCTCCCATCAACGGAGCCAATCAGGGTCTGGGAAGCGCATTTTCTGGATGGAGTAGTGATGCGAAGACGGAGGAGGACCTTTTCTGTGTGATGGGTTGATATTTGACTGTCGTGGTGGTGATGACGTGAGGAGCCTGAGAGATCTCGGCTCCACTTCCACCCCAGCAGCGCCTCCTTCCCGCTACGATCCACTACACCATCGTGGCTTCCACCTCGCACTCACGCGCCCACCTTCGCATCCCCACCATCTCACATCTCACATCTCACCTACCATCTACCACCTGAAACCCGCACGTAATATCAGCAATCAAAACTCAAGAAACCGCCCATGCCCCCCCGAGCTTACTACTAGGGCACGCAGATGATATCAGCTCCCACCCATCAATCGCCGTTGAAAGAGTGGTGCCCAGTGTTGAAGCACATGTCGCAATGCCCCCTTGTGGAAAGAAAAAGGCGACGAGAGCAGGGCTTTGTATGCCGGTTTTAATTACTGGGTGGCCAATCACGCTGCGCTGGGGACAGGTGGTGAGCATTGTGCTGTGGGTGCATGTCATGTAGCGAGGGTCAAGCCTTGTTGGTACGAGGGGGCGGACACACCGGGATTTTTGATTCTTGGGGATCGGAGGTGTGATTGTGCGAGGGCTGGTGGGATGGTGGTGGGTATGTGTTTGACGGAATTGCTGAAGTTGCCATAGATGGATGCTCTAAATGACGTTCAACGAGTGCAGTGAGTACAGATTAGGTGCATGGCAAGGACGTTAGAAAATCCCATCTATGCGCGTTCTTAGCCTCAGCCTCGTCATTCAAAAAAACTTCAATTCGTGATTGCTTATACGATCTAGGCGCAATATTTCGCCCTCATAGAAAAGTGGTATAGAAACAGGTATTCATGAAGCCGAGAAGAGAGAGAACGACAGACAACCCAGAGGCCAATAATCCTTCACATAAACTCCGGTCTAGGAAAGAGTCAAAAAGGGACGACTCCGTGTGCGATGTGGGGATATCAAGGAACAAAAGAAAACGTGTAAACGGTAAGTAGTTGTCCACCATCAAGACTCCATTACTTCCCCCATTCCCTACCCCCTATAATCCATGGAAGGGATACTGCTGCTGAGGCGCCATATACGCCATATTCTGATACCCACCCTGTTGCTGCTGCTGCTGCTGTTGTTGTTGCTGTTGCTGCTGCGGATACTGCATCTGCCCATTCGCATCAAACGGCTGCGCGAAATACGTCGTTCCCGCCCCCAGAGTATCTGTCCCGTACGGTGTGGCATCAACCGGCGAATCCGTGAAGACAGCCTGCTGTTGCATCTGTGCAGAAACGGCTGAAACAGGTGTCATCGGGAACCGATTCGGCATCGCATTGCCGTTCATATATGCCTGCTGGTTCGGTATTTGCAGGTTGTTCATATACGTGCCTTTCGTCTTGGAGGGGTCGAGACCGGGATACGTGGTTCGCCCACCGACATTGCTGCTGTTGTACGCTTGCTGGGAGGAATCCGTGCCTGCGGCGTAATCGTTGATGTACCCACTGCTTGTTTGCGGCGGCGCGACCATGTGTGGGGGCGGATACGTATGCATTACGTTGGACGCTACGGCGACGGCGACCCCGGCCCGTGAAGGGTCCGGCGTGTATTGCCCAAATGAAGTATGGGACGGATCGATGCCTGGAGCGAGGGTGGAATTCGCGTTGGGATTGTAGCGTGAGGGGTTATCGATGGGCGATCTGTTCGGCGTGGCCGAGAGGCGACCTTTGTCGGCTATCTCGACGACGGGACTGATAATCGTGTCGGCATTCATTTGCTTCTGCTCCACGAGCGGGAGGATGGGCATGCTGATTTGTTCCATGTGTTTGGCTAGATGGACCGTGAGCTTCTTCCATGTTGTGCAGATGTTGCCGCAGAAGCGGCAGGGTTCATCTTTGGGTTGTTTGGCTGTATCGCGCCGACAGCGAGCTACGAGGCCCCAGATATCGTCTGCTCTTTTGTTAGCTACAGCTCTCAGAAGTGGGTATTTTGCAGCGTACCTGAATCCGGGTTTGCGGCTGCGTCCTTGTTCGCGCCCTTGCCGGTCCGTTGTCGCGGCTCCGCAATTTTGTGTTCTCGGACGAGATGCTGCACAAAATTGTCCTTTCGATAGCATGTGTGATTGCAGTCAGCAATCTGGCATGTCCAGTGCTCCAACTGTCGGTGGCGCTCATTCTCGTGCCTCACCCAATCGGCCTTGCGCTTGAACGATTTCGGCTCACCGCAGTTGGGGAAGGTGCAAGTAAATGGCTGCACGTCTTCGTGAACATGTTTTGTCCAGTCAGAAGGCTTGTAAAATTGCTTGACTTTGAAGCACAGGGGACACTCGAACTCTGCAGGCAGACGCTTGACGGGAGGAAGTGGCACGCCTGAAGGGAATTGCGCAGAGATCACAGTGCCTTCAGGCAGAGGCTCGCCATCATCTTCGGACGACCCAGGAGCTGTGACTTGGAAACCGATGAAAGGGGCATCAGAGTCCTTGTTGCCTGCTCGTGGGGCCAATTGTTTGGATTCGCCGCCCAGGTCTGGACAAAACTTGGCTGATGCGCAATTTCGGTTCTTGACAGCGTTGAGGTGCTTGACTTTGAACTCTAACAACCGTTTGTATCTCCTCATTTGCTCTTGAGTAATGCGTTCGACCATGTATTCTGTTAACCGAGGGTTGAGCTGGTGAGCATGCGTCTTGAAACCTTCATACGAAGGAATGATAGGGTCAGACCTGACCGCCAAATCCATCGTGACAGCCTCTTGAGCCTCATCGTCATCATCATCACCTCCAGGGCTTGGTTGAGGAGTAGGTTTCGTTGCTTCCGTTTCTGCCATTGGCGAAGCCAACATGGGCATCGGCGGGCCTCCATGCTGGGTCATGAGCTCAGCAAGACCAGGTGATTTTCCAATTTCACTCCTGCTTCGGCTTCGCCGTATGCCCTGGTACCATTTGCCATTTGTCGCAGAGAGCCCTTGAGAGCTCGGCGGGCCTAGCTCTTTTGCTTGGGTTGCAATATTGGTATCTAGCCTGGGTGACTTTGGTCGCCCCCAACTACCCATGCGCTTCGGCTTCTCGAGCGGTGGCTGCTCTTTTGCCTTCTCCACTGTTACATCTGGGGAAGACTGCACAGGTATGCTGCCTTTTCGTTTCAAGTAATTAGTAGGCGTTCGATTGGGAATGAGATTATGAAGAAAACTAGGACGCCTCTGCCTGTCCTTCTGCTTCTTATCATCCGGCCCAATGACTTTGATGACACCAGGTGCGGCTCTGATACTGCCCAGATCGGACTCGCTGAGGCGACGCGAGCCGACCGTAGCAGCTAGAGAAGCGGACTCCACATCCTTTGCTCGTATGCGGAAGCGCATCATCGCGGCATTCGACGTTGGTGGTTGGTAGCGCGTAGATGACGAAGCTGGCGGCGGCGGTTCTGAGCCTACGTCAACCCAAGGGCGGACAATGGCGCCGAGCAGCCCTCCGTCAAAAGATGGAAAAGCAGAAACTTCATTGTCGGCTCGACTAGCACTGATATCGATTTCTGCTGGTGGTGATTCAGGCTCCATGCCTTCCTCATCATCTTCGTAGTCGTCATATTCGCTCCCTTCATTAATGTAAATACCAGGACCAGGAATGCCGGAATCGTTGATACGTTCGAAATCAGTGTGGACCCCTAGGCCAAAACCTTGACGCATAACATCGTTCGTGCTCTTCGCCCTACGTCGTGTTGCGAAGGGTTTCAGGAGGCCTTCAGATGCATCCCCGTCACCTGCTTCACTACCCACTTCACTCTTTGATAGCCAATCCTGTACTTCCAACTTCTTCTCGACATGGAGTCTTTGATCTGTAATTTCTTCTAGGCTCGGCACCCATGCGTCACCCATTGCTCGCCGGTCGTCAGGGTTAAGACCAGCCTGACCAGCAGCCCATGAACCGTCCTCGTTGCGCTCCATGCTTTGCACAACTGGCTGAACCCGGATTTGCTGACGGCCGTCATCGTCATCATCCGAAGATTCGTCGTTCGGGTAAGGGGAGAGATGGTTGTTGGAGCGCTTGCTACCATAGCTTCGCTTGCTCACTGGCCGGCTCGTATCAGACGGTGAGGGTGATATTCTACCACTGTAATTCTCGACGCGAACAATTGGACTGGCGAGATGTGCACGAGGCTGCGGATTCCTTAGAGACCTGTTGCTCGGGCTATTGGTCAACGGGGGACTATGTTGCTGCTGCCTGTTGGGGGTAGACTGCTGTTGTTGAGGTGCGCGATTAGGAGGCGTGGAGGAAGGATGATATTCATTGGCCATATATTGAGCACCGGAAATGTGAGCATTCCTAGACACATCGTCGCTCACAATTGGACTAGAATTGGCGGTTGGACAAGGCGACATCAACTGGGAATGGGAGTCTAACCGAGCATTGCTTGGGAGTATATGTGGCTGGGCGTTGAAAGTGGCCAATGAGTCGCCAGTCAGCATGGACATGTTGACTTCCCCCTGATATTGAGGGAAAGTGTTTGTGTTGTCTCCGAAATTGAGTTGATTGGAGAACTCGCTGAGGAATTCATTGTTGAAACTCGGCGTGGTATAGTTACTGACGTTCTGGTAACTCGAGTCACTTAGGTAGTCTGGGCTGAGATGGTCCACGGAGTGTGACGGGGAGACACTGTAACCGTTCCGACTGTTTGCACCAGGCGAGAGAATGTAGGTCTGCAACTGCATCTGATTGACAGGCGGGTATGTTTGGTTAATTACATCGGGGTGTAATGAAGAGTCGAATGACGATCCGGTGTTGGGCGTGTATCCGGCATCTTGGCCAGTTGCACCGGCCATAGGGCCATAATTGACCATAGAATCCGGCTCCGCAGAGAAGGTGAATTGGCCTTGATCGTTTGGAAGAAGGAAATTTCCAGATGAAACGGGGATGAAATTGTTTGTTGATCCATCGTCAGGGTGGCGCTGGTCGCGGCGTTGGCTATTGAGAGCCTGTGGACGGCTGTCGATGGATTGCATCTTGCTATATTGCTCGGCCCTGAAGAGGCAGACTTGGACACAAGCTTTGAGAGAAATAAAGTTCGATGGAACACAAGATCCAGGCCGATCGGCTCTGCGCTGAAGGGCCGGGAATAACGTGACTTTCGCGTCTGCTGCTTAAGGAGCCATACTGCTGCCAGGCGGCAGCGCGGGAGGAGGGCTATGCGATATTTGGAGGAGATGTTGGAGGAGACAGATTGTGAGATGGCGGAGAGGGCAAGATGAGAGGCAGCAATGTCGCAGCAACGTCGGTGGAGAGAAGGTTGGATGATGAAGAATCGCGATGTGGGATTCGCCTTGCACAAGGATGTTGGGCCAGCGAGGCTACTGGGCAGTGCTAGTCCACGGGATAGGATGCCCCGCGATGGCCTTCGAACAGAAGTCGTGAGTTGAGAGCCTGTCAAAGGTGGGGAGCTTTGGTGGGTGGAGAGCGTAGGCGTGCGAAGGGCGTTTTGCTGTGAAGAGGGCCAGCCGCAGCAGTGAGGGAGAACAGATGCACCGGTCAAGGCTGACTCTCCAACACATAAGACGACAACGGGAGGCTGATGCCAAGACCGAAATGGCATGCGCAAAGCGGCGGCGTGAAGCGTGTAGGACGGCCCGTCGACTTGACGTTAGAGGCCGGAACCGTGCTGGAGAAAGAGCTTTAGTCGGATCGATGACAAGATGGGATTGCGAGCTTAACATGCAACTCGAGGCAGATTTGCAGATATGCGACGCGACACAGCCTCAGGCGCTGGAGAAGCGAGTGCAAGGGGTAAGGCAGCAGTGGCTATGCCCCGCGATGGCAGACTATCGACAAGCGCGGAACATGTGCTGTTTCCCTTTTACTCTGGCGTGTTGCTGTTGTTCGATGCGCTCATTCGAAGGCCTTTGGAGTGTTCGCGTTCGTGCTGGAAAGACTCAGGAGAAAGACGCTGGTGAGAGCTCGCCCGTTTCGCGAAGGCGCGGCGCTTAACCGGATACCGAGCGTGCTATATAAAGGCAGGCCAAGCTCCCAGGCAGTCCCTGTGGTCATCACCAGCGGCACAATCGTCTGAATACCTGCCCTTGACCAACGGTTGCGGTTGCGGTTGCGCGGGCGCGACCATGGGGACAACAATATGCGCGTCTCTGCCATGTCTCCACCGCGTCTGACACATTTGATCGTGGTATTGGGGGCTCCCGAGTCTCTTCAGCCCTGTCACGATGTCGTGTCCGGCATCCCGTTTTGCCGTTTGCCGTTTGCCGTCCGTAGACGATTATTACATAGTGGGGCTCATTTCTTGCTAGCATCTCAAGTATAAGGACCCACCCGTACTAGAACCACAAATTGCGCTCCTGAGCATTCTCTGTTGGCGAGTAGCTGTGTTCTCAGAATAGCTGTTCAGTTCTGCCTCGAGTACCGCCACATTTCATGCGGCGTGACGATAGGCGCGATATCTGTCTGGCTGCTGATGTGATGGTGTGGCTCAACCTGGTCGGTTGCTCTGAATTACCCGTCACCCATGTAGTCGGACATCCAACACTGGAGCTAAGAGAACGGACTCTGGCGGTAGTGAATACGACCGATTGTCGGCGTTCTGTATGAAGTTGTGGAGTCGAAGCGGTGCTTAATTCGACGATGCTATACCGAAAACAAAATCAAGGAGATGTCCGCCACTGCATGATTTGTGGGAGTCAAAAACACTCGCCGTATAATTCTCCTAATAAAATGGTCTTCCTCCAGCAGGTTGTAAGCTGCGATGAATTCCCAGACTTCTGGTCGAAGGGCCCAGTCGACGGAAGTTTCCGCATCGACGTCGATGGTATTCATCTAATGATGTCAGAACAACGGGAGTCCGTGTAAATGCATGCGAGAGAGTGAGTCCGGGACATTTCTGATGTCAGTTTCAGAGGATGTGGCAGTCCGCGATGCAGGTACCCGGGAAAATATGAAACAGCCCCAACTGCAACTGACAGTGCAAGAAGCATTCTGTCCAAGACCGATGCGGAAACGTTCGAACGTCGTTGACGTGCCCTTGCCTTACGGGGACAACTTCATTCCATAACCGGATGGCCATCCAGGTTAGAATTCTCCGCACCGGAGATGATCGTGCAAGTCCTGGTTGGGAACGCTGTGCCTGAGGGCAACGTAGAGCTGAGGTGGAGTTAGAGTCGGACATTAGCTGGCGGAGTGTGACGGTAGTGTGGCAAAGAGAGCCATCTAGAGGGCGAAGCAACATTTGTTGAAACACGCTCGTATGATTGGAATAATTGATGGTGGTAATGCAATTTGGGGTGACTGAGGCTCGCTGATTGGCCGCATCATTAAGAATTTGGGGAAATGCAGTGCTGCTGTAGCATTTACTCATTTCCGGGCCTGTGGTTTCTATTGTTGTATTTCTTCGACGATTTCAGGTACGCCTTTTTTGAGGTTATCTCAGTTGGTACTCGGCGTGGAGCGCAGCGCTAACATGAAGTGGAAGCTGCTCTCTGCTTATATAATCGTCTCAACACGTCCACCACGTCGTCCTTTCGCAACCTCGGCGCTTTACTCCTCCATACCAACCGCTTATCCTTTCTTTAGAGCTGTGCCTGGGTATCGCTCAATTCTATGCCAGAGCAGCAGCGCCATGATGGTCCTATTAAGGAACCATGGTCCGACGTCACCTCACCCTTATACATAGCTGCCGCAACCTGAAAGCGTTTCCGCTCACATGCCTCGTCAGTCCTCTTCCTTACACGCGGCGTATGTGTCAAATATGGCCCGTTTCAACACTCTCCAATGCCGCCGCCGTGCAATTTATCTCCTCTCATACCTCCATATACTACCAAAAGTGTATTGCGCGTTCGAAACGAAGGGGATTACATACAAAGTCACCTCGTGTTAGTATGAAAGCTTACGGAGTAGGTATAGTATTACGTACTAAATTACTTTTGGATGAGTTTTGCGGAGTATGGTTGTTGGCTTATTGCCGAGATTTTGCTACCGCAAGAGCCTGTCTCTGGAATCACCCTCCACATGTCAATCTATTGCCAACCAGAAGTTGTGGAGGTCGATATTTTGGAAATAATGCCTTCGTAAAAGAAGTTTACTTCGTTGTGCTGCTTTCTTGCTTGTGACACTATCGTCATTCAACGCTAGGACATATAACCAGCTGCGCCGCCACCGTTAACCTCCAAATCCTTAGAAACCATGCCTCGCAACAAACCCCGTCTCCAGCTCGCTCTCTACGCACGGCCAAAGCACCCTGGCAGTTACCACTACGCGCTCTTCATTTCCCCAAAAAGCACCAAACAACAGCAAGCGAATTCAGCGACAAAACACCATGTCAAAAACACACTCCAAAACATCTCCGGCGAGCTCGCGCAGCCATGGCGCTACGAACGTCTTGCCATCTCGGACGTCCAGCTCGAACAACGTCTACTAGTCCGTATCGTTGTTGCTAAAGTCACGTCTCCGGATGCACTTGACAGGATTCTTGAAACAGTGCCGGTTTACCAGGTCGATGACCCGGATCAGGCCAAAGCGCAATCGTTCAGTTGCTCGAGATGGGTTCGGGCTGCGCTTGAGGAGTTAGGGAGGCAGGGAGCGGTGGCCGCATTAGGGGAGTGGGAGGAGATTCACAAGAAGGCAGTAGAATATGTGGAGAGGAAGAAGGAGGTGGGGAGGTGGAGTGCGGGCTGGAAGGGGGAGGTAGGGGTGCCTATGTTGGATTTACTTGACGGGAGAGAGGTTGTTGTGTAGTTAATCACTATGTTGCAATTCTGAGACAACATCATTAAGGCGACTAACAAAAGAATCGACAAAACGTATTTACCAGGGTGCTTTACAAAGGGTGAACCCATGCCCACCAGTCCAAATCCCCCTTTCCCTCGACACCTTTCGACATTCCTGTTGGCCGCAAGAGCGCCATCCAGATGTGAAGTAGAATTAGAGGCTCTTCAAGCTGCGACTAACATTACCCGCATGTGCGAGCCTCGACACCTGGGCAGTATTGAGAGGGCCAGTGCTCCGCGTGGAGGGATCGGACGGATGGAGACTAGGACGAACGCTCCACAAAAACTACGGAATCGTAAGCTTTCCCACCGAACAATGGTCAGGCGCCAAATATGATGCTTCCTTCTTCCTATCCTCCTGCTCTTCGCATATTCACATTTAAGTAAGCCCTTCTTCCTGATCGTGAGAATCTCTAGCGCGCCAGAAACTCAACGCGTCACAGCGCAATTGATTTTTGCATGTGACAGCCTCACCCGGCGTACCAGTTGACATCACCGTGCGCAACGTACAAAATAACTGCCATTGAGAGCTCCTCTGCCCTGCATACCCTTCAGTACACGATCGAACGCCGTCTACAGCATTCGCGACTGCTTATCGTTAAGAGAATATCCCAAATCTTTGCGCGCAGCCTGCCATGGCTCTAGCCCCCATACCTGCGCCCTCCGCACGAGACCTCCTCCCACCGCTCCTAGCCTGCCTCTCCACAGCGTCCGTCTCCAAGCAACCACCGCCCGCCCTCCTGCCCCTCCTCTCACCTATTCTCCGCCAGCGCGTTCAACTTCTCGCCTCCGACGACTGGCTCTCGCTGCTTTGCTGGGACGCTAGAGCCGGTTCCAAGCTGCCACAAGCTGTGAGCAAGATCCAAGTCGAGCCACACCCCGCATCCGGCGAGATTGAGGTGGAGGAGCCCGATGAAATACTCTACAGAAGGTCAGACCCCGAGACACTACATGCAAGGCTGGTGTTGGGCGAGTATGGTATCGTACCTGCATACCTGTGGTGTACAGGCGGTGAGAAGGGGGGCCGGTGGGAGTTGGCCGAGTTGAGGGGTTTGGAAGATCAGGATGATGGAACAGAATGGTTTCCAACCTTGGGCGAAGCGAATGAGGCAGGCTTTCGACGGAAACCTGTCAAGACGAACGGAGTCACGAATCACGCTGCAAGTACATTAGAGCCGGAAGCTGCGAAGAAGGAAGAAGATGACGATGATGCGTATTGGGCTGCGTACGATAGGACGCCGAGCGGGACTCCGGCGAAGAACCATTCGCCAGCTCCGCCTACGAATGCTAGTCGGGTGCAGATCGGACCGACACAGACAGAGCTCGAGTACTTTGCGAGATATGCTTCAGAGGTACAGCCAGCGATGGATCCTCACGATCCTGACGAAGAGGCCGCTGCACCGGGGGAATCGACGCTGAATGGAAACGCATTCAACCTTGAGCACAATCCTCACTCGCACTCAGCGGAGTCCACGCGAGACGCAAACGGCGACAGGAGAGACTCTGCACGCGACGAAAAGGTAGAACGTGCCGAGCTTGCTGACGATGAGCGATATGCTGCATTGAACCATCCTCGACCCTCTTCGTCTGCTTCCTCAAGCTCGGTTGAGAAGCTGGAACGGAAGGCCGAGAATCACAGTCAAGCTGAGCTCGCTATCAAGCAGCACATCAGCACTGATTTCAAGAGCTTGTTCCGTTTGGCGAGGGCTACGGGGATCGAGCGCGAAGAGTTTGAGAGGCTTATTAAAAGGGAGTTGGAGGTCCTGCCGCTGCTTGAGCAAGATAACTAACCCTAGGATGATTGGCGGGAAGGACTTTGAATGGACAGATTGATCCTTCTTCTCCTTGACGTATGATTGCATGGCGTGCATTTTGGCATTTCGGCATTTCGATGACAGGTTGAGCATTGTTTAGCTACTGCATCATAACGGCGTTTTATTCATGTGGCATTTTGGGTGACTACTTTGAGGTAGCCTATGTTGATTCTAGGATAAAAGTCATATGAAAAGACTGTCATGATTTATGTCATGTTGCAGAGCACAAGCGTTTGTTGATCGAAGTGGGCTCTCGCGCGGTTGTTAAAGCCGGCGATAGCACCGATGTCAAAGTCACCGTCAGAATTCTGGCAAGGCTATACAAACCAGTAGATAGAAAAGCCACCTAGTTCCTATCTTTCTACCAACTTTCTCCGCCTCACGAGAGGTGGGATAAAGTATTGGTGGCACGTGCGTAGGTCGGCCTCGGCCAATCGTTCTGCCGGGCTCGAAAGGTGTCCAGTATGCTCGTTACTAACGCTTGTTGGAGAGCTTCGTGACGCGGCCTTGGGTGCAACGTCTTCCTTTCCTTAACCATCACCATTCCAACCATGGCTTCCGACGGGCGAAGTCAGTTGCTCACTCAGGCGAGCGGCCGGAACACTCGAACTCTGCTTCGAGTCACTATTCTGTGCTTGATTGCAGGCGCAGCTGTTGCCAGCCGTCTGTTCTCGGTCATCCGCTTCGAAAGTATCATTCACGAGTGTGAGTGCTCCAATGCCTTTACCATTGATCAATTTACTAATGTTTATGTCTAGTCGACCCGTGGTTCAATTTTAGGGCGACGAAATACTTGGTGCAGAATGGCTTCTATAGCTTCTGGGACTGGTTCGATGACCGTATGCACCTCCGCCGCTTTCCTACTCCACCACACATTGCATCGAGGACGTATAGCTGACAGAATTGGGTGAACAGGAACATGGCATCCTCTCGGACGAGTCACTGGCGGCACTCTATATCCCGGATTGATGGTCACCAGCGGTATCATCTACCACATCCTCCGCTTCCTGACCCTCCCCGTTGACATTCGCAACATTTGTGTGCTCCTGGCCCCCGCCTGCTCGGGCCTCACCGCCCTCGCAACCTACCTTTTGACCAACGAGATGGTTACGTCCCCCTCCGCCGGACTCCTCGCTGCAGCCTTCATGGGGATCACCCCCGGCTACATCTCGCGATCGGTCGCTGGAAGCTACGACAACGAGGCTATTGCTATCTTCCTGCTTGTCTTCACTTTCTTCTTGTGGATCAAGGCGGTCAAGAACGGATCCATGTTTTGGGGCGCGTTGACCGCGCTGTTCTACGGGTACATGGTGTCGGCGTGGGGTGGTTATGTGTTCATTACGAACTTGCTACCACTACATGCGTTCGTATTGATCTGTATGGGGAGGTATAGCCCGAGGCTCTATGTCAGCTACACTTCGTGGTATGCGCTGGGTACGCTTGCGAGTATGCAAATTCCGTTCGTCGGATTCTTGCCCATCAGGAGTAGCGAGCACATGTCTGCACTGGGTAAGTCATGCTTGATCAAGGTACATGGATATTGCTAATTTAGTAAAGGTGTTTTCGGTCTCCTCCAACTCGTCGCCGGTGTGGATTACATCCGCGCCCAGCTCCCGAGCAAGCAGTTCCAAACTCTCCTCCGCGCCCTCGTCCTTTTCATCTTCGTGGTCGCTTTTGGAGGATTGGTGCTCCTTACTGTGTCTGGTGTCATTGCCCCCTGGACTGGTCGTTTCTACTCGCTCTGGGATACCGGCTACGCAAAGATTCACATCCCCATCATCGCCTCCGTCTCCGAGCACCAGCCTACCGCATGGCCCGCCTTCTTCTTCGACTTGAGCATGATGATCTGGCTCTTCCCCGCCGGTGTCTACATGTGCTTCCGCAAGCTCACCGACGAGCAGGTCTTCATCGTCATCTACGCTGTTTTGGCCAGCTACTTCGCCGGCGTCATGGTCCGGCTGATGCTCACTCTGACTCCCATTGTTTGCGTTGCGTCTGCCATGGCCTTCTCGCAGATCTTGGACACTTACTTGGATGCCAGAGTGCCCAAGGTCGTTGACAAAGAAAACAGCAACTCAGACGCGGCCAAGGTTGCCGCTGCCGCTGTGCTTCCGGATGGTCTCCGCTCTACGCGCAGCCCCCTTGTCGGCATCTACTCGTACGCTTCTAGGCTTACAGTTGTTGGCGCTTCTCTCGTGTATCTCATGCTCTTTGTCCTCCATTGCACTTGGGTTACTTCCAACGCCTACTCTTCCCCGTCCGTCGTACTTGCTTCCCGCCTTCCTGATGGCAGCCAACACATTATTGACGATTACCGCGAGGCCTACTACTGGCTCCGACAGAACACACCGGACAATGCCAAGGTCATGGCATGGTGGGATTATGGCTACCAGATTGGTGGCATGGCTGACAGGCCGACTCTTGTGGACAACAACACGTGGAACAACACGCACATTGCAACTGTCGGTAAGGCTATGAGCTCGAGGGAGGAGGTCAGCTACCCGATTATGCGTCAGCACGAGGTCGACTATGTTCTCGTTGTCTTTGGTGGGCTCCTCGGCTACTCGGGTGACGACATCAACAAGTTCCTTTGGATGGTCCGTATTGCCGAGGGTATTTGGCCCGATGAGGTCAAGGAGCGCAACTTCTTCACTCCTCGTGGCGAGTACCGTGTCGATGACGAGGCTACGCCGACGATGAAGAACAGCTTGATGTAAGTTCATGTCTGACGGATTATTTTGCAGGTGCTGACTGGCGCAATAGGTACAAGATGTCTTACTATAACTATAACTCGCTCTTCCCCGCCGGTCAGGCACAGGACCGCGTCCGTGGATCGCGTCTACCCGCCCAAGGCCCCGAACTCAGCACCATCGAGGAGGCCTTCACCAGTGAGAACTGGATTATCCGTATTTACAAGGTCAAGGACCTTGACAACTTCGGGCGCGATCACCAAAGCGCCGTGTCATTCGACAAGGGACACAAGAAGAAGAAGGCGGCGAAGAGGCGGGGTGCGCGTATATTGAGGGTTGAGTAGACGATTCCCCATCTATTTGCAATTTCATCGTAGATTCTTGAGCACTGTAAAAGTAAAGCAAACCCGGTTGGTTGGTAGCTGGGTGGAGGGGCAGGTGGGCGTTTGGAGACTGAGAAAAAGATATGTTCCAAAAATGGTCTGATAGCGGTATAAGTGAGTGTGTGACACGTATAGATAAGGAAGATAAGGGTGTCAGTAGGGAAAGGAAGAAAAGTATCAAACCGCCGGTGATGTAGCCGTGCGCCGTAGTGCGGTGTCTCGATCGGTGCTCACTGCTCAAGAGGCAGCAACGCAGGGACCGTTCAACCTCGAATTCACCGCAGCTTTGATAAATGGCTTGGCGTATAACTCTCTTTTGTTCACTTGCCTGATCCATATCTCTCTCACGGTCACTCACTCGGTCCCCCACTGCAACTCTGCACACAATAATCTCCTCACTGCGCGAACCTTCGGTCCTCGACCTCTCGGTCGTTCTTTCTCCATCACCAGCGCCATGACAGACGAAGCTATCCGCGCTTTTACCCAGACCTTGATGAATACATCGTCAGGCGCAGCCAACAACAGCAACGATGCAGGTCGAGGGCAGCAGGTGCCGCAGACGCAGCAGTCGGGGCTGGGCAATCCATATGCCGCGGCCATGCAAGCTGGCGCATTTGGGCTCCAGAACCCGTATGCCGGCGGCGTCAATCCTTATGCTAGCCAGCCTTTTCCTAGCATCAATCCTGTGTAAGTGATGTCTTACTTTGGAGTGTATTTGACGATATGGCTGACCGATTGCGACAGAAGCAGTTCCCTTTCTTCCCTCCACTCCCATGCCCGCAATTCTACAGAATCCTCGAAGAAGAGTGCTACCATACGATCACAAGGTTCTAACCAGCAATTAGCAGCAATACCCTCAATTCCCAGGCGCAGGCCCGCCGCCCCAAGCTCCGCAGCAGGGTCCTCAAGGTCCAGTGAACGCCCTAGCGACCAATCAACAGCTTCAGCAACTTGCAGCACAACAGCAATACCCGCCACAGCAGCCGTCCCAAACACTGGGATATGTGAATGCGCCGAGGAATTACGGGCCGCAACAACAGTCGCAACTCACGGGCCCAACGGAGGCATATCGCGTCGGTTACCAGTACAATAACCCTGGAGTGCCACCGAATGCTGGACAGGTGCCGCCGGTGCGTAGGAACCGCTCCAAGGGGTTGGTTGTTAGGGTGACTGACAGGAAATCAGGCACATCATACCGGACCGTGGCCGCCACCAGACGTTCCGCAGTATCCTTATCCTTCGCATCCAACAACGGCTCTGGCCCCTGCTCATATGGCTGTCGTAACCGAGCCTGAGGTACCTTTTGTTTATTGCCACATCTGCAGTGTCTGCGGTCGTCGACGCTCAGCAGGCTACCATCGTAACCATCCAGTCGTTCCTGGTCAGCCGCGTGTTCTAACTGCGTGTCACAAGTGTAAGAGGAGAGCACAGAGAGAACGGGAGAGGCGTGAACGCGCGCGTGAGCTGCGAGAAGATAATACTATCACCATCCGGATCGATGACGGTGACCGTAGAGGTAGGAATCAGGAACGTGGTGAAGTGCGCTACGTGAGACGTCACTCTTCGCCTAGCCCCAGGCGTCCAGTGGTGCGACGGAGGAGCCGTTCCCTTGTTGGAGTTCGCGTACTTCAAGAGGATGATCGGAAGGGTACGAGGACGAGGACTGAAGTTCGTTATGAGTCTCCCAGCCCGCCGCCGGCGATACGTAGTCGCCGCAATAGGCCTGGCGAAGTGTATGCGCGTGATCCTTCACCTCCACCTCCTACGTCTAGGCCACGGTTCGTCGAAGTCAGCTCTTCACCACCACCCACCCGGAGGACTACAAGGGTCACATATCGAGAAGAGTCACTAGAACGCCCTATCACGGACTATCGGCCTCGCAGCCTATCACCTATCCGGGTCACTCGGCGTGAACGTCCAAGTGATGATGCTGAAGCTCGGCTCGCATCTCATCCTTCCCCCTTCCGCTCAGTCATTCCCGAGCATCGAACGTACCTGAGGGAATCGGAAGCTAGCATCTCAGCAGACTCGCCAACCCGTGGGCTGTCGCCTCGCCGTGGCATTCTGCGGAACTCTTCAATGGAGTACGAAACGGCGCAGAGGCGGCAGATGAAGGAGAGCTACGATAGCATGTTGCCTGAAGTTGGCCACAATAGAGTGCAATTCGCTGCCGAGCCCATGCACCATGAAGAAAGGCGCGAGCCAGATTACGAGCGCATTCGTCGTAGGAGGTATACGGATGGACCTATGTCAAGTGGCGAAGACTTTCGCTACCGCCACCGCGAAGAACGAGAATATGTCGACAGCCCACCTCCCCGTCCCCCTTCTCCACCGATTCAAAACTTCGAAAGGATTCATATTCGACGCTCGTCGCCTCCTTCCTCGAGGGGCTACGACCGCGAGGCTCGTGTCCGCATAGTCTCCCCCGATGGCCGCTACGTCGAAGCTCGCTCTCGCCAGACGTCTCCTGGCCGAGGTCGCACCACTAGGTTCCGTGAAATATCCCCTGACGCACCATCGCACTCGCGCTATCGAGCCGGTACACTTTCTCGTACCTTGGAGGGCGAAGCATCACGTGCGCGCGAGGGCGATTACTCCGATGTGACAGAGTCCAGCGAAGAGGAAGATCCTAACCCAGCCGTCCACGTCTCACGGTACAACGAGATAGACGAGAATGGGCGACCTGTCTGGGTGGTGGAGGAGAGGAGGACCAGACTACTGCCTCCTAGCATACCGGGTCCGGAGGCGCCTCCGAGGTCCTACCCGGGTCAGCCAGCGGGTGATAGAGGCTATCCAGGCGCACAGAATTACCGTTTCGGATGATGGAATTCAGTGAATAAGGAGAGTCCTGGATCGCCTCGTGGTGCGGGAAGAGTGGATTGAACAGTGGCCTCGGCCTGAAAAAGAAAACGCATCTCAGTGTGGCTAGTCTGGTGTAATGGGCTTCTGGACCTTGGATGGGCGTTTACAATATCTTCTCCATGTTTTTTTCTGGGATATTGCATGCTGAGTCCGGCATCTGGATGGGGGGTTTGGTGCGCGTTTTCCTTTCTTTCCTTTTCTCTTCGACCTCTTCCCTTCTTCTTCTTCTTGAGCATTATTCTCACTTCTTCTTGGCTTTTTTTTTTTTTTAGAAAGTTCGGTCTCCATCCTAATGTCGGACACATTGGTCAGATTCAAATACCCCCTAATGATAAATCACTTGATCAAAAGAACTCATTACTTCCATTGGGAAAAAGCGTTGGAAGATATGACTATGATATGAGTATGGACTCTCTACCGGGCCAGCTCTGCAGTTATTCTCGATTATCATCTGGCCTGACTCAGTCGGTCATGCGGAAGGCAGGTATTGTATTGCATCGCACGTGATGCATGTCCAGTGGAGTGAATATTCTACGTCGCTGTGGGTGGCGCGGTCGCGGACGTTATAATGGTATGTTCTGCCTGTGGCGTTGTGTGTCTTCTGTTCGTGTTGCATTGGTAGGGTGGGTGGAGAGGAGATAGGTGGAAGGAAGTAAGAGATAGGGGATGGGGTTTGGAAAGGAGATGGCATGGAAAAGGCTAAAGGGAAGAAGGAGGTTGGGGAGGAGGTAAGAGAGCTGTATGTACAGCATATTCACTCCTGCGGTTTGAGGTATTTTTTGCGCCTTCACTTGTTTCTTGTATCTCAGTTGATGTTGATGGGCTGGATTCTGTTCGCTCGTTTACATTGGGGTTTTGTAGCGTCGTGATGTCGATCTTTTTGACGGGTTAGGGATATTGGGTGGGTTGGATGGGTCTGTGTTGGGGATTAGTTGTCTGTATGCGAAGTGAAGTCATGATGATGGGGATTGGTGTGGATAGGTGTTGGATTGTGGTGATGTTCATCATCACTATCATTACACTACAGACTTGATAATCACCAACTTCAAACCTAAAACCCTTCCTGCTGTTGCTCTCCCGCAGATCTAACTATGAAGTGTATAAGTCCCCCTCCCAACCAGACAGTTACACTCCTCACTCACGCTCCCATAGCAATCCCCTTTATCGGTACTAAAACACCAACCTGAACATTTCGATGAGCTTTGCTCGTCGAAAGATGGAAGTCGATTCGTGGCATGTGGCCTCTGGGAGATCCTCAATCTCCATTAATATATATTAAGTGATCCGCATCATCACTCTGGAAACTGTACCTTGAAGTGGCCGGAAAAGGCACCCGCGCATTTTGCGTGGCTTGTAATGGAGTGGGGTATATAAACCCTCCTCTCGGCCGTAGAGTTTCTTTTCCTTACTTACGCTACCACGACAGTGCTTGTTATTAGTATTAAAAACAGCTGGAAGCGTACGCATGAGCTCTGCTCGTCGGAAGAAAACAAAAACAAAGTTAGACCGTCCGATGTCTTCTCTGGGAGACTCTCAGTCGTTATTACTACATATTTGGTTATCACCAACTTGAAATCATCGACTCTACTTTGACGTAACTAAAATGGTACCGTGGCCTTCGCGTATCCAATAGGGAGATAGGTGGACCAATACCCCTCATACTCTCGCGATGTTTCCCGTGACTGAAAATGACACAAGGATATGTTAATGAGCTCTGCTTGTCGAAAATCGAAATATAAGGCATCCGATATCTGTTCTGGAAGGTTTTCGATCGTCATTACTACTACACACACATTTGATCACGAACCTCAATTCAAAACCACCCTCGACATAATCCCAAACGCAATCCTCTCTCTCTCGTTATCTAATCGCAAAGTACATAAAATTTTCCTTCCTTAGCTGGAGACCTTCCCGCCTCACTCACATCCTCACGATATTTTCCGCAACTAAAAGTTTTAGAGAACAGCAAGATGACCTCTTGCTTGTCGAAAATCGATATGCAAGAATCTCATGTGTTTTCTGGAAGATTCCAAGAGATTTTTGATATCCATTCCGCTTTCGAGCACCGAAAATCGGTGGACAACTAGGCGATGGGTTCCCGTGGGCCTTGGGATTCGGAACCTGGGGAAAGAATGCATATGGTGTTCAAACCGAAAACGGGTGGAGAAAAGAACGATGGCTCCGGTGCCTTTCTTTCATCTGTTGAGGACAATGGAGAAAAATAAGAGTAAGGTCGGCGGAATGGTGGAAGGTGGGATTCTTTGGCGATGAGCGAGCGAGTGTGTTACGGCTCACCTCCGATCTTTGACGAAAAGTGTTTTAAATCAATTGCTGGACCTGCTATGGGGTTGACGAATCAAAATTTCCTCGACGCCCCGCATGGAGGGAGGTCTCTAAAAATGATTTGCGGGAAAGTTAGTGCTTGGAACCGGGAAGAGTGTCCGAGTATCTGATCATATAGTGCATTTGGATGAGATCCCCAACAGATGATCTTCTTGGAGCCATGCAAATGTCGAAAAGAAAGATTAGAGAGAGTATGTTGTCTGTGAGTGGATTGAAACCGGTACATCTACTCATAATGATCTTTCGAGTTTTGGGGATGCTGCTCAGGGGAATAAAAAACCTACATATAAACTTGCTATGTGTGGGTGCCGTTCGCCGCGAGAAAGTAGAGGCCTAGATTTTTTGATCTGAGAGCAAAGCCATAGCGAAAACCCGCAATGTTCTCGGAGAGTCAGCTCCGAAATAATGGATCCTCAAACCCATGGTCTCTGTGGCTCGAGATATCTGTGCGAAGTCTCAATGAAGCGACTAAAAACGACCCAAAGTTTCGTTATGGGAGTGTTGTTTCTCGCCAGAAAATGGACAAATGTCGATCCCATGTGAGAAGTATATCTTTGTTTCAAATATCTACCAGCGCTTTCTTAAGGTGGAAATCGTCCAGATCATGCGAGAGTTCCAGCCTACTATTAAATATTTCTTCACATGGAGAGCATATCGAACTCAAAACATTGGGTTGGAAGGTATATGCGCTCCGGTCTGCTGGAAGACTTTTCCACACTCGAGAGTTCGATTGCTCTGGAGTTGTGGAGTCTGAATAAAAGCCTGGAACAACCATCTTATGGAGAACGATTGGTCTTGCCTCTTCTATAAACCGTTCGTGGCTTTGCGATCTTGCTCCCCACAAAGGCCTTCGAAGTCCACTAAAATTTGACGAACCTGCGGAAATGGAGATCTCTGTGTCTAAAAACAAAGTTGTGGACCTACACGGTTCGGTCGGATCTTTGCTGGCCTGGATTCCTTGACTGAGGTCAAAGAAAGGAAAGGATTGAATGATTAAGCACTGAGAAAGTTAAAAATAATATTGGATACGTGCCATGGTATCCTGTGTGTGTTGAGCTGCGTCAATCTTGCACGACCACGGTGGTGTTACAGTGTTTCATCAGCTCCAGAAAATGTTATCAGAATTTTACCGTATGCGTGCGCGTACTCCCGGACTTGAAAGCGGAAAATTGTTAAAAAAGAGGGACTACCAAGATAAATGGATCTCCACCGATTTTTTGTTCTATACAATGCAGTCGAAAACACTCTTTCTTCAGTCTAATGATCTTCTACCACTTTAAAACCTGACTCTGACGTATTCATGGAAGCTGCGGCTTGTTTCCCGAGTTTCAGAAGCTCTAGATTACGACTCTGATGTTTAAGTAGCCGTTTATTATAGCTTAAAGGGGCTATAACCTTGCTTGATGAGCAAGGTTCTTTGCTTTTGGCCCCAGATGACTTATCTCGGATACTTCTGCTGCTGCAACCTCTTGTAGAAGAACCAACCCCTTTGCATGTCTGTTTTTGGTTCGAGCTATTTGGCTAGAAAGAGATCCATCTAAAGCAAATGTTTAGAGGCCGGACTTGAAGTCTCTCTAAAAGGAACAATCCTCATTAAAGATGTTCGCCGAAGCAGTGAGCTCGAAACACATTGGCACTGATAATATGAGTCCTGGGTTGGGGAAAAGCACAATTAAGGGAATTCAAACTCCAAGGTCATGAAGCGATGTGAGCGTCCTTCGCAGGAAAAGCTATCCACGTGTTAAAGGCAAAAAGTACGATCGTTCGCAGATATGAGGTCTTTTCTAGGTCGAAGGTTTAAATTTTTCACTGAGATCTCGGTTTGGATTATCCTTGTTCCTGCTTTTTGAGCACTAGCACTGCTTAAGAGTACCTTAATTCGTACTGTCAATTTCAAAATTGCCCGTAGGGCCACGATAAAACCATGCTCCTGCAATGTATGGATAAAGTGGAACTATGGCAAATTATAAAATTAAAGGCGAACAATGAGTCGTTGTGAGTTTGAAGATTGGACTTCCATCAAATTACCATTTGTGCTGCTACAAATACTCGATCATCGATACGAAAACTCTCCAGCAAGAAATTGTATGACCAGTCTCTTCACCGGCTGTGCAAAACTTTGAGAAAATCCTAGTAATGTGGCAAAGAGAAAATAGGAAGAAAGTGAGTCTAATGTCTATCTTTGACATAAGCGCTTGAGTCATACGACTTGGAAATTGAGCTCGTCGGCGAAAAAGGTGTCGGCGAGAGAAATGAACGGCCCGTTCTATGGTGTTTCTCTCCGTGAGAATTAAAACGAGTGGCCATTTCCCACATGTTTCTCTCGCCCTGCAGTGTCTAATCATTCCGAATTCAGAAATAGCTCGCCTTCGTACATACTTATCGAAGACGTCGGAGAATTAAAAAACATTCCCACTTCTTAACCATGGTCATCCCCTGTCCGACAACAAAATATTCCAGAAAGAAAAAATCAGCAGCTCATCAACATGGGCGATACTTGGATCGAAAAACTACTTCACGCGACCACCAAGTCACGAACGAAAACGTACGCAGTGGAAATTATATGAGAGCACTGCTTCTATGCTGTTTAGCATGATGGCTCATCATAGGGCCGAAGACGAACGTCGCTTTTTATACATGTGCGAGTTCAGAATTTCCCTAACATGCACCTCAAACGTCTCTGTGGAAGAGTTATGCCGTTCCCAGCGAGATTGAGTCCGCCAAAATCCGACTCTAGCAGAAATAATGCCGCGCGATCTACAAAGCCAATTCGACCTACGTGATGAGAGACGTGGTATCTTCCTACCTAATGTCCACTGGCGGAGCACCAGTCGAAAATTGGCAAAGCCGTAAAGAGTTTGATTCTAAAACCATACTACAGCGTCTTCATGTTGCACCGGAAGTACAGCCAGCCTATCAAATCATTAAAGACCAAACATGTTCGCTACATGATTATGACTGGGAAGCACTGTATCTTATGAGAACATTGATTTAAAAAGCGAGAAGGACCTCTCCATGTGTTTCTGTGGAGATTGGCGAAGCCACCAACATACGTCATATGGGTTTGTGGAGAAATTCCCCTCTAAACTTGAAACTTACCCTCTCTAATGCTCTTATTCCCCAAGATGATCCTGACATGGATATTCTCAAGAATCCACGCAGCTCTACTGATGAGAGGATCGAGAACAACGGCTTGCAAATTTCCCTTTGCTAGATTTATCAAGGGGATCTGTTTAAACCAAAGAGCTTGTAAACATCACCCAACGTCCGTCCGGGTGAGAAACTACACGGTACTCTCTCAATATGCAGTCCCGAGCCTCTTACCTTCCGAACATCGCATTTTCTCTAGAAAATTTTCAACCCTCGTACCATGGACAAGGCCGCTAAACAAAACTCCCACTCTACCACTCACTTTCCGCGTGTGACAACGCACCTCAGACAAAGTATCCAAAGTCCTCACACCAAGTTCAGAAAGCGGTGACAAACGCATCATGAGAAGAAGGAGAAGAAGAACCCCTCATACCTACTGCCAAAACATCGTCGCCGGCCATGGCATGTTTGGGAAAAAGCAGCCTTTTCCCAGACCAAATACCAGCCCCGAGAAACAATATGCAAGCACCGACGACGGTGAAAGGCGGTCGTATAAAAACCTCCCGCGTCCTCCACGATTTTGTACTCCGCACAAGCATCAGCCTATTTTATGAAGATAAAAAGGATATCAGACACGTGGTAATGGGTGTCTGTGTCTTCGAACAAAATTTGTTCCTCACCTTGAGAGAAAAAAGTCACCTGGAGAAGGTCTTATGTCTTTGGCTCTTTGGTCTTCGTTCCCCCCCACTCTCTCTTGTAAAAGGATCCAGATGATACTTTAATGTGAATTCGACTGCTCTGCATTGCCCAAAAAGCTCCCAGATAAGATTGCAATGGAGAGTTGCGCGAGGCTCTGGCCGTGTCGTCACTGGCAGAAATAAAACAGCCCGAAGTACAAATCATGTTCTGGGCGGTGACAAGAAACATAATGTTAAGCTTGAGATGGAAGGTTCCAGCTCAGATACTTTCTAAGAGATTTTCGAGAGAATATTTTCCTCCGAAAATCAACAACAAGATCTGCATGGAAGGATCTCCGCTGTTGAAACCGGCGAAAACAGAGCTGAGTAACGGCCCATGAGGAGAACGAAAATGGCCACGCCATGTGGTCAATGGGTGCGGTGAAGTCGAATGTGTCCAGAGTTTAGCCACGACAAGCATAAGTGCAGCTACTGTATGGAAAGTGCCGCCGGATTATCCACAAGAGAATGATTGAGGGCCTTCAGATGCGTCCGCTCGAGATTTGTGCAGGGCATGGACGGTATGAACACCTGTAACATCACTCCACCATGAGTGTTTGGCGGGCGGAAGCTCTCTCATGCTTGGGGTTTGAGTAAAGGTGGGTAGTGATGATGATGGTCGTCACTCTTCGATCCACAATGCTGTATTGCTGTGAAGCGAAGCCTATCAGTAGAAGACCTCGAAAACCATATTAAGTAATTCCGCGCTCATGGATTCGGCGCCATGATAATATCGACATAGACAACATAGCATTTCCCCAAGACACGAGTTAAGCAGTGTGACAGGAGATAAAAGGGTGTACAGCCTCAGAGTAATAGCAATAGAAGTAGTTGTTGTAAAACCACCAAGGAGATAAAGAAGACGAAAACGATTAAAAAAAACCCCCAAGCCATTAACATCCAGAACAGACGTACGCAATCCATCCATCCATCCAATGCTGATTAAAAAAGAGATAAGAAACTAGCAAAGCCAATAGTACAATCTCCACCCATCGACTCTCCCCTCACTCCTTCCCTCCTTCCCTCCCCTCCACACACACACCCCTTCCCAATCTCCAATCTCCAATCTCCCCTCTCCCCACCACCCTAAAACAAACACTCACAGCACTCAATACAGCACTCACACCCCTCCTCACACACAAAACAACAGCACAACGCCGCCAAACACGCACCAAGACATCCCCGACTCTTCTTCTCTTTCTGCTGCTGCGGCGGCGGCGGGCCCTGCTGGTACTGCATTTGCTGGCCCGGAGGCGGGCCGCCGTAGTATTGCTGGCCGGGGGGAGGGCCGTAGCTATAGCGGGGGGTTAGCGGGGGTGACACGGGAGGAGGTGATGGCTGGGGATGGAGGGGGGAGGAATTACCTTTGCGGCGGATATTGCGGCGGCCCGTTATTGTAGTATCCTTGCGATGCCATTATGCTTGCTGTTGTCCCACGTCTTTCTTCTGCGATCGCCGGCTATCTGCTTTCGCTTTCGCTTTCGCGTTCGTTTCGCACGTCTTGTGTCTCTCGGAAATCCCAACGTCGGACTTGCAGTCAGTCCAAACCGTAGGTTGGAAGAATAAGAAGAACAGGAAGAAGACGAGGAAGAAAGCCGCGACACTTTCCTCCTTCAATTGCTTGTTCGGACCGACGTGCTGCAGGTGCAGGTAGATGTAGGTAGGTGGTATGAACAGCGGCGGAAGCTTTGTGATCCGGACCGCAAGTGATAGGACAGGGAGTGACGTATATCGTTCCTTCGCTATCGATGGACGTAGGTACCGGTATGTGCTTCCTCGTGAAATTCACTATTCACTCTTCGATATCCGCCGTACAAATCTCTGCGCGTGAGTCTTGTGAGGTGAAAAGCCCGAATAAATGAGAGGAGAGGAGTGTCAGAAGATCAACACCAGGGCACCTCGCACCCTTATAAATAAATGCTGGTGCTGGAGCTGGAGCGGGGACCCACCCATAGCCCTGGAGGCATTCCGACACTGCCAGTATCCCCGTCTATAGAAACCATAAACCCCACAACCCAAGCCCGGCCATTGGCTAAAGCATCTGAACAAGCATCAACACTAACCTTTTGTATGACGAAGCCTTGCCGAATGATCATCGCTGTCGGCCTATTTCCAGATCAGCGCCACACTTTGTCCGAGAATTATGCCACACGAGCTGCGCCATCTCCATCTCCATTTCTTCTGTGGCGAGTCCTACTTCTCCCTTCCTCTTCTCTTCTCTGCTGCGTCTCCATCTTGTAGCTCGAACGGATTGATACAGCCGCATTATTACGTGGCACGCTGCTCTAGAGAAATGATAAATGCATGCATGTGCGTCGTCGTCATCCCGAGGCCAGGCGCCACAGAACCAACAGGGATGCAACCTGCTAAGCTCTTTAGCGAAAAAACCTTGGAAAGCTTCGCCGAACTCCCGTGTCCGTGGCAGTGCAACACCCCGGAAACAAAGCCGAGAAGAGTTGCACAACATGCCTGTTTAATTTATAAACGGAAACCAGTTCGACTTCGTACCGTTCATGTATTAAAATATCTACCACCCTCTGCACTGCACTGCACTGCATTTAACGTTCACTGCCATTCCGTCCCGTCCTGATCCGCCCCTCACCCAACCACGGGAAAAACCTTGGGACGCTTACTATGCACGCATCGCTACCCACCCTATCCTCTGCAGACACCTGCTCTTCCCATCACAACCCCCAAAAATACAGAAAAATTAGTATCCCACTCGAAAGCGAACGAGCTCTACCGCAAGAAGCACCATGCATATAAACGGCAACCAAGAAACATGATACGAGAAGCGACAGGTTTTCTTGAACGAACCCTAAGAATATGTAGTAGGGTCATGTGCAGCAAGGTTCGCAAAAGCCGGCAAGTATATACAAAATGTATATGACAGT
This sequence comes from Byssothecium circinans, assembly GCA_010015675.1. Lineage (NCBI taxonomy): Eukaryota > Fungi > Ascomycota > Dothideomycetes > Pleosporales > Massarinaceae > Byssothecium > Byssothecium circinans. The sequence continues at coordinate 759,487 of ML976985.1, forward strand.
GGGAAATATCGTACAGCGTCCGTCAGAGGGAAAAACGCGCGTGCAGGATATTTAGAAACCAAAGGGGTTCTCCGGCGCTGGAAACATTGGTTAGCAAATGTTCAAAAAGATAATGCTAAAGGTGTGCGTACTAGCTTTGGCCAGGTTTGCCCTCCCGGTTGGCTGCGGAACAAGCTTCTTCGCTGGCTGCACACCGAACCTGATTGGCGGCGCCGGGCCCGTCTTCTGTGGCACAAGGGGTTGTGCTGATGGCATGGGAGGCATCGGCGGCATTGGCGGTGGACTCTGTGCTTGCTGTCCGAACCCTGTAGGTTGCGGCTGGATGGCGGGGGGTAAGAAGCGATTGATACCAGTGGCCTGAGGGTTAAGCGGCGACGGGGAGAAGTTTTGGAAGCCCGTGGGCTGCGACTGGAGTGGCATCTGGTTCTGGGGGAAGCCTTGTTGCTGGTATCCTTGCTGGAATCCGGGTTGGAAGCCAGTTTGCTGAGGCTGCATCATGGGCTGGAAACCCGTGGGCTGAGATTGCATGGGCATGCCATTGAAACCCGTCGGTTGAGGGATCATACCGTTCTGCTGTTGGAACTGGAATTGAGGTTGTTGCCCTGGGAAGCCGTTTATGTTTTGCTGCATACGCTGCATATTCAAGTCTTGCAAGCTTTGCCCGGGTGGAGCAACTTGGGTCTGCATGTTCGGGTTGAAGCCAGTCATCTGTGGCTGTAAAGGCGGAGGCGGCCCAAAAGCGCTTTGCTGTTGATTCTGGGGCGCCGAAGCAGCTCGCTGAGGAGGAGGAGCAATGAGTCCGCCTTGACTTCCCGCTTGCTGTGGCGCCGACGGGCGCGTCCGCGGTGGAGCAAGCTGATTAGGTGCCATCGCCTTGACCGCGGCTACTTGATCAAATAGCGACGAGGTAGCACCCTGAGGTTGTGTGGGGGGTGCAGCTTGGGCGGGAGGTTGAGCAGCAGGAGTCTGCGTGGGTGGTGTAGGTTGAGGTGATGCCTCGGGCTTGATAGCAGGCATATCGAGAAGAGACAGTTCACCCATAGAGCCTGTGAGCGCAGGTGGCGCCGGGGTTGGCGCAGGAGCAGAAGTCGTAGGAGCAGTCGAAGCAGGTGGTGCAGTACTCGTTGTGGGTTGTCTAGATGGTTTCACATCCCAGGCATTGTCTTCAAAGCCATCCGCCTTCTTGTCTGGAGGAGGAACGGATGCCAGTGGTGTTGCCGTTGAGTCGGCAGGCTTCTTCACCGCGTCATCAGACTTCTGTTCAAAGGCCTTCGGATCGACCACATCATTCGTCTGGACTGGCGGAGCTGGTCGACCCTTGCGGGTGTTGTTTCTTAGCGTTCCGCCAGGTCCAGAGAACAGCCCGGCGCTCTCTTCACCGTTCTGTTTGTCACCGGTGCGTCCATACTTGTTGTCTAGGTGCTTCATTATGCGAAGAATGTCGCCCTCCTTGATGCCCAGCGTTCGCAAAAGCTTCTCTGAAATGTCCGGCATGTTTTCTTCACCCATTTGATCCCGCGTAAAAGTCTGGGCATACCGTTCGCAAATCTGAGGGTTGACGCCACACTGCAAGAAGAAGTCGAACCAGTCATACGACGGTTTCTGCTCGATAGTGATGCCGGATGGAGCACGAGTCGATTTGTCCTGAGCGCGCTGGGTATTTCTTCTCTTGATTTCGGAAAGGGGTTTGTCGTCATCCAAGGAGATTCCGGCCGCCCGTTCGACGTATTCGAGATCTTCCACAGACATTTTAGGTACTGGGACTGCAATCTTGACACCATTCACCTTGTGAAGATGGATCTTGCCGTCCCTAACGGTCAAGAATTCTGCTTCGACTTTGAATGAGCCCGATCGATCGGTCCAGGTTCGGATTTTGGAGGTGTCTGCAAGGTTAGCATGCATCAAGACCGCTGATCCACACCTATTTTTGGATCTTAAATCGAATCGGGTGGACCTACTCGGCTTTGAGGAAGACTTTGCGTCTTTCGAAGTACTTTCGCGCTTGCTGCTTCTCTGTGAGGTACGAGGATGGTCAACTTTTGCTTGCAAGAGACTAGAATGACGCATAGGCAATTGCAGGCCAGGCCCTACCTGATCACTTCTAACATCACTATCTCGCTTCCTTCTCGAGGCTTGACGCGCAAGTTCCTCTTCCTCGCGCCGGTTCTGCTCTACCACAGAACGCCCAGCATTGGTTCCGGACCGGGCGATGGCGGCGGCAGGCGCAGAGACGGGAATGGTTTCTGTGATATCGACATAGTTAGCTGGAACCACACCCTCCTTATTGTTCTTTAGCCTCCGCACTGTCCACCACTCGTCGCTGGCAGAGTCGTCCAGCACCAAGATCTCGTCACCGAGACCCACAGTGACCTCGTCGTCGCCTTGTGCCATGAAATCAAACAGCATCACTCCCTTCTTTTGCACATTGGAATGACCAGATCCGGCCGCAAGCACTTCCCGAAGTCCGGCACCCTTTGCAGCACCTGCCAATTCTCCAAGAGCTTGAATGATCTCCGACGCCGTGTCCTTGGCTCCACAATGGAAGTCGACACTCTTACTAGGCTGTTTGAGTTCCATGAAGACGTGCTTTCCTTCCTGACTGTGGTATTCGAGCTTGTCCGCAGTCCACTCCTGCTGCGGTCCGTCGCGCGACTTCTCTGGTGCTATCATAATCATGCCTTTGGCAATGTTGATCCCGAGAGTTATCGGCATCTTCTTGTTCTTGCCTGGCTGTGTAAGGTATTCGTAAATGTTGTACAGATGGTAGCCTGACCCAGAAAGAGGTGTCGAAGGCTGATCGTCATGCGTATCGTAGTGATCGAATGTAACGGCGCGAGCACGAGGAGGAGGCGATCTCACAGGAGGTGAGTCGGGGGATTTGGGCGGGGACGCGAATTGGACTCGAGTGGGCGGAGGCGAGAAGGTTTCTGAGGGCGGTCGCTGCGGGAGACGAGGCGGCGGTATTTCCTCGTCAGACTCCTCGGGCGTGAATTGCACCCGCTTCTTCTGGGGCGGTGCAATGTTCGGTGGGGGAGAGATTGTAGAGCGCGGGGCGGCGGACTGCCCAGACTTCTTCTGAATGATGCCTGCGAGAGCCGCAGCAGGACTCTGGTGTACGGGGCTTTCGGGCGTGGGAGGTTGCTGGTCATCATCTGAATCCGGTGCCGTCACGATTGGAACTGACGGCCGCGTAGGGAGTGGGGGGGATGTTGCTTCTTCAACACCACCTTCCTGCACGTCAATATAGTTTGCCGGGGCGAAGCCATAGTCGCTGTCCACGCCCACCAATGTCCAATCCGGATCCGAGAGGTCGTAGACGTTGAGGATGGCATCTTCCTGGAACGAGAGCTCTTCGTCGGTCTGACGCGTGTAATCGTAGAGTGCTTTGGCTTTGGCGACAGGCGCGGCCTAAACAGAGTGTCAGTCCTGCTTTGCACATTCCCAAGTTCTTCTGTTCCTGCATAGGGGCAGTCTAGCTCACCTCTTCAACGTAGTTGTTTGGGATCAATCCCTCAGGCTCGTCATCTTCTGCATCCCCGCCCTTCTTCTTCGCCTTCCACCAGTCGTCCTCGGTCGACTTCTCCAGGACCATCAAGACATCGCCCTCGGCCAAGGCGAGCTCGTTCTCGCCCTGGGGCACATAGTCGTAGATGGCACGGTATATGCCCAGGAACACCATGATGGCGACAGGAGACTATGCAGCCCTCGGACTGCAGTATGACGAACGGTGAGCGGTGCTGCTATTCGGGATGCAAAGGGGTGGTGGTATGCATAAGCCAGGCGGAGGGCAACGGGGGTGGTGTTGGTGCGCTTGGGCGTCGAGGGGCTAGCACGGAGGCTGCGGGTCGGTGAAGGCCACCAGCAGCGAGAGAGGTGACGAGGGAAGAGAACAGGAATCTCAGGGTTTGCGGGGAAGCGGACGATGCAGTGAGTGCGTGCTGGGTGGCGGCTGCAATGGCATGCGAGGTGAGACAAGTTGTTCGTTGGAAGCTGAGGCGCCGGAAGGGAAGCTCGAGCCACGCGTGCATTCGCTTTAGCCAAGGTCCAGTCCACGAGGCACGACGTCAATGTGCCTGAGGCTCCACAGTGTGCGACGAACACCTAATTATTCGACACCCGGCATATTCGAGAGTCAAGCTATGTTGGGCGCTTCGGGAAAGCCTGTTGAATACAAGAGGGGCTATAGGATGTGGTGACAGGGGAGTAAGAGCAATTCGCGGAGCCAGCAGTTGCTTCTTCATCTCGCAAGACGAAACCGCATTTTAAGCATTTGCATCACCAATTAACCAGGAAATCGATTTTTCGTTGTATCGCACACAGTTTGGCTTCGAAGTCCGCATTTGACATCTGGAAGCGCATGCACGACATCTGTTCTATTGCCGACTAGCTCCCGGAATCGCACCTCGGCAAAATAGATTAGATAGCACACAATTACACCACATCGGTCATCCAGTCACTCAAATACACAGAACTTCCACCCGCTTCCATAAGCCACAACTATGCATCCCTCACCTCCCTCTCACCCCTCCTCTCCTCCTCTCCATACCCGCAATGGCCAAATCCGCCGCGATCCAGGACACCGAAGACCCCATAACCGACACCCAAGATGTTGAAGACAGAGACGAAGAAGAGCTCTCCAACGATGCGAAAACCGCTCTAGAAAAAAAGATTCGTTTGAAAGTAGATCTGCGCCTCTGCAGCATCGCAGGCCTCCTCTGCTCCCTCAACTTGCTCGACAGTGGCGTCATATCCAGCGCGTCCGTTACAAACATGCTCTCGGACCTACACCTCGACCAAGGAAACCGGTACTCAGTCTCCATCTTCATCTTCACCATCGCCTCTATCGCCTTCCAGCTACCTTCCACAATCGCAGTCCGCACTTTCGGTCCCCGGCGCTGGTTCTCATTCATTACCTTCTGCTTCGGCATCATCACTCTCTGCACCGCATTTGTGCAGACATGGCGGCAGATGATTGCTCTACGGATTTTGCTGGGGATTGCCATGAGTGGCGTGTATCCAGGACTTACTTATCTGGTTTCGACCTGGTATACGAGGAAAGAACAGCAGTTGCGGTTTGCATTGTTGCAGAGTGGTGAAGTTACCGTGCTAGCAACGGGAAGTATTGTGAATTACGGATTGAATCGGCTGGATGGGAAGAGTGGGCTTAAAGGATGGCAGTGGATGTTTATCGTCCAAGGCTCAATCACCGCCTTCCTTGGCCTCGTGACGTACTTCTGGATGGTCGATTTTCCCGAAAACGCACATAGGAGCTTCATGTTTCTTACCAAAGAGGAATCTCAAATCGCCGCCTCCCGCATCAATAAAGATAGAGGCGACGTCGATCCCGACCCTTTCTCCTGGAACAAAGTCCTCGTTCACGCTAAAGATCCAAAGGTCTACGGTTTCTGTACGCTGTACTTCTTGCAGAACTTGGTCTCGACCTCACTGTCGTATTTCCTGCCTATTATCTTGCAGGGAGGTATGGGCTTTGATACCAATGCAGCGATTTTACTATCCGCCCCGCCATACTACTACGCCGTTATCCCGGCGATTCTCTCCTCACTCATTGGGGACAAATTTCAGCTCCGGGCCCCGATCATAACATTCAATTGCCTCTGTCTGATCACTGGATTCTGTATGCTGGGCTTCTCGAACCAGGTAAGTGTCCGCTACGTGGGCACCTACCTTGCTACTGGCGCATACGTAGCGAACTGGGCCGGTATGGCCGCGTACCAAGCCAACAATATAGTGGGTCAGTGGAAGAGGGTATTTACTGCCGCCGCTATAACGGCTTTTAATGGCGCAGGTGGTATCGCAGGCAGTTTTATTGTGAGGCAGCCAGAAGCGCCGAGATATATGACGGCTATCTGGGTATCCATTGGGTGAGTCCCTTAAAGCGATGCGTTGAAGTCGCGAGGAAGCTAATAATATGTAGATCGCATATTTTGATCATAGCATGCCTTGCGGCATTCTCCGTGTACTTCTACACGGCGAATCAGCGGCAGAAGAAGGGCAAGCAGATCATCGAGGGAACGGCAGGCTTCAGGTTTACATATTAGATATGTCGCTCGATGTGCTCATTTTAGGCTCAAACAGGGCGGCTCTTTCAGCTATGAACTCAAATTTCATGCCACGCTTATAAAGTCCTGTTTTCATATCCTCTACAAAGCCTCAAAACTTATCATCCAAACACTTTCGTGTAGTCTCCATGTTCCATGAAAGGTCCCTCAATGTCTTTACCAAAGATGCAGGTTCCTCGTCAAAACGTTTGAAGAGCTTCGGACGCCTCAACGTCTTTGATGTGCCCAAATCTAGCCTGTGGCGAGGTTGAAAATCTCGAGCTGAGTACCGGTCTAGTTTATGCACATCAATAAGGACGTCTTCGAGATAAGGAGCCTTCTGAAGAATTTCTTCAGCGCTCAATGGACACGTGACTCCGCTTTCCATTCCAGAATTCCAATCTCTTCACCGTTGGTGAGATGGCGGGTCCCTTTCTAGACAAGGACGAGAATTTCCCATTTCAACAAAAACTCGCATAGAGCGAAGAGGAAGAGGGCGTCGAAGGCAAGACGTGCAAGTTTTCGACACGGACGAAGCTCGTCGAGTTTGGCCTGGGGCTCGTCTGGCTTGGGAGCTCCTATCGTGCCGCACTGGAAGTTGAGTATCGTGATAGTGGGGAGCGCGAATGCGGGTACTAGAGTCAAAATATGCACTGATGTATAGCCTAGAAACACGTCCATCCGTGTCATCTTTTCGAACGCGGGAGTGTTGGGTGCTCTGCTGCTGCTGCTATCATCCAGGGGTCTCGAGCCTTAGGCGCCTGTACAAGTGCGGTGTTGTGATTCTGTGAAGATACTTTGAGACAAGGAGGACGATGGCGAGCATTGTTCAATCGGGGTACGAACGTTCATTTTCGGGGGAAGGCCTTTCGGCGTGGCGTATGATGCCCTCAAGCAGCTCTTTAGGGAGTGAAAGGAGTCCCTTGAAGCAGAGGTCAGGGACGTTATTAGATATTAAATGTTCGCTCATTGTGGCAGTTGCAATCCGATTTGCTTTCGATATGGCTGGATATAGCTTGGTAGACGCGGCTTCTTGTGTATAATCCGGTTCCAAGAGGTAACAGCAGATGGTCATCAACTCCCGATATTTTGCGTTGAGTTCTACCAGAGTGCTGTTTGTGGAACTTCTTGCAGGCTTATTGTCACTTTCAACGACATAAACGGACACTTTGTGACTTCGAGCGAGTAGAAATCATCTAGATGCCTTATTGGAGAGTAGATAGGGTGGCGTTAAGCTGGCATTAGCCCGCGCGAAGGGGAGGATTCAATCATTCAACAATGCGTGGGTTCAGATGCACAAAAGCGAGGTGGAGAAGTGGAGAAACTTAGGCTGGGGTACGCACGAGGTACGAGTCGCATCTGCTACTGGAGGCGGATACTAGAGCGAAAGCAGTTAGACCGTACTCTCCTTGTGAAGGGAGCTACACGTGGGGCTCATTCTTTTGACCACACTTTCTCCACTATCAAGCATGCAAGAATGGCGAATCTTTCCGCTTTCCTCTCATTCTTGCTATCTTCTATGATATCTATTACATCCGATATTTCTTCGTACTCAATGATTCCAAACTGGTCGATGGAGTAGAAGAAGTAGAGATGAAAGTAAGCTTGGGGAGTCATAATTGTAGCAGCCAACACATAGCGACAGAGGATCCCTCAAACGTTCTGCATCTGTGAAGAAATGGTAAATTGATGTCTCTGCTACAAAGATCTACCTGTGCGAGCTGATAAAACTAACGAACCCACGAAACGTCTGCATCAAACATCCCAATCATCATCATTCCCATCCTCAACCACATCCTCTTCATCCTCGCTCAAAGCAGTCGCACCACCTGCATATACTCCGACCTCGTACGCGTCATCACCAACTTGGAATCGCTTCACAACGAACTCTTGGAGTGGGCCACTGTTCTGGCTCTCCGCCACCAGGTCATCCCCATGGCTGTACCATGGTACTCAATGGCGCACTGGCGCTCAAGGCTTTGCACCGCCATTATCTAAGCTGCGAGCTCCGGTGTCTTTGTTCTAGAACTGCTATGGCAGCCTAATTCTACACTGGCCCTCCACCAGTCGTTTGTCTTCACCTCCTGACTCCTCCTATCGGCGTCATCAGTCAGCCCACTATGTATTTGCGATCACTAATCGCCCCTTTTACATTTCATGGCCAAGCTCAACTGCCTAGTTGCTGCCTGCTTTGCGAGACTTCGAGCGAGATCTTCAAGCCGCATTCCTCGGTTTCAAGGCAGCAACGCCACTCACGTGATTTGGCGTCGCCCGCGTTCAGCAATGCTACGCGACCCCCTCACACCAAGCCTTGGCGTGTCGTTCAGAGTCAAGACATATAAACAAGCAACCTCAGCTATCAACATCGACACCCAAGAAACCACATTCGATCAGTTTCTTTTTCGCTTGCTCCACTCACTTCGTGGCAACTGAACTTAGAAACATGTCTCTCTCCAAGATCCAAACCTGTCTCTGGTTCAAGAACGACGATGCTGAAGAGGCAGCGAAGTTCTATGTCTCCGTCTTTCCCAACTCTTCAATCACCCGTAAGCCTTCGCTCTGCTTCATCCCGCCCCTCTCCCCTCCCTCTATTCGGTCACTCACTCCTTATCTTCGTGCTAGACATCCAGCCCTACAATTCAGCCGGCACCGACATCCACAAGCACGAGGCCGGCGCTGTCATGACCGTCCAATTCGATCTCAACGGCCATACCTTTGTCGGGCTTAACGGCGGCGAAGACTTTACCTTCAACCATTCCATCTCGTTCCAAATCATGTGCGATGACCAGGCTGAGGTCGATCATTATTGGGAGAGTTTGACCAAGGATCCGAACGCGAAGATCGTAGAGTGTGGATGGTTGGTTGACAAGTGGGGTGTGAGCTGGCAGGTAAGACTTACCGTAGACTCGGGGTTAGCTTGGAGGAACGGGTATTATAGATGGAGGGTGACACTAAGAACGGATGCTAACGTAATATCAGGTCGTGCCGAAGAAGTTGATAGAGTATCTGAAAGACGGAAGTGAGGCGCAGCAGGTGGCTGTCACGAATGCAATGTTTAGGATGAAGAAGTTGGATATCGCAGCCTTTGCGAAGGCGTATGATGATGCGAAGTAGACGCTCTGAACTATCTCTGCTCAGTTTGCCTGCATAGGCAGTCCCGCCGCTAACTTCGTTGCGGCTGGCATGCCTAATGGGTACATATGTAACTAGGCCACTGACTTTGTCACGTACTGTTATCTCAAAACAACTTGGGCGATTCAGAATCTACGCACACGTTGATATCGTTAACAGTTGCCAATTTTGCTCTATGCGGTTATAGTGATGACTACCATAGTATCGGTTTTCGGTTCCTGCACTTCAGTTATTCTCAGCGCACAGCCACTTTAACGTACACTTAAAGTAGTCTTAGCGCTTTATGGGCCCCACATGTGGCTAAGCAAGCAGTAATATCCATGAAAATGTGCAACGTGTTTAAACGAAAAATTAGTAGGATGCCACCGCGACCCTCACCAGCGGCCCTTCCAATCCGGGTTCGGGACCTCATGGATAAGTTCCTCGCGTAAACATGTCGCCTCGTCAGAAACGGCGCCAACGTGGTTTCGAATACAGTCCTCTGCAATGCAATAATTTCAGATTGCTAGAGCTCATTCCTGGACGCAGTCTATGCGCCGATATCCATTGCAGGCTGCGGGACTACCAGTTAGACTCGGCACCGCCGTACGAAGCACTATCATATACGTGGGGCGATGGAAAGAATACATGCTGGATATCATTGAATGGTCTACCCTTTTACATCCGACCAAACCTTCGAGACGCGTTGCGTCGTCTGCGGCAACCTCGAAGCACACGAACCATCTGGATTGATGCGATATGCATTGACCAAAACAGCGCAGACGAGAAAAGCGTCCAAGTACCTTTAATGGGAAAGATATATACCAGAGCAGAACGGGTGATTGCTTGGCTTGGTGAAGAGACTTTTGACAGTGGGATGGCTCTTGATTTCATTCCATACTTGACCAAGGTTGCTAAAGTTGACACCGAGTTCATCTGGCTATTGCACCTTGAACGGAACGAGTTTCTTCGGCGGATGATGTCCCTTGTTCACTTGTTCTTCCGTCCCTGGTGGAACAGGATGTGGATAATCCAAGAAGTGGCACTATCTCCGGGTGTCGTCGTTGTGTGCGGTTCTCGTCATATTCCTTGGTCCACATTCCATTCCTTCATCATAGCATGGATGGATACTGGGCATATGCCGCATTACAGGTCTAACGAACTTCAAACAACTGCGCTTCGTACCCTTGGCATGCTCGTCTCTAACTTTGCAGAGGCATTAACGAGATTACGTCTGTCACTTCGAACTATCTCCTCCGCGCCGGAATCATTCAAACTGTCAAATTTGCTATGGTCATTCAAATACCGATTGGCAACTGATCCTAGGGACAAGATTTACGGCCTTTTAGGTCTTCTTAGTCACCACGGAGTTCAGGTCGACTACAGCAAATCACCCGAGGACACATACGTGTCATTCTTCTCCTCGTGCCTGTTGGAAGACAAATGTCTAGACTGGTTTCGTTGGATGACTGGAGAGCGCTACGAGACTAAGAAGCTATGTCTTCCATCTTGGGTCCCCGATTTTGGTCCGAGAGCTATAAGGCCAATCTCCTCTTTTCCTGACCTAGTTCGAGGAGAGTTGCAGCGAACATTTTTGACAGCTGGACCAGACCGGTCAAGACCGTTGTCTACTATTCAGTTCGAAGATGACCATCGTACGCTTACTCTCCAAGGCCGTTCATTCGACGTGGTCAGCCACTGCGGACCTATCTTCCCGTTTTCGGATGATATCCATCTTGCTGGCCGCGCAACCGAACCGATCCTTTCCCACTGGAAGAAAATGGCAATGAATACTCAATTTGGAACGTATCATTCGCGTATTGCTAGAGAGGAGGCCTTTTGGAGAACAATTTTGACCGACCGACAGATCGAAGGGCTTCATTTCAAGGAAAATGCTGGATGGAACCCAGCACAGCGACTCCCGTTAGAAATACAATACATCCCACCCAAAAACGTGAAGGAGGAGCAAGAGTTGTTGCAAGCTATGGAGAATCGAGGACTTTGCTTGTACGGGCGAAGATTTTGTATAACTAGGAAGGGTCACTTCTGCTTACTGCCACCGACCGCTTCCGAAGGTGACCTGATCTGCGTATTGCTAGGCGGAGAGGTGCCCTACATACTGAGGCGTATCGATAACCAAAGTCCAGATTTCTATACGATGGTGGGGGAATGGTGAGCTGCCACATCACTGCGTACTATTTTGATTACTAACTGGGCCATCAGTTATGTCCATGGAATAATGGATGGTGAGGCTATTACTGACATTTTGGAAGGCAAAGACGTGTGCGATATTTTTAGGCTACGGTGAGGGCGTGGTGGATGCAAATAAGGAGGAAGGTATAGTTTAGACTTTCGAGAAAGTTATGCTAGGACGCTGCCGCTATTAACGCCTACGCGCGGCCGAGTTCGTATTTAAAAGAGGAGAGTTCTCTCTGGAGTTAGGGTGCTGGGATGACGACGGTCCGAACAGCTAGCTGTAGGGGCATCATTAACGAATGCGACTACGACTATTGCTAACTCTGTTACACCTACCTACAGCGCGGCGGCTTGCAGATTTCTTCGCGCCATTCGCTGCCATATTCACTCTCCCAAATACTTGCAATCTCCGTTGCGACCTCCCCGCTGACGTCTTTCCAATCGTCCGCCTTTGAATCCTGTCTGTGTCTTCCAAGAGTCGTAATGTCGAAACTATGCCCTGCCCAAATCCCTCTGTGAATGTCTCCATCGTACCTCATATTGATAGACGAACTTGTCGACCAACAGGTGCGCGATAAGACGACTTCACCAAAGCCCAAAAAGTCGATATTGGGTCCATGGATATACTCTGGTTTCGGCGCAATCGCCTCAGAACGGACGAATTCTTTCGTTGATAAGTTTCGGAGGATCCATGGTTGATCGCTGGGGTAGAATCGTGAGGTATCTTGCCAAACTATGTCGCTGAGCTGAGAACGATCCGAACGTGCCATGCGATGGTACTCTTCAGTGTCGAGAAGTTGACCGAATATAGAATAAGGTGACGGAAATTTGACCCACTCGGCGTATTCTTCCATAGAGTAGTGCAAGAGAGACATTGGATGTCCATCCTCGTCCTTACTTTGACGTAGTATTTCCTCTTGGTCCTTTGTGAACAAGCCCGGTGGGTAGTCTCTGGCCTCAACATCCTCTCTTACGCAGACGATCTTCTTGCCTGCCCATGGCCCAAGTAAGGACAGGTAGTATGTCTGCATGTGCCTCCGCCCAACCGTCCAAAAATATCGACTTGTGAGGCTGAGGCTCAAGACATCGTCAATTTCGAGATTGTCGAATACAAGATCATGAAGTTCCGTAGGAAGTTCCGAAAAAGGTGATTTCGCCGTCAACTTTACTTGCCCGACATTACGGCTTTGTATCTTCCTCCTTTTAGGGTGACGCACAGACTTGTCGTCCGCATCTTCTGTCCTACCCTTCGTGTGCTGAGTTTCGGTACATCCCGCTTGATTCTCGTCCGTATTCGCTACGTCAATTTCCGCAATACTTCTAAGTTGATTAGTGCAGGTCAAAGTTGAGATACAGCTTAGAAACTGACGTGGTTTCCTCAGGCCGTACCGGTACAACCAAAAACTCCACAAGGGATTTAGCCGTCCCGTCGAAAAGAATCTCTCCAAGTTTGCCCCCCGTGAGAATTTCAAGTATTTGAGGGGCTGTGATCAAGAAGTTTTGCCCCATTTTGAGCACAAACACGTAGCCAGCAAGGAAAGGATTATGAAAGAGATTCTTTCACTCCAAAGTGGAGTTTGGGAAGGTGTTGTGAACAGGACGCACAGTATGCGAGGGTGCAGATGAAGGAAGATAGGTAAGAGAAACGAATTTATACAGTGTGCGACCTTAACCGACTACGTGACTAAAGAACAGGCCTAGGGAATTTAACCCGTGTGGAGCTAAATATTAGTAATAACCGCCACAACGCCTGTGCTGGTGGCGCCATCTACAAAAGGTCAAGTAAACAAGCTTCACAATCACGTAAACGTTCGACAACTTCACTCTCTGCTGTCTTCGCACCTACTCGGCTTACAGCTTCTCTCATTTCCATCACAATCATGTCCGCGCTGCCTGATAACCGCTCCTGCGTTCGTACCTCCATATCCTCATTGACGCCGGCGATCGAGAGCTCCAAGCACGCCAAAACCTGGCATCCATCTATTTCTCTACTCCAGCGCCCGTGGGTGGTAGAAGAAAGCAATCCCAGAACCAAAACCAACCATCACCGATATGGCTCCTTCCTCCGTGCGGTGGCACCAGAAGCGCCAAAATGATCCCGATCGTACACCACGAGGCAGGATAGATACACAAGCAGACGGAGTTGTCGGAGGGAACCCGATAAAGAGGAAGAGGGCGAGGACAAGCTGGGAGGACAAATGATCACTAAAGGCCCAATGGTTCTTCGATCGGCATCTCCACTGCGTCGGCGGCCCTCACAGTAAGAAGACGACACTCGCTCTGTGTCGTCTACACAACTGTTTCAATACGCCGTGCGCGGAGGCAGCTAACCCCAAAGAGGCAGCGTACCTGGACAGAGTTTACCGTGTCTGGATTGCTATAACTAGGATTGGTTGTTCACAACCGGATCAAGGCAACAAGCACTCCCGGAACTCGACTTTCTACGAGATCTGCTGTGCGTTCAACTGACATGGAATCAGGTCAACTGTAGCAAGTAACAGCCTGCTTTCCTTAAGATTCATCCCAGCCGCCTGGCAGTATTCGCAGGATGTTCATTTTGCACCGCATTCTTCTTCAACAAGAAAGACTAAGGATATGTAAGATCCTGTTTTCCTACTATCCGCCACCTATTTTGCCAACATATCCGTACTCTTCAGTCCTCCATTGCCCGCCAAAATCACGACTGTCCCATCTTGTACACAGACTATTTGGAGACACAAACCGCAGCATTGGTCCCTCGCCGGTATTCAATCAATAGCAAAAAACAAATCGGGAAAGAGTATCAGCATGCAATTCTGAATATGCAAAAGGGCGTTGGCATTCACGACGTTACAACTACAACCATGGAAATCCTACCCAACTCTAGGCCAACTACTGCGAACTGCGATTGCTTCTTATCGGATTCTCACCTCAAACATCCACAGTGACATCATCATTCGCATCCCCGTATTCGCACTCTTCCTCGTCAACATCTTCGCTCACTCCTCCGTCTTCCTCGAGATCGCGGCGGAACTCCTTGACGGATGTACTGATAGCATGAGTCTCCCATTCGACATCAAAGACTTTGCATTAGCTTTCTTAAGCGTCCAGATTGTAACGCCTACCTAAAAGCTAGTCTTATTAAAGTTATATAACTAACGCAGTTAGAGAGATAAGGTTTTAAGCTCTATTTGGTCGTTATTCGGCGCTACTTACGGCCGAGCTCGGTCCTACTTAGTTAGCACCTACCACCGGCCCTCTGAAATGTTAAGCACCTCCATAGTGTTGCTAAGGAAAAGTGGCTGGCTCAATAGGGTGGCTGTCTTGATGGTGCTGTACATTATACTAGTAATATACTACCATGGTACCCGTACGCTAACTCCGTATGCAGCTGGATAAAACTAGGGAGCGAGCTTGGCCTGTACTTGGCCTGCAGTAGTCTCACCACGGGCCACTACTGGCGACCGTACCGACTCAGCTCGCGCATTGCGCACAATCGGCGTGCCCGTCATGTTGCATGGAATCACGCCAGATGTAATCTGCCAAGACACGCACTGTCTATTCATGTACCAATGTACAGCCTTGTTCAGCTCCGCTAGTTCAATGTACAGCTTTGTTCAGCTCCGCCAGTTCTCTTCGTCGCGGCATTGGACATGAGTGACACGAAGAGCAAGGTACGGTCAGGTCGTAGTGGTAACGCAGCACCTTCTATGAGGAATTTCAGCATGTAGAACACCGCTATCCATGTCAAGAAGACGCAGTCATGTTTGGACTGATGTTGAGTATATAAGGTAAGGTCGAGCATGCCATTGAATCGCATCAAATCATTCAACTCAACCACTACTCAATCTTTCCCCTCCATCCAAGCAACTATGTATCTTCCTAGCATTAGCATCCTCGGCTTCCTAGCAACCATCTCCACCGTCACTGCCGAAGTCCTTTCTGCCCGTCTCCCCAAGGACGCTTCAGCTGGCGCCCTCAAGTATCAGCCTGCGGTCGACTATGACGAAACTGCCTGTTACTAGACTGCCGCCATCGATAAAAAGGGTCATACCAATAGTGGCCTCGAACTCAGCGACCGCAGCTGTCGTCAATAGGACGATAACAACAAATGCGTGCGATGGGGTCAACTAGACGTTACCGAATGTCGCAATGCGAACCGTATCATCCGTTCCAACACCTACGTTCGTGAGAAGTGCACCAATGACGGCTGGTGCGCATACCTTTACGCCTACTATTTCGAAAAAGACGAAGGCCAAGGCTTCGCTGGCGATCACGGCCATAAACATGATTGGGAGCATCTCTGGGTGTGGACCAAAAACGGCGATGCGAAATGGCTCGCATGGTCCGCACACGGCGATTGGTCAGTCTGCAAATCCGATCAAGCACTATGGGACGGCAACTATCCCAAGTTCTTGTACGCAAGCAACATGGGAACACACGCTTTCCGACGGGCACAAAAGGAGGATACACCAAAGGGTTCTTTCTTCTTCCGAGCTCCGTTGATCAGCATTGAGAAGATGGAAGAGTCATTGAAAAAGGTCATGCTTCAATATGAGTGGAAGACTGCGCATCCTGCTTTCAAGGATGGTGATTTCGAGAGACATTACAACGCTGTTTGGAAGCAGATTGTGGCATATGACAGGCCTCTCCTACCGAACCCAAACCCAAGACCGCGTCCTCCTCAGAGACGGGTCAAGAGAGATGGCCTGAACTAAGTTGCTTCTGATGGTGGATTGGGGGATTGCGTTAGCAATAGGTGCCTTTTGTTTTTGAAGCATAGCATAGCATAGCAAAGTAGATAGACTAATTGCATAGCGTTTTGTTCTTCACACCAATCATCCTCGAGCATGAAGCGTCATCAGATCCGAGTCAGGTGGTCCCTTCTTCGAATCGCCTCTCAGCCTTCGCCAAATGAGAACGAGAGCAACTGTTGATGGACGAGGTCGGAAGGAGCTTCTCATCCGCAAATCGTGTTTGGATAAGATAGGTATTCGTTTCGACAAGCGCACTCATTACATACATGTACATTGCATGATGGCGATATCTAAAAAGTGTCGCGAGCGATGTGCCCACTTATCTATCATGCCTATGTCCTTTTGCTCCCTACTAGACTCCTTTGCACTGCTTAGCATCTAGGTTTGTAGATACCATGTCCGCTGTTTGCGTTCATCGTATCCTGGGGCGAGTGGCGCGTCATTCCGTCACAGTGATCGGATCGCGGAGCTGTGTCGGAAATCTGGCATCATCTTGGTTTATCTGCCACCCTACTCGCCAGATGTTAATTCCATCGAAGAGTTCTTTGCGGAGCTGAAAGCCTTCATAAAGAGAAAGTGGCATGAGTATGAAGACAGCCCACATCAAGACTTCACAGTGTTCCTTCAATGGTGCATTGGCGTGGTTGGCTGCAGGAGACAGAGTGCGGAAGGGCATTTTAGGCACGCAGTAGTTGACGTAGAGGACTTCAAGTAACGTGCGTTAGCAGTACAGCACTAGAAGAACCAAATACACGCCATCGACCAACTCTAATCGAGCTTCGCACTGTGGGATAGCTTCAACCGCTTGAATATCGTGTATGGAGCACCATGCTACGCCTTGATTCACCCCTTTCTTAGTCAAAATGCCGGTCTCTTGTGCTGCGTGGAGCATTTCGAGGCCAATCCCACCGCCTAGTGCCACATCACAGTCTGTCTAGATATTATTCTTCCACTCCTCGTTGTCAACGTTCGACTGCTGCCATACACTGTACCTCGTCATGGCTGCGTTGCGAGAACCTAGAATATCAAGCGAGGTGATGTTTGAAAAGCAAGGAACTGGAGGTTCGGGAGAGTCCACTGAACCTGCAATGGACGGCTGGTGGGAAGAAGGCAGCACGTTTGTGATGTTGATGAGTGGAAGTGGCGTGTATATAGCCTCCTCTTAGAGCTCTATAACTCCCCGAAGGATTTATCTTATCTCTAGCTAAATACTACTCTTTGCTATCTTATTACTTAAGCCTTCTTATTATTTAATATCCCTTTACACTTCTACTAAAGCTTTATAATCTCTTCTCTAGTTACTAGAAGAATAGGACGTAGGTTCTTAAAGCAGCTATCCTTAGGATAAGGGATAAGGATAGCTAAAGGATTCTTATCTATATTAAAAGGGGAATCTATAATAAGAGTATACAAGGGTGTAGATAAAGAAGGAAGATAGGTAAGAGAAATAGCTTGAATTTATATAGTGTGCAACCTTAACTGTAACCAACTCCAGATAGCGATGGGTGAGGTGTAGTGATTGGGCTAGCAGAGGTCTGGTTTCTAGCTTGCACCATACGGAGGCTTTTTTGGTCGTGAGAGGCATCTTGAGAGTATTATCGGCGACTTCTTTTTGCGATTCTAAAAAGTCCTCCCACATGTCCGTGGGAATGGCTTTAGGATCAAGACCGGAAGAGAGGAGGACTTTGACAAGTTCGCTAGTGTCGATAGCTTCTCGGTGGCCACGTATAATCCCAAAGGCGAGTAAGGGGAGGTAAACACCGGCATGTAAGGTACTTGTGTCGATGTTGTGCTGGACGAGAAATAAGACTAACTCTGGATCGTTCCGTCCAGCCGCATAGTATAGTGATGGCTAACCATCTTTTGTTAACTTGTCTTCGAAGTTGAATGTGCTCTGATAGCTTTCCACATAATTCTTAATGGCGTCTAGGGTGCATTTTTCCCTGATGGCAGCACACAAAGTCTTTACAGAGAACGGCTTTGTCAGGTTTCCCAAATGTCTCAACTCCACGTCCGGCAGGCCATCGTACTCGCCGAAAGAATCGCGGGGGATCTTTACTGCTACAAGTCGATGATCGTATCCTTGAACTTGTGGTGCTCTGTCCTCGGTTTTTTCTTCAGCTTTCCGTACAGGGAGCGGTGCGGACCACCCTAACGCATGGAGATTATCGGTGTCTGACATATCTGATTTACTTGAAGAAATTTGATCTAAAGAAAATAACTCTAGGGCGGGACTGCGGTCAAATTTTTATACTTACAGCCTGTTTTACGTTTGTTTATCGGAAGGCGGCGGGAAAATTCTAGTGGATCAAGCGGAATATCCCATGTGCAGCAAAATATATTCAGGAAGCAGGTGGAAGAACCTAGTCTGCGCTACCTAACCTTAGATGCCTGCCTGTGCCAGATGATGGACTTGGTGTGTAGCAGAGGAGTTCACAGTTGCAAGAAGTGTGGCGTAAGTTTTAGAATATCTAGGCTGGTGAAAGCAAAGGCGGCCCTAGATGCCCAATATATCTTTGAGCGTGAATGTAAAATATTTTTGTTGCGTGCGTTCGCAAATGCTATCATGAAGTCAAGAAGGGGTGAAGCAGAGACTGCCCGTGCAAGGGGTGACATGTGGAATAAGTTTGGCGCTAACCAGATCCAGGCAGCCAAGCGAAGTACGACTCACATTCGCCGGCCCGTCACTCCTCCAATCCCGGAGAGTCCATCGCGCTTTACGCTGTGAGACGCTTCGGCAGGAAGCGCATGCGATAAGTTCTGTTTTGTGCTCTACGGCTGTGATTTGTACAGTGTGCCGTCTAAAGTTGCCCTAACCGGCAACTTTACACTCACCTAGGTCAAAAAAAAAAAGTTGCCGTACGTAGGGATCCGAGGTCAGCTTTGCATACTAATGAAATGAGCGCTTAGGTATTAACAACATACTCAGTTGTCGTTTCGACAACTACGTCAGCGTGTACCTGATTCCCAGAGAACTATGAAAAGCGGCAGTGTGAGCCTATCAATGAAAATTGGAGAAGCGCGCAAAAAACTCGAAAGAAACAAACAGATAAAAAGTACAGTATTACCTAATCTTTGGTAAAACAAAAGTGAGGAGCGGAGACGTGTCCGAGCGCTGACTTTCGTCGCAGACTCCCAACCACCGGGTCTCGTCACGATTTTCCGTCACGTGACTTTATTTTTCTCTGGAAAAGTCACGTGGAGGAAAATCGTGACGAGACCGGTTGTAGAATCTACCTGGCAGATGAATTTGCCGTACAGAAATGAAGATAGGCAACGTGATAAACCTACTCGTGGAGCGTACATAGTGGAAAGCACTATTCCGAGAGTCACGTGGGTGTCTCATCTCCAGCGAACTGACATGAAAATAAAAAGGGTGGCAAGGTACATCGCGCTCCCCGTGCGCGTGTGATATATACTTGACGGATGCGGACGGGTAGATATATAAGTCCTGTTGCGGGTGGGACGGGTCCTGATATAGCGAGGCACTTATGTATGGGAGCATGTGCGATAAATAGACCATAGGCTCTGTTTACCCTAAAGCCACCCCTGCCGCACTCATCCACCAGAGCTCGAGCTGTGCGTAAGGCCCCGAGCGCATACTCGCGCGCACGGGTGGAGCTGGCCTCACGTTTTTTGCCACCCTCTCTGATAGACACACTTCTTAGATCATCGTCAGGGCCTTATTGGTTCGCTGGGGGTGAGATTTGCACGTGACGCCAGTTTCAGCCGTATCCACTACGCTCCGCGAGTACCTAGCACTGGCACTGGCACTGGCACTGGCACTGGCACTGGCACTGGCACTAGCATACTAGACCCTAGCAGCCCTTAGCGACGCCCTGCAGATAGCAGACCGGAGTTTGGGCGCGGGTAGGCACGCTACGGCCGACATCTTCTTCGTTGGCACTAGCGCGCCTAGCATGCCTGTCGCCTGTGGCCTGTAGGGCGGCGCAGGCGCAGTCGCAGTCCACCCACCGCCATCTCCCGCGGGCTGTAAGGCTGCGCTAGGACGCCAAATTTATCTGAGCAGTGGAAGGAGTGGAAGCGGGTGAAAAGGAGCCGATGGAATAGAAGCGAGTATGAAGCGAGGTCCTCTACAGGGGCTGTATGGTCCATTTACAGCGGATCGACAATCTGGATTCTAAAAGCGGGCATCTTGTTTTGCAATGGTCGTACATGATGAGACCGGTTACTACGGGGAGTTAAATCACACTTTGGGAAGCTTACTGGTTGGATGACAAAATACGGCGCGCGCATAACTTTCACGCCATAAGACTGATTTGCAAGCGGAGGGAGTATTTAATTTTCTTTATCCTTCCTACAGACAAATCTATAAACATCTATACAATAACTACGCATACCCACACCGTCACGCTCCTCCAGCGTTGTATCTGCCAGAAGATCCTACGAGCAATTTACGCGTGAGTTGCTGGCCGCGTATCTCGGTCAATAAAAGACTGACCAGATGTGTAGTTCAACATGTTGACCTTCTGCAAGAACTTGCTTGAACTGGGCTGTGCTTGGTGTCCAGCAGGCCGAAGCCAAAGCCCAATCCAGCCACCATGTGTTCCCATGTTATACCATGGTGATCCTTCGCATTACAGATGCGATACCGAGTGCAAGTCCTGCCTCGACTTGAGTGTCGGGTACGACGGGACAATACACCTGTGGGAACCCTTCACAACCATCAAGATCTACGTATCAACCAAGACACATCCGACAAAATACAAAGCTGCCGTGTGTGCCGTCCAAGAAGCAATCAACGACTGGAATGCTGCCCTCAGCGGACCACACGACCCACGTCCTCGATTTCAGCAAGTCGAGACGAAGGGCGAGGCCACATGTCAAGTCAAGTTCAAACGCCAACCTACATGTGACGAGTGCGACCAAGATCCGAAGAAGGGCGAAGTGCTTGCCCACGCATTCTTCCCAGACCAGCACCCGACCATCATACTCTACACGGCAGCCTTCAAGGAATCGAACGTGGTATACTTGAAGAACGTCTTGAACCACGAATTGGTCCACGTCCAAGGTGTACGCCACTACTTCGCCGTTAATGAGGACAAAGCATGGGGCCTCAAGCCATCAACCGAAGTCGGTGAGGCCGACGAGTTCTCAATCAGCAACTACCTCTATCCGCTGGACAAGCTCACAATCAAACCTTCCGACGTGAGCGCATTGGCTGAACTCTATGCTGGCAAATACGAAACCATTCACGACTTGCCCGTCTCGTACCACAAAGCCGTGTTGTTGTCGGCCTGGAAGGAAGGAATGGTGCCTGATACTGAGTCTGTTTCCGAGAGCAACAGCGAATGCGATAGTGAGGGATGGTACTTCGTCGAAATGTAGATGACTCGGTGGCGGGGAGAGGAGAGGATGGCCCCGCACTTTCGGCCCCTTACTACGCCCCGTGTTGAGTGATTTTGTGCGCATCAATTCGGTTCATCGGTTTCGGCGCCTTCCCAGGGGTGGGCTGTTGAACTTCTTCTGATATTCGTGTATGATTGGTGTTTGAGGATACCTAAAAGCATAGCTGTCTGTATTCGCTACTCTTTGTAGATGACAATGGAAAAAGTTTCATATATTTATATTGCTTAGACTGAATGGAGCAAATATGAAGTGCGCCAGGCTGGCTTATCCGTATCGAAAGGGGAAGCCATGAGTATGCGAGGTGGATGAAGAAGGAAGATGGGTGAGAGAAACAGCTCGAATTTATACGGTGCGACCTTAACCGAGCATGTGAAAAGCACAGGCCTAGAGAATCCAACCTCTGTGAATATATTAGTAATAACCGCTACAAACTTGGCCCTCATGACCCTCCGTCCGACTCGCGATGGCCGCAACTCCAGCCAGGCTGGCTTTTTCATCAAGTAGAGTGCGAGTAATTCATCAAATCTATCCTTTACTTACCTTCTTTTGTACTGATCCATAAATCAGGTATGCGAGGGTGTGTATGAACAAGAAAGATGGATGAGAGAAACAAATGTATACGCAGCGTGCGACCTTAATTGATCACGTGACTAAAGCAGAGCCCGAGAGAACTCAACTCGTGTGAAGCTAGTGTGGTGCAAGGATGTGCCCACAGTCATGTGATCAGCCTGAGCCATTGGTTTTTACCCGAGCAGCTCTCGGTTGATCATCATCATCCACCATGGCAATACAGACAGTTTTCCTTTATACGAGACAGCGTCAAACCGTTCTTTTAACAGTTAGAAACTGTTCTTCCATTTATTTATTTATATAACAATCTAAAGCTCCTCTTTATCCTATCACCCTTCTTCCGATTGCGGGTCAGAGTCCCATAACCCTCCTGATACACATCACTAGATATTAGTAAGCTAGCGCATATAGTTCCGGGCCACCTGTGGTTCCGGGCCACCCCACCAAAACGCGACACCTGCACAAAACACGCGATTTCTCAATAACGCCTATTACAATTGCCATGTAGTACACATAGACTGTAGAGTAGCTGCTGCTGTAGCCGCTGCTGCTCTCTCTGCAGCCCCTTCTATAGTATATCTACCTAGCTGAGCTGCTGAGGCCTCAGCTGCGCGCATCGCCTCCCTGATAGTCTCTACCTCTGCAAAGCGTTGATTTGGGTCTACT